>JBAMCG010000068.1:13082500-13682500 GCA_037075325.1 Drosophila mayaguana | reverse complement strand
GGTATCTGCTAGTTGGGCAGCGCCGACTAGAGCACACTCACTCATACTTTGCTATCTACATTTCACAAAAGTTGTATTCTGCTCAGCTGTTGTTCTATCAGCACATTCTAAATGTTGTGATTTCTGTTACAAATCAGCTGCATTATGCTAAACACATGCCAACTGCAGCGGAGTGTGAAATGGAAAATAAAGTTGAAAGAGAACTGAAACTAAACAACAACGAAACATGTATCTTGGCACCAAATGAAACAGCATATGAAATGATAGAGTAGGAATATGAACTAAATATTAAGTATACGCGACGTTCTGTTAAGAATGAGACGCGCTCTACTCTCCGCTATTAGCTGTGGGAGGCGACGTTAATGCTCTTCTTCATTTGGCCTGCGAAAATGGCGTGCAAATCAAGTTTTATGGCCAGCAGGGACACACTGACTGCCCAGTCAGATGGACGCAATGGGCCAAGCAGCTGTGCGAATGCTAATCAGGGCAGAGCACAGCTGAAAATGCATATAGAATAGCCGTATAAGCCAAAGTGTGGATAGAGTACATGAAAACTGTGAAGCAGCTGCTTCTGTGGGCGATGAGTGGCAGATGAGTGGGCTAGCGTAACACACACACACACAAGCACACACACACTCAGTCGTATTTCAATTGCGCCAGTTCGGGCAACAGTTTTATAAATTAATAACAATAATTTATACACAGCAGCGAGTACAGCAAATCATAATAAATTCAGTAAAACTTTCAACATGCACAACTAGTAGAACTACAATTACAGCAACAATAAGTTGCATTTGGGTCCGAAGTCGACAATTCTCACCCAGCCTTAGCCATTGCCATTGCCATTGCCTTGCCTTTGGCTTGCTTGCCTGATTTTCCATGTAGATTTATAAGGCAGCCCCCCGTTTGGAAGTGCTTGGGGTTTGGTTGGGTTCAGTGTGAAAAACTTGTTTATGCGAGCGAAAAATGAGCGCTTCGAGTTAGTTGCTGTTGTAGTTGTTGTTGTTGTTGCTTATGGGTATGTTTTTCACTCTTTTTCCAGTGCTTTTTGTTGCACTCCCGCTGCAGTGTTGCCACAATAACAACACGTAAATCTGGCACCAGCTGACAAGTACTGAATTTTCTCTTGTTATGACGCTCGGCAGCCCGTGGCGCAGCTCAAAAGTTGCAGAATTCAGCCGCACCCGGACCTGGCGCAATCCCATTCATTGAAATATTAATGCTAATGGCTAGAGGGAAACATTTGCTGATTGTGTTCTCCAGTTTGAATTTTGTGCGGTATTTCGGCTCGTGCAGCAACACCAGCAGCCCTAGCTGCCAGCCAGGCAGCGCCCTGCAATGACGAGTTTTCCAATAAATTAATGAATCTTGCATAGCTGCTGCTGCAGTTGCTAGCAATTTCCGGAGCGCATGCCAACTATCGACAGCCAAAGAAGATCAACGGCAAGGCGGCAAGCGCCAGCCAAGCTGTGCATACCAAAGTGTTTCACATTATTTCTAATGTGCCAGCAAATGTTGATGAAAAACTTTTACCCTGCTGCTGCTAGCCCATGAGCCAAGCCTCGCAGATCAATCATATTATGCACACGAAATTCATCAGTTTTTGCAAATCTGATAAGATTCATACTGCAATGTTGCAAATTATCCACATTTTTCAGCTGCTCAGCTAAGTAGATGATTTTTTATTTTTGTGCACTAACGAGAAGCCTTCGCCCTGACTCGAAGCATTTTCCTTTTACCACATTAATTTCACAAAATTGCATTTCATTGCAGAGCAGCAGACGTGTGTGGCAAGTGGAAATATTTTCGGTTTTGATTTGTATAAATGCTTTGTTGCTATTCCTTTCCGTATATATGTAGATATGTATTTAAGTTACATGTATTTATTGTGATAATCATATTTAGCCACGGCAGGAAACGAATTTATATGGTGTGGCTGATAACGAAAGCTGGAGGGCTTCCAAGGATTATATTCATTTAGTATTTGGGGGCTCAACAAGTCGAAATTACACTGTACGACTTTCCTAAACATACGTAGGCTAAGGATTAAAGCAACATGGGGGGGGGGGGGGCTGGTCATGGTACAAGGCCATCTACATAAATCCACTAATGCCATACTGAATGAATACACTTTACTATGATGGCGTTTGGTTACTTATTGATCTATATTCTTCTCTATTCTTCTGAGCTCGGGTATTTAATACCCAGTCTCATATGTTCAACCCGTAAATCTAGTGCGTCTATTGCTGAGTTTTTAAGGCTCAGCACTGGTCTATTAATATTCTTATTCTATCGCTGAGTTTGTAAGACTCCGCGTTCGTCTCTTACATCTTATCGTCGGGGTTGCAAGGGTCATAGTTCATCTATTTTGAGAGTCTACACACTGGGCACTTCTCTATTCCTATCGCACCACCTGCTAGCCGTTGAGTGCGTATGTGGCTAGTATACGATCTTCGTATATTTGTATGCTCATGCCTGAACATTCTGCAGGGGGCCAGAGTGTGTGACATCCACTACTTGGTGCCTGTGGTTTCTTTTCTTAATAATATAGGACAAATACAAATTTGATGATTATTAGTTTCCTTGACGAAGGGATGACGCTTGTAGTCTTTATGGTCTTATGATCGTGCCTGAACACATACCAAAAAATATATTTATGTGCCTCTTGGAAGCATTGCAAAAAGTAGCTAAGTTTAAGGACGAGACTTAATCAGGCATAAAGTCTATATTAATTTTTTAATCACAAATAAAATGCTGATCCAGTATTATGTTAAGATATCTGTGGCTAAAGAACAACATTTAAATAAAATTGTTTCTGTGTAAATTTCGTTTCGCAGTTAACTTAAAGGTAAACAAGTTTACATTTTAATTATGTAGCTTGAATTATAAGCATCTTGAACATATATGAATTATAAGTATATATGTATATATTATAACAATAATAATATTTATAATAAATTTACACAAATTCTTTGCGTGAGCACTTAACATATTTATGATTAAAGCTTTAACTAGTCTTATAAATATTCTTTCAATTTCCAACTTGCATTTCAATCATAAATAATAGCATATTTGCAGTAAATATTTCATAAAAAAGAACTATTTGAGTTGAAGCCAAACAAATGTTCGCAACATTCCAAACATACATATATACAAATATACATATGTATATGTGCACATATTTGTTACATTTGGAGTTGTTTGCTAACCAATTGACGTGCCTATTACAGCGACTTTTTAAAGCTCACTCCCGAAATATCACCAAATGTCTTTGGTGTATATATATCGTGTTTTGTGCTTTGTCACTTGGCACTCGAGTGCGACAAGGCCACAACAAAATGGCTGACCAGCAACCGCACGGTCACGTGCCGGCTAGAACGTGCTATGAATTAAGAGTTTGCCAACTTGGGCTCCACTACATGGAGTTGAGTGAAGTAACATAGTGTCAAACATCAGCGCTCTAAATGGCCAAGTCAAGAGACCATGACAAGCAGCAAAAGTCGTAAAGCTGGCATCGCTTGGCTGCTGCTCGCGCTGTCACCTGGCGCAGCTCTAAAAACAGAGAAGAGTCGAGGGAAAGGAAGTGCTCAAATTTCAGTGCCAAAAAGAATGCTGCACATTTTTATGGACGAACGCATCAAGTAATTGAATTTTGATGAATTCACTTTATAACATAGTTGTTAAGAATTCAAAAGCCGCCTTCAGCTGTCGTCGTCTTGCACATTCGCATAATTTTATAGCCGGCCTCGAAATTTATATGCAAAAGCAAATAAATAAATACACAATTGCCGCCAGCTGTGGCCTGGGAAAGACATCAAACTGGAAAACTTTAGTTGTCGGACTGCCGAAAACCTTTGCCAGCTGCTGTCGCCTGCTCGTGAGGCTCAAGTCACGTGGCATTTGTCAGGGCCTAGCCCGAGTGCACATCGGTAGGTGTAAAAGTTTGCGCCAAAGTTCAACAATCTTGAGTCGTTTTAATGAGCTTTTGCTGCAAATTAAATGGCACAGCAAAGTTTTTATAATTAGCCCAAGGATTAGTTTTACCAAAATGGAAACTCCGACTGGCAGCTGCAACTGCAAATTTCCTTTGCCAGATTTTTGCCAGTTGCATTTTATTTTTAGTTGCCCTTAAGAATGATATATCAAATTAAATTGTATCAAAAGCATTTTTAATAAGTCTTGATAAGAGTTAGACCTAGGGCAAAGTTTCTCAGATCAGTCAAGCAACATTTATTGACTAAGAAAATGTTCGTCAAGCTCGAATGAATTTCGCTCTAGTCGTAAAACCCTGTAAAGTTTGTCGTGGCCTAAAAACTTGAAGATTTACCTAATTAGCCAAGTTTGTTTTACCTAATGACAGAGTGGAGCATATAAATATAAAAAAAAATGGCCTGAATTTTGTTCAGTATAAGTCGAAAAAAGGATTTTTAAATATTATAAAAAATATATATAAAATTTCAAACCATTTTTTATTAAAATCTGCTCTTTGACTCTAATTTGCATTTCAGTGCATTTATTTATTTTTTCTAATTGGCTTTGTTGAGCATGAAAACTACAATTAAATTCATTTGATCTGCGTTTTAATTTGAGAATTATTTTTATATAGATTGCCTCTTCGTTAGCCGATTTTTTGTTGCCGCGCAAATTAATGCCAATTGCCATTTGTAAAGGGGAAAATTCTTTTTATGCGCGACGTGTGCGAACAGCAAACTCCCAATAAATTTGCATGTGAGAGACATTCAGAGAGCAAGCAGCAAGCAGCAAGGAGCAAGGAGTAAGCCGACAAAAAAAAGGACATTTTAAAATTTAATTAATTCAATTGAAATGCGACGAGGCGACAGGGCGAATTGCACTGTGAATGCGCGCTCTATAATTTGACTATCTCTCTCTCTCTCTCACTCTCTCCCTCTCTCTCTCTCTCTCCCTCTCTCTCTCTCTCTCTCCCTCTCTCTCTCGTTCTCTCTGTCTCTGCTTTATTAAAGTCCCCTTTTTGAGGTTAATTTGGACTTCGCTTCTGGTATTGTTACAGCTGAATTTTAATTGCAATGGAAGTTTAATTCGATTTATAAGACCGTATATTAGATGGGAGAAGAAAATACTTTAAGTCTATAGTAAATATATAAAAACACAGCCAACAAAATCACGTTAAAAATTTTAACAATTTCCAGTAAGAGCAAACAGTTTACATAATGTAATTAATTTTCTATTAAATAACAGCTCGTGCCATGCGAAAATTAAGTGCACAAAATTGTATTTTGCGCAGTAATAAATTAAATAAATTTGCATTAATGCAAGCGCTGTAAATTTTATTGACACTATAACAAATGTCTGTCCGCCGGGTCGATAATTGAACACATTATTGTCTTTATTGAGCGCCAGTCAATCAAGTAAAATAAAAGCGAATTTAATGCTCTGCTCGGTACTAATTACCATATAAGGTTCTGGCCGAGGTCAACAATCAGCACGGTATTCGCATTAATCTCAGATATTGTCGCCATCATTTGATACCTAATGCAACATTCCATTCGACAGATGCAACAGATTATTATGCTAATTATTGAACTGTTAATAATAAAGCTGCTCATTAGACCTGAAGGCAGTCCGCTGATGTCTACCTCCTGCTGGCTGCTCGACATGCAATTAGGCAGTTAATTATCATCTGGGAGTGTGATTTATATGCATACGGATTCCATTTACAAATGCTTATCGATCAGGTATTATATGTCCTGAAATCCTATTTAGTGTAATTACCTTTGCACTAGCTGCACACGCGCCAATTATTACGTGTCCCTCATAGGTATCATACTACCAAGGACTTTCCCCAGTTTTTTTGTTTTGTATAACTTTCCATTGTTGCTCACATGTAATTAGTAATCGAGGCAGTCGTGGTGGCCCAATTCAGCGAATCACTCTAATGGGAAGCCCCCAAAATATTTATTGGCAATTAAACTCTGCTTTTTAAGGATTCGCCACTTCAAAGCGAGTCCAAAAACTTTGCATTTCCCATTAAGATGAACTGAGTGCCTACCCTAAGAAGTGACCAGTTGCTAGGCAAACAATTTTCCTCTGCTTGGATAAGCAGAGGCTAAATTGTAGCTGTGCTCATGGCGACGATACCCTGGATGTGGTCGTTTTTTATGTTGGTATCTCTGCTTGTTAGACTCTCAGCGTAAATTATTGATAATCCTTTCATGGAAATTACTGAACTGGAGTAATTCTCGATGTTTCTTGATATAGATCTAATAAGGGGCTGCCCATCTGGCAACGCTGTCTTTTGACAGAGACGGGACGAGACGCTGTCTTTTGACAGAGATGGCTCACGCATACAAATTACGATTGCCACGCCTCTAGTGACTGAGACACCTCATTTTTGGCCAGTTATTAGAGCGAGCTAACGGTAACCTAACTGCAAAATTGGAATGTTTACGCTCAAAAAATTAGAAAACTACAGGTTATTTTTCAATATGCCACGCCCCTAAATATGCGTAACAATTATTTTTGGGTCATCGATAGAGGAGGCTACCAGTAACTCAACTATCCAAACTTGAAGCTTCTACCTCTTAAACTGCAGGAGGTATAAACTTTTGCGGTTTGTCGCGCCCCCTGTGGGCGGAGATTTATCCGTCATAGGTCTTAGGTGGTAAGCGCAAGTACATATACCAAATTTCAGGACTCTATCATCAATAGTGCCCAAAATAAAGCAGAATTTTAATAATCACTATATCTTCAGATCCGATTTGCCACGCCCCTAGCGGGCGTAGACATTTTTTGTTCATACGAACAGACGGAAGGACATGCAGAACACCAATATACTCATTTCATTTTCGTGAATGAGTATAAAAAGATGGGTCCTTGTAGAGTTGTCAGATGGGCCCGTCGAATGGAGACAGCCCTGTATTGTATGTATTCTCTCCTCTATAAGTCCTCCTTCTATACTTGTCCCCAATATATCAGCTATATTCTCTGCTTTCTATAGGCTGTCTTTGAGCTATAGTTTCTTCTATCTTTCGGCACTATTTCTAGCACGCTTCCCCAAAGAATGACATTCAATAGAGCCCAGGAAAATGGTGTTGAAAAAAGGAAATAAATGTTTTTTCCGCTCAACGACAAAATGCCCATTCAGCGACTTGACACTGCCTGATAAATGGTCAAATATACAAAAAAAAAAAAAAAAAGGGGGAAGAAGAAAACAAAGAGAAGAGGTAAATTTTGCAGTTACAGTTTATTTTTTGCCTTGTGCATGCCGCATGTGGATATTATCGGGCGTGCAGCGTACGCCTCATTGAAGTGAAAGTATTGCAACATATAAGCCAGACAGGGGCAGTAACCATGACAGTTATGAGTTTTTCGCAAAGCGAATGCGAATGCGAATGCGAATGGGAATGGGAATGGGAATGGAAATCGAACGAGCTACTAGAGCAGAGTAGCTCTAGCTATGCTATTGAAATTAATTTGACGCTTGATATGGACTCTTGAAGCAGAGAGCATAAAACTCTAGATGCAATTTCGATTCATTTCCTATGGCCTCAGTGATTCTTGTGCTTCATTGATTTTCATGGCCTGGCCTGAGCTGGGCTGGCCTGGTTGCAAATGACAAAATACGACGACGACGACGACGACGAGTGAAGGGCGTTGGGCGTTGGGCGTTGGGCGTATTAGCCATTAGCTTGGGCAATAATGAAAACCGGATGAGCTCATATGCGCAGACAGCCACTAAATCGCCCGAGTCAACACATCGTGTTGGACATAATATTGCACTTGCTTTTAGATCAAAATTAGCCAGACCAAACAAAGATAATTGCGTGAGTGGCTGCCAGATAACTGGGTAACTGGTTTGTGGTTGCAATCGGGGCCATTTCATGGAATGGCAGCCAATGAGCCCCAAAGCTTATTTCCTCCTTGAGCTGAAGCATTCAAGTGGCAATGCAATATTCGGAAGTAATCATTGGATTACTTGAATCAGATTTCAATTCCAAGTTCGACTTCAGCTTAAAGAATAACTAAAAATTATATTAAATAAATATTGCATCATCCCTATTAGCGCTTTTTAGCTGTGCAAGGATTAGTTCGTATTTGATATACTTCTGCCTGCTTTGCTCACACCAAAGTTTTGCCTCAACTATGCAAATGCTTTTAAATTTAATTAGTTTTACATTAGTTTCCAGGTATATTTAATTGTACGAAAGTTGAGTGGAAAAAAAGTTGTGTGCGATAAGTGTTGGACAATAAATACATTTTAATTTATGCAGATTAGTGGCATATTTTATTTTGCAAATTGTTGCTAAGCTTTATGCTTTACATATATGTGTATTTACATAATTATATATGTGTGCATATATGTATCTAAATGTATGAAATTAACTGTTTCCTTTTGCTGTATTGTAATAAAAAAAAAAAAAAAAATCTCGTTATGCCACGTTTACAAGTTTAGTTCTATGTGCCTTAGACCAGCATAGAAACCTGACGTAATTTTTTTACAGAGAGATACAGAGAGAAAGTGAGTGGCGTGAGATGACAAAGCTAGGGATATAGAAAGAGAGGGGGAGAAAGAGATAGGGAGAGAAATATATTTTCAGAGAACGAGTGTATGTTTTAATTAAATATGAAAACAAAAAATATTCCAGGTTCATGAATTCGAAGCAGAAATCCGAACCACAAAGACAGCTGATAAAAGATGAGCTTCAAATAATTTCATATATATTTTTGTACTTTGCGGTTTCTGTATATGGTTTTATTGACTTTGTTGTTGTTGCGGCAAAAAAAAAAAAAAAAAACCATGTGTTTCACAATATGAAATATTATGCATCATATAAATGAACCATAAACATGTATTCATTTATTTGAGTACTATGTTTATTACAACACACAACTTTAATTTATTTGAGTTTCAAGCAAAGCTGCATTGTTTGTGGAATGCCTTACTGGTCGATTCGGCTTCCTTAGGTGGTATTAACTATATTACTAATGAAAACATGTTGCCTCAAAGCCATTCAAGTATGTGAGATCTATTGGAGCCTTGTCTTGCTTAAAATTAATTTTAAATAATTTAGTTGAATCGCATTCAATCTGCACATGCTACAAATAAATGTGCCTGCGCACAATCTATGGCAAATTTATTTGTGTCAAAGCAACAGAGCACAATGGAAACCACTTCAAGCTCAAACCCAAATGGCTCGAGTTTGAGTTGCGTGGGGACATCGTCTGTGTGTGTGTGTGTGTGGCCTAATTTGGCATGTAACCAAAGTCATTAGGCATTGACTTTGGCTTTGGCTTTGGCTTTGGCATTGCCAATGGCGTGGCCTTTGGCATTGGCATTCAAGGGATCAATTCGTTCTGGGAATGGCCATATCGGCTGCAAAGACTCTTCTAATCTTGGGGTACGCAACCCGTGACCCGACTGAACCAAACAATCTCACACATGTTTGCATTTAATCCACTTTTATTGCAGCTTTGGGGCATGCGACCCTCAGTTATTATGCTGATTGTGTTGACACACCCATCCACACACCCATCCACACACACACCCACCCACGCACACTCAGGCAGTGATTTCATTGTTTGTTGTGCGCTGTTGTCGAGCTGGCTATTAAATATTTAAAGGGCTCTCAGGTTGTTTTTACCTTGACCAAGCCGTCAAGCGCACTCAGAGTCTATTGCGAATTTATAAAAATTCTATTTTAGTTGCACACAAATCAAATTGGGCCTCTGCTCGGCCAACACATTGAATGGTGATTTATATGCCAAATTTGAATACATTTTCTCTGTGGCCGAGAGTCCAAAACTCGACAAAGTTTTAATTTCTTCCCCAGCTGTCGAACCTTTCACCTTTATTTAATGAAAGCCAGGCAGCGTCTCTGTAGTCAGTGGCAAACTTTACCAGATATGAAAGTCATGTTTCATATGTCCGATTTGAAGAGTGCAGAAAATGTTGAAATTGTTGGCGAATACAAGTTTTTGATAAAAACAACAATAAATGAAGTCATCAAATGGCATTACTCACGTGTGGAAGGAAGAAAAGAAGAGAGAGTGAAGATTTTTTTTGTTGATCAAAGTTTGTTAACAACAACTGTATACACTTTATACAAAGGAACAGGAAAAAGTGGTTTGAAAAGTTTTGGATTAAAATAACCAAAACAGTAATTTAAAAATTGTTAATATATATGCATATAAATTTAAAAATAAAGTTATTTATTTCTTGTTGAGAATTTTTGGAGAAACTTTAAACATAAGTTTGTTAACAATAACGAAAACAAAAATGAATTTAAAAAATATTAGAATAAATAAAATTAAAAAATAAGCTGTAAAGCTATTTATTTTCGTATTCCGATTATTTTTTTTTATTTAATTATACAAAATAATAAATAAAAATAATAATAAAAATTAAAAAATATTAAAGTAAATAAAAATTTAAATATAAAGCGCTAAAGCTATTTATATTTGGTTCAGAATTATTAGAAAATATTTTTTAATATTTTTGAAATGATTTTGTATAGTAACTAAAATGAAATGTAGTGTAAAAAATATTAAAATAAATATAAATAGAAAGAGTTAGAATTATTATAATTTTTTTATTTGTTTTTTATTTTTATTTTTATATTTTTTTAGGATTATTGAAATTCTTTTCCATTTTCTGAATCTGGTAGCCCGAGCCACAAATGCTCTCAGTTCTCTCTCAACTTATTTACACAAAATTTTGATATGGTATGATTCGTCATGCAGCACAACGAATCGAATAAAAGAAATGCTTCCAAGGAAGCCGAGATGATTGTCACCGGCAAATCGTGTCTGAAGAAACCAGGCCGTGATCTGGGCCATTGCATGCAACGCAATGTCAGCCAATATCGTCAAGAAGGTGGCGCACACCAGCGCAAATTGAAGAATCTGAACAGACAATTCGAGCGGGATATTTTGCACCTGGAGAACTCAATAACCAGCCTGGAGGTGCCCGAAAAAAGTCTAGCTACCGAATGGATGACCAAGCTGAAGGCTCGACCACCAAACATGAATGAAGCGATTGCTCGCAACTTTATTCTGACATATATGCTGCGACTAACGCATCTGGAAATGTTCAAGGTGAAGCCGTTCAATGGACCGCCACCTCAGAACGCACTCTCGAACATCAGTTCATCAATTGTAAGTAACTTAGAGTGGAACTAAAGGACAAATAAATAATTTGCCTTTGCTGTTTTGCAGCCAGTGCTTAGCAACAGCACGAAGAGCATTTCCGATCTCTACTGCGACTCAATAGACAACGGCGTCTTCCTGAACAAGTTGCCTGTGCCGCGCGATGGCGCCTTTTTCGTAATGCATCTGCTGCCAAATTTATAAGTAATTAATTTCACCTCACTGACAATTGCCCAAAGTGCGACATTTAAGCAAATACTAAAGAAATATTATAGTTTTTAGAAATGACACTGATACCATATTAAAATTTGCAACTAAAGCGACAAATATTTGGCTCCTTACACTTTTCATTTACTTTCCACTTTGTCGATATTTGTATTAGCCTCAGCAAGCTAGCTCAACAACTTCTCACTGTCTCTGGTCTCTGCTCCAGTTGATTATTTAATCATAGCTCACATTTCCGGCATCTCGAAGTTGACTTCGTAAATATTAACGAGCAATCAAACTGACAATTATTTTCTAGCAAACATTTGCAGCTCCCAATAGACGGACACATATGGGCGTAAACATCTGCTATGCACTGTTTCCGGCTTTGAGTTTGAATAGTTACTGAAATTCATACAAATTTGCTGTGCACTCGCTTAGTAAAAGCAGCAATTTCTGTTACGTTTTAAATGTATAAAGAGTCTCTTTATATATCTATATATATTTTGTTTTACTTTTATTTACTGGAAAAAGATGAAAGAAAAATAAATTAATGATGTTACTTCTTTTTGCATCAGCAAATATTTTGTAAATTTATTTCAATGTATAAAACTTCAATTTTCTATCAATTTAAATTACTTTTATTGATATTTAGAATTATATATAGTTTTTCTTGCCAAGTGTAGCATAAATGGAAGGAGTTGAGCGAAATCGTATTACTAATTGCAACTTTTAATTAAATATCGAGTTACCACTGAAGGATACGCAGCGAGTGCAGTTTGGGCAAGAGTAATGGCGTCTGGTCGGGTCCTTCCAATTCGATTCTGGCAAAACATTTCCGTTTTTGAAATATTGCTTTCCATTTCGTAATTCTTGTTTTTTTATTTCCCTTTTTTCTGGCTGGCTGCTTGCCGGTGACCCAATAGAAGCCGCAGAGAGCAATCCTTTGCTGCTGGCGTTGTTGTGGCTGTGAGTGCCCCGCCCACTGTGAAGCTGAGCGAGGATAAACAAGCCGGCAAGCGGCAACGCTTTAAGCAATCGATACGCACTGAAATGTTTTCGACAACAAGTAGAGCTGGCTTTGAAGTTAAGCTAAAATTTCTTTTGTTCTACGAAATAAATACTAATTAACTTTTGGCTCAAGTTAAGTCATTAGCTGACAGCGCCCTAATCAAATGTCAATTACCTGCCCAGCTTCACTTCACTGTCAGCCGTTACGATTGGGATTTTCACAGGTATTGCGGCCAACACACATGGCCCGCTGACAGTTTTCCAATTGGGGAACTTTGGCATTCAGCCTTATGCGCTCGTTGGTTTTAAGTTTTTGACATTGTTCCACACTTGCCAGCGCCGTGAGCTGACGTCAACTCTGAAGGCAGGCTTCGTTCTGTCTTCCCCCACAGCGCTGCACTGCGGAGCAGAGCAATTCGCGGCCTTAATGGAGTTTCGACTCACATGTCTCTTGCCTTGGCTTACGTTTGCCATAGTCTGTCTGATTGCTGGCTTCCTGAAAAAGTTCCACTCTGAAATATTCAGCTGACAGCTGCGGAATTTCTGCTAGATTAGTTTACCCGTGCGGACAATGAATATATGTGCACTAAACTCTTGCATACGTATATATCTTAGCTGAGTTACAACATTTAATTAAATCAATTTACAGATTTATTTTATCTTTAATAAATTTAACACATGCTGCGAGTTGATGATGAGTTGAAAGTAAAAATGTATAAAAAGAGTAAAGGGAAGACAGAAATAAATAAAAATGTTTAATTCATAATAATCTGCTTAAGCGCATTTTGTATGAATATATAAATAGGCTTTCATAGACGTTTCTTAAATGTAAACAGACCCGAGTCGGCGTAAATATTTTGTATTTTCAGATTTTATGAGTCAAACATTTAATATCATTTCCGGCTTTGGCATTTGCCAACTGTGCATGGAAAGAGCAGCCCAGATAAATTAAGGAATTACAAATTATTAATGCTGAATATACAGGGCTGTCCATATTCGACTGACCATGTTTTCTTCTCTTAAATCAAAGAGAAACACAAGTTTTGTAATGTTGTCGTTAATAATCATATTACTTAGTTCAAGTAGACTTGTTGACATCACTCTTTGAATATGATATCGCTCAAATGGTCGTCTCTGTCGAAAGGTATAAGGCTGCCAGATGAGTCAGTCGAATATAGAGAATCCTGTATATATATACAACAGAGATATTATACTCCTCAAGGTTTATAAGGAAAATCATGTGCCTTTAACACATATTTTATATTACTATATTATAGATCAATCTGCACAGAAATTAAACCACAGATAGTCTACGAATCTTCGTCGTCATAAGAACGGTATTCGATTTAGTTGTGTAGGATAGAAGAAAAACTCTTAAATACTCAAGAATGTTGCAAAACATTTACTACCTACGAGGTTCGTCCTCCTTCCCTGTTCATTATTCACTCAATGATTTTCTGCCCATTTAATTGTCCCTTAAATATTTCCATGCTAAGCATTAAATAAGACAAAGTCCCCTTCTTCTTCTTCTCATGTCCTTCTTCAGCATTCTGGCTTCTCGCTTTGTTTTGCTTTGCTTAGTTATATTTATGTTGGGCCTAAATCTAGCTCAGCTGTTTAGATAAGTGCAGCCTAAATTTGGGATGAAATTCATTTCGCTTACTCTACAAAGCTGTCGCACAAATATTTCACATTTCCTTTTTTTTTTTCTTTCTGTCAGCTGAGCCCAGACCCAATTTCATGGCCAACAATTTGCAGTTCATTTTGGGCTCGCGCTTTATTTTCTGCAAATTGTTTTAAAATGTAATTTTGTAGGCTTTTGTTCGCTTACCTATTTAATTTATATGTATTTAATGTACGTTTCTTTTTCTATTTTTTCTGATTTTTTTTCAAGCCACAAATTAGCGCAATCAATTTGAAAATACGTTCCATTTTCACTTGGAGCTGTGGGCATTTCGTGGGCCGACGAAATGAAATCAATTCGAATTTAATGCTGCCCAGTTCCCAATTTGTTTGTTTCTTTATTGGAATTTGTTTGAAATTTATTTTCGGAATTTATGTCGGCACATTTGCATTTGCATTTGCATTACGATTTGGCATAGACGAAAACAAATTAAATTCTTGCGTTCGCCAGCCACGAACCCAACCAATATTTACCTAGGCCTCAAAGGCCGTCTGCGCCTTCAATTTGCTGTCTAGACTGCAGCTGCACAGCAAATCGCCATAATTTTATTGAACTCTGCGCAAGTTTGCTGACTGGAGGGAAAAGGTCGTTTACCAAATTAATTCACACAGATGGAGAGAGGCAGAGAGTGAGAGAGTGGAGAGGTCATTCAGTGATAAATTACAACTCATTATGAGTGCCAAAGCAATCGAAAGAGATTTGCACTCAGCAGTGCTTGAATGAATATTCACTTGCTCAACTTATGCAAGTCCGTGTCGCTGCCATTTGTGGCTTCACCTTGACCAGGTAACAATTACAATTTAAACTTGGCCAAAACGAGTTTTGGGAAATGAATTTGCCATTTGCCGGCTTGGCTCGGTCATCACGTAAACGGCACGCAACGTGGCGTCGCTAAAGGAGACGTGCCGCCTCCTGCTTTGTTCTAGCCAGTTGCAGGCGGCATCTTGTTGTTTCCTCCGCCCAGGCACATGTGATGGAATGGCAATTTCAAAGTCATTAAGATGCGAGGGTAAATGCTGCTCGGAAAACGTTACTTGAACTCATATTAAATCTTTATGGCTTGCCACAGCCATCATTCATTTTTTGGGAGGATGGGCGTGGGCGTGCCCTGCCATTCCATTAAATGTGGCATACTTTTTAGCGCTCGCTTCAAAATAATTGAAATCACCTGCTAAATGGCAAAGCTAAATTGCATTTTAATGAACGTTTTTGCCGCTGTTGCCCCGAGCCAACGCTCCGAGTGCCAAAAAGAAATAAACAAACACAAGCATTGCCAACAGTCGAATGGACAACTGGGCGAACCTGTCAAGTGTGCGTGTGTGTGTGTGTGGGTGTGTTGTCAGTCTGCCTAGTTGATATTTGCTCTGCGCAAAGAAAGGCAAAGACTTCGATACGAGCGGCGCTTTGTCCTGCCAGTTAATGGAATTTCCTGCCACAGATGGACATCTGTGACACGAGCAGCCTCAGGAGTCGGAGAGTTTTCTCTGCATATTTCAAAAATTTGCCTTCCTTCTATTTCCCACTACAGAAGTGCGAGTGCCTCAAGGCATTTGCCTAGGGTTTGAGCATGTTGCCAAAACACTCCGTTTGACAAAAGTTGTTAGGCTAATTGAATATTCAATGCGACCACTGAGAGCGCCTCAGGCCGCAGAGCAATTAATGCTCTCTCATTACAAATGCAAAATAAATAATTCAAAAATAAACTGTAGATTTTCATATTTGGTAATTTGGCTAATAAGCTACGAATTGTGGCAGGTGGCCCAGGTAGCAATTTGATTGACTTTTGTATTATTCAATTTAATTTAAGCCTTAATTATGAATTATCTATTCCGATGCTATAATTCCGGCTGCATTACGCCTGGATATTGGTTTTGCTGTCCGAAATCGAGAAAACAACTTGCAGCTGTCCGATTATTATTGCCGCATTGCCAAATTGTAATTCGAATGCAATTTGTATGCAATTTGCATGCAAAATGCAATCGAATTTCATGATTAGAGCGTGTTGCACGTTTGCCTGCCAATGTGGACAAACAGGCGGGAATCGAGCTGTGATCACAGAGCTGAGCTCAAAATTTTCGTTGACGTTGATTAAGGGAAATATTTAGATCCTTGTTGACGCTCACTCTCAGCTAAACTTTAGTTTCTATTTGAGAGAAACAAGAGAAACTTGACATTATGATAAATGATGTGCAATAAAGTCGTATAAAATATCATGTGGCAACATGCCTGAAGTTGACGGATTGGCTTTTCGCTTGTGCGCCGTATAAGAACAATATTTTATTATTTTATTTCTTTAGATGCATTAAATAAAATAATAAATATTTCAGTGTTCCAAGCAAAATATTCCTTTATTATTATTATTGCAATTTGTAGCTCAATGCAAGCCAAAAGACTTTTAAATATATAAATAATATTCACCAAAGATTTTCTTCTTAGAATTCGACTTCAATCTCGCTATAATATTTAAGCAAACATCGCATTTAACGATTTGTATTAATATTTAAATAATTTAAATGTTTGCCCGCGAATAAAAAAATATATCTTCCCCGTTTCAGCCTGAGAAAAAAAGAAATGTTTTTCTTTGGAATTGAAAATGTTTTGATAACGAGCAACCGCAGACTGCAATTATAATTATTTTTTGCAAAAAGTGTGTCGTTGTCACAACAATAAAAGCCTCGGAATAATAACCAGCATTTTTATAAAAAAAGGGAACGAAGCACTGCAAAATGTTGGCACATGACGGCAAACTGTTGATTTTTTAAATTTCATTTTTATTTTTATTTTCCTTTGTGCGTCTGACTTTTAAATCTTTAATTCAGAACACAAAGTGACATTTTTTGTTGCTCCCATTTTTTATATATGTACATATATGTACATACCTATATTTGGTTGTCAAGTTTTTGTGCTGTGCGCCAATCATTTTTGAATATTAATCGAGCGTGAGAAGTGTTCCCATTGCCAGGCGAATCGAAACGCGTAGCAAAGGCAATATAAATGCATAAAAGTTAATTGAAACCCGCGAGTGACTAGCGCATGCTCTAATTTGAGCAAAATAAAAGCAAGTAATATATGTATGTGTGATTTATGCAGAAATGTGTTGAATTATGGCAGTGGGCCAATAGGAATTGGATGGTATAGCACTTTAGTTCACTATCGATACTTAACTATAATAGAATCGATACTTAACTATATTGTCATCTATGTTAAACTAGATGATTGGGCTCATTGGCAAAAGATGATGAGTATTTAATTCATTTCCAAGGCAAAGCAAAGACGATGACAGCAGAGTCGCGTAAGAAATTTAAATTAAATGGCAAAAGGCTTTTACAGTATTGAAAAATATTTGCAATATATATTTTTTTTTTATCATATATTGAAAAATATAGACAAATATGTGCAATATATATTTTTTTATCATTTCGCAACTAAAGTTTAGAAAACTAAGCTATTGCTGTATTCACATTTAGAATTAGGCATATTAACTTCATATTGAAATAAATTTTAGCTTAACAAACTCGTAGAAAATTGAGTTTTAGACTCGCATGTGAATTTATTTATATCTTCTGTTCCTGGTTAGAGTAAATATTTAATTTAATAAAATATTTTGCTTACATAAATAAACAAACTAGAGCTTATACTCGCATTCTTATTCCAACACACACTTCAGCTTGTAATAAAAAAAATAAAACTGAAGGATATACGATTAGGAGCTAGCTAATAATATTTTAATGATATTTTAAGTAGTAAAAATCTATCATTTAAATTTACCTAGCACATTTTTCACATAATTGTTAAACTTAAATATAGCTTTAAATATATTTTCATTAATTCCCCAGAACTCATCATATTAATGCGGCCCACTCTGTTTTAAAGTTCTCCCCACATTCAAATTTTATTTGCTCTGGCTTCAGCTGACAAGTTTATTTTGTGTCTCCTTTTATTGTTTAGTAAAGCGACGCTGGAGCATCCGGCCTGTCATACGGCTGATGTGCGGCATTCAGACTGTCAAGTGTCACTTATTGAAATGTCAATTACCGTTCGCTTGTGCGGCTCAAGTGCGGCTGTGCACAGCGTCAAATGCTGTTTGTAGCATGTCAGGTGTAACGCAAGGTGTAAGCAGCAAGCCTACAAACGGCGGTTTGGCTAACAATTCACAACAGCTGCATGGAATGGGAGCTGGCAGCTTGTCCATATCCAGCATTGATTCATACACGAATGACTCACTTGGTTCAGTCCAACAATTTAATGTAAATTTCACTCTGACATTATTTGCAGTAAATTAAAGCCCAACTTTGATTAGTGTGAATATCTAAGGTTTTCACTTATATTTTGGTTATAATATAAGTAAACACTAGAGAGAGTGAGTCACGCTAATTGGCAATAAACAACAGCCAAGTAGATCAGCCACAGCAGCCGCACTCAATGGTTTGATTGTGCTCTCTACAAAAAATGCCTCGCCTCGAGGACTGCCGCAAGAGCCACTAGCTAAATGCATGCATGACGACATTGCATTGTGGCATTGTGGCATTGTTGCTGCCCATGTTACGCGCACAGGTGAGGGTGAGCTCGTCAAATGGTTGATGCGACAGCTGCCCAGGCAGCCAAATCAAACCAAACGCACACACAACAATTTTTTCACTTCGCGCTGAGCTCTTTGCACAAGGTGGAACAAGGCATTTTACAAATGCAATTGTGATCCGATTGTTGATGGTGCGCTGTGGCACTCTACTGGGGCTTTAGAGGATTTGCGTGAAGCTGCCAACTTGAAGATACCCTGTAATTGTTGAGAGCAGGAGCTGTGTTCGTTAGTCTTGGCCATGGCGAGTGCATCAATTAAAAAGCCTATTGAGAGTTGATTTATTGATTGATGCAGCAGTGAGTCAATGCAGCAAAAAGTTTTACTTATTTTGATTTTGATTTTATGTCAACAAGCACTCGCGTATAATCAACCTATGTTAAAATAAATACATCGCATTTGTTTGCACAAAAGCAAATATTAAAATGTGACTAAAATGTTTACTCACATTTCGATTTATTTATGAAGTAAGCGCAAACGAATTCCTATTTGTTTATTGACTAGATACAAAATAAAATATGACTAGATAAAACATGTAAATGCAAGTTGATTCCGCAGTTGCCAAACTCTGCAAAGTCTTCTCTCTCTCTCTCTCTCTCTCTCTCTCTCTCTCTCTCTCTCTCTCTCTCTTTCGATATAAAGTAGATTCAATTAATAACATTAGATCTAGGAATTCTAAGCTAAACTTAAGGCTAATTGTTAAGAGCTGTTTGAAATTTGTGCTCTCTGCTCTCCATTTGTTTTTGAGCCGAGTTTGCCTTGGGCACTGCAAACATTTGGCACGCCATAAGCGGACCGAGTCTGCTTGCCAAAATATTTGATAGACGTTGCCAAAAATGTGACTAAATTAAGCCTATTACCCGACAGACGGACAGACGGACAGACAGACAGACAGACGGACAGCGCTTTCGCTTAAATTGTTGGCAAGCGCTTTATAAAACACGAAAGTGCACTTACAGCGAATGCTGACAGGCAATTTTCAAGTTTTTCGACAGGCAAACAAAAAAGGCGGCGCACAAATGAATGCCACAAAAATTAATGCAATGATTAACAGTCGACTACGTGATGCTTTGTCTTAAGGATTAGGAATATGCTGGTGAGGAGATTGCTTAGATGAGAACTCAGAGAAGGCATTGATGATGAATTGCTGGATAAGCATGCGGTCAATATGAAATCTGCTGGAATTCAGTTAAGGAATGGTTTAGCAGCGGAATGAGTATGAGTGTGAGTGTGAGTATGAGTATGAGTATGAGTATGACTAATTAAGTAGAAGTATTATCCAATTGAAAACTACTCACTTAACCTGATATTATCGGGGTTACTGTTTGATATGCAGGGCTGTTCATGTTCGATAGGGCTGCCCATATTCGACAATAGATGTTAAATAGTTTAGCCTTTTTGTGTTTATTCGATTGGTAGTCACAAGCAGCTTCTTAAAGAGTGAGTATTAAATTCATTAATTACAACAGACTTAACAAGACTTAACCATGTGCTGGGCCACAATTTTTAATTGCAATAAGGGAAAGTTGTACGCGCATTGCCGCAATTTATTCACGGGTCTGCACTCGAGCTGATTAAAACAATGCGGGCATCCATTGAGTGCAGACGATAAATTCCATGTTGCCCTGGAATCTGAGCTCTGTTCTTGTAGCAGCGGGATATTTCAATGAAATTGAAAACTGCAAACTACTCTATAATATAATACGCTATAATATGGCATTCTTATGGCTGAAGATGTCTGGAGAATAAAATCAACTGGGCTATTACTGCTTGGAATGCCAAGCCGATCTAAATGCGCTGCCTTTTTTATGCGGCTTAAATGGCAGCACGATTAGGGGCCATGATATTGTTTTATAGAAAAATATATATACACATTTTTCTATGTACACACATAGATATATATACGAAAATATTCACAGCATGCACAGCATGGCGTATACGCAACGTCCCTGCCAGCTGTGTCTTTGGGGGCGTGCGTGTTCGCTCGACTTGTAAGGGTGCACACTCGAGTTATTAGCATATTCTCAACATGCTGAGCCACTTAATGATGCAGAAATGTATCAAAGTCATGAATGGAGCTTAGATTCGAGATCCGTGCCAGCTTTAGCCATTGATTATGCATATGTCGCGCATCTGACACAGGATTTGGGCAATTGCTCGGGTTGCACGAATGTGCTGTGCGCTTCTCATGACGCGGCGCTTTGGATTTGTGCTGTGTGAGTGAGTGCTGTGTTATGGCTGTCCGTCGGAATATTTCGTTATTTATTCATGCCAAAAACGTGCAGCGTAATACAAAGTAAACTATTTTCGCAGCCTGATCGGAATTCAATGGAAGCAGAGCACGCAAATTCCACCCAGCCTCAGCCTCAGCCTCAGCCAGGCGCCAAGCCTTATCAGCTGTGCTGCCAATTAAAATCTAGCCTAGTCATAGACCGAATTTAATTAATGCCCAATCAAATTCAGCCTTTTATTCGCATTTCCATTCTCTCTTCTTTTCTTTCATGTTTCATTTTTTGCTTCGTTCACTTTTGTTTGCAAATCACAAAGGATTAATTTCATTCAATCAAATACTCAGCTAATCAGGCGAAAAGATTCTCGTTCTCGAATTGATAGCTTACTTTCTCATTCTGTTTTCCGCTCACACACAGCAATAAATAGAAAGGATTTGAAATGAAATTCGCGAGATTTTATTTCGAAACTTTTGACAGAGTTCAGGGGTAAAATATTTAATTTTCAAGTGCGAGCGCAAAACAGAAACTCATTATAGTCGTAATTCAACAAATGAGTACAAAGCGCCCCGCATTAAAACTGACACTCAAAATTGCTGAGCTAAAAGGATTAAACCATACAGAGCAGAGCAGCTGTAAATCCTCGAGCCGTGTAATATACGTACGCTCAGCCAGGTGCGAATGCCCGACCCGGAGACTCGGCCACCCGGCGATACTTAGAAAAGGGTTGTACCTAGAAAATAAGTGGCAACCGCTTAACGAGCTGCCGGGATTCTTGTGGCTTTAGCGAAAATGTGCGCTATGCCAGGGCCCGGCACAGCACGCCGCACACACAGCAGTCCGAGGGGCTGGGCGCGGGCTGCGGGTGCGCAACGCTGATTTATGCAAACAGCCAACGAGATGGGAGTAAATTAACGCCTCTGCAGCCCGGCAAAGTCTGCTAATGGAAGTGCCAACGACTGGAATGCCACATCAGACACACATCTGCTGAGGAGTAGTATCTGTAGCAGATTTTTTGTTTTTGTTTTTTTTTTTTTTTTTTTAGTGTGCTGCCCTAGGCCAGAGCGTGTTAAAAGCAAAACTAATTTCCAAAACCAACAAAATTTATGTAAGACTACAGGGATTTGAAGTTTCTGCAATAATCAAAGCAAACTATTGCTCCTAAAAGCTTTTTCTTTTCCCTTTTGAGCCATTCTTATTGCATTTTGCACAGAAACCAAATATAATTCAAGGCAGAGTGCTCAATCAAATCGTGCTTTGTGCCATCTAAATCTAATAATCCAATTTGAAATTGTCAATATAGGCAGAACTCTTATCGAGCTCCTATTATCAAGGCTTACGCTCCAGCCTGGCCATATTTATGGGGAAAGTTTTACGCACTCTGCCTGCCTGTGGCCAGCCGCTTCTTCCAGGGTATTGATATTTATTGATATACATATAATCCCTGGATTATTAATCAATTTGGTAAACAAACTGGCGCAAGTCCGTCTCGACGTATATATTCATTACACTTTGCGATTGTTCGCAGGCGTCTTAACTTTCAGCTGTCGTCGCTGGCGCTGAAATTAATGTCGGCAGCAACAGTTGCTTTTGTCGTGCTTTGTCATCATTATGCACACAGACTTTGATGTCCAGACCCAGACGGAGCTGCTGCCAGTTGCACAAAAGAGTTTTTTGTTTCGAATAGTCGGCCCGGGGCTGACAGGCGCCAGACAAAAGACAAAAGAAATGCCAGAAAGCTATGCAGGCGCCTCCACTTAAAGTGCCAATTGTAATTGCAATTATACGGCTCAAGGTGGCTCATATAACGCTTGAATGCATTGCGACTTCAGGTCGGCTCAAGTGAGTGCATCTGGCACACTGAGGCCGGCAGCGGAATCAACTGAATGAACAGTTCACTGGATAAACAATTGCAGAGTGCACAGCACTCAAGCAACGCAGCAAATGTCCTTGGCTCTGGCATCACAATAAACACAACTGGAATATGTGATTAGCTGGAGTAGAACAGAACAGGGAACAGCTCTGAGCTTTGGCTCGACAGACGAAATTAAATTGAGCCCAAGATTAGCTTTAAGTAAATAGTTTTCATGCATAACTCATACGCAGCGTATGCCAGCGGCACTCGAGGCTAATCTGACCCAAAGCCGCATAAAACATTTGGCTAAGCCATGCGATTATACTTATCTATATAGGCCACAGCAGTGGCTCCTCCTGCTTTCTGCTTCCCACTTCCCGCTGGCATTTTTATTTGCTGCTGGCATTTTTATTTTCCAACTCAAAGGATTCACAACTGGATTTCATTTCGCGAACTCGCGCACAGCATGATGCAAAAATTTCCCCACATTATCGCTGTCACATGGCTTCTGATGGCAAGCCATGACACAGCGCATAAGCAGTGAGTCGCCAAAAGAAAATATCTGCATACATACATATATTTTATTTATGTGAATAACATCAAAGGCTGAAGCTACCGTTTGTGATCTTTGAGAGACGTCGAAGGTAGAGCTGCATAAACAATTAAAGTGGAAAGTCGGATTTGATTTATATAAATGGTTTCGTTTTTTTTTTTTTTTTTGAGGAATTGACATTGGGATTTTGCTGACCTGCATAAGTAAAAGTATTTACCAACAAGTTTGCTCATATTAAAATAAAGCGTACATTTTTGTGCGTAAAAATAGTTCACCAACTTTTTAAAGTAAATATAACTATATCATCACATATAAATATAATATGGTACATACTTTTAGAGCATATAGTTAGTTATTTTTTTCTCTTTGTATTATCTACGAGCCTTACTTCAGATCACCGCCATTTAATGCAAACTTTCATTTCCATTAATGGCTCTAGTTGAGGATGCTTATTTGAGACGACGTCCCAAAGCTGTCAAAATAATGAACTCTATCATGGCTTGCATTGCCTTTGTAGAACAGCTGCCAAGGCCACAGCCAACTGCAACGGAGTGCCGAGTAAAGTTTGTCATGCATAGTTTGGTTAGTTCTTTGATTCGGTTTGGGGATATTTCTGCGATTTGGTTGAGATTGCTTAACATCTGCTACCTAGAAATATTACCTACCGTACCTAGAAATATTATTCAATTAAAGCTCAACCGATAACAATTTATTTAAAATCTCTTTAAAGGGCTTTATAAGCTTTAGCTGTTGTCAAGTGTTATCACTGTCATTCCTATCAGAACTCAAAATCATTCAGAGCTCATAATCATCTTAGTCTGGCGCTAAGTAACATATTTAGGGATTTGCTCACCTCGAGTACATATTTGTGCAGCTCTCTGACCGCATCAAAGCAGCCTCAACAGCAGCAGCAGCAGCCGCAGCTGAACTATTACTTTCATAGCCCCAGCCGGCTGCTGCTGCTGCTGCTGCTCTCGTTGTAGATGGTCCTGCCAATGTCCTTGACAGGTTGAGTGATGGCCAGCAGCAGCATTGGCTGCTTGTCTTCAGCTCTGTTTGTGTTTCTTTCCTTGCTTCTTTCATATTTACTCAGTGGCCGAGAGTCTGTGGCGAACGGTAGCTAAATAAATGTGGCCACAACTGAAATGCAATAAGGGAATAGATATGGAGTCGGACTTGTTGTTGTCGTTGTTACTTATTCGTTTACAGGTTGTGACCACAGTCGTCAGTGCGGGCCTGGCTTTAAGTTTATTTTCACGCAAGGCAAGGCATGGCAAGGCGAGGCAAGGCAAGGCGAAGCTAAGAGAAAAAAAAAAGAAAAAGAAAAAACATATTCATTTGACGCATGCTTGCAACTGTTGGCCCATTGTTGAGCTCTGGTAGCTGAGGCGCAAATGAATTGCTGTAAACACTCGAGGCGCCACTCGGTTGCCGTTGCAAGTGCTTTCTGTTGATTTCTACTGTTTAGAGCTGCTTCCTGCTATTTAGCCGGCAGCGCTTAGACAATGGTTAAACGTTCCCACTGCACCCGCCGGGCCCGGGCCCGGGCACAGGGGGTTGCCCTTTAGTGTTTCATTCTTCATTTTAATATTCCTACTTTTTTCTTGTATTTTTCTAGCTCTTTTTTGCTTTTTCATAATAGTTGTCAGGCACTGCTGCTGATGCAGTTTTTAATTCATCTCTTGGGGAATTGAATGCACGCATTGTTCGAATGCGAAAACGAGTACGAACAGGATGCAGTAGCAGGATATTGCGACATTTTGGTAAATACTCAGCAGCAGCACACGTCAACGACTCTCACGCTGCCATGTGGCATAATTGTGGCTCCTGTTGCGATTTGCAGCAAAATGATTGCAGCTTGTCTCGCTCGTATTTAACATATATGACTCCCAGCACATGAGCCTCTGGCTAATGGCTCTCCCCAGTGGAAGGTTGATTCAAACTGATAGAAAAAAAGGGAAAAACTCTGGCTACACATATTTCTTTTATATTGTACAGCTCTAGCTTTTAATGAACAGACTAACGCTTCAATAACTCTTTAAGGTGTTTATATTATCTTGCAATTTATTTTAATTTCTCGTTCTACTGCCAAAGTAATTTCATTAGAGCTCCACTCTTGGCACAGCCCTGCTCCTGTCGCCAACAAGTAGAAGATGCCAACAAGTGGCAGAGGACGTACGAACTGCTTTTAATTATGCGGCATCCGCGGGGTATCTTCCAGCCCTTGGCAAGCCTTCCTGCTGGTCAGAGCCGGAAGGGCAGTTAGTTAGCCCCCCCGTTGAACGCAGCTGAGCGGAAATGAATTGTTTGAGTTGAATTCACTCTGGGGTGTTGGGAAAAAATGCAATTTCTTCTATACATTTACTTCGTTTAACTTTATACGTTAAAAAGATTAAACATTTTAAAGAACAATAAATAAATGTTAATGCAAACTAATGAAAATTTGTTAATGTAAATTTTGAGTCAATGAAAAACGATTTTGTTTTCTATAATTTTTGCTTTCACCTTAATCTCTCGGTTGCAATTCACAAAGAACAACTACTGAAAAATACATGCACTCAGAATAAGCCGAAGACCCAAATAGAAATTCAGTTTGCTTTTATTTGATACTAGCTCCAATGTCTCATAAATAAATGCTTAGAAGTCCATCCATAGTCAACTCATGCAACAGCTGCTGAGAAGATTATTTACATTGAAAAAAAAAAAACTAAAAACCTATAAGACCCTATTTGCTCTCATTTCAAGTCTTCACGAGCAGCGACTTAGCATCGTCGATAGCGTGTCAGTCTTATATTCGGCATTTACTTTGGGCCAACAACATGCTGGCAAAATGCAGCTGTCACCGTGTAGAACATTTTACTCGTGATGCCACCAGATCTCAGTGGGAACGAGTGAGGCTTTAGAAAATGTACAGCCCGAAAAAACACTGAGAATGAAAATTTATTGTTTTGGTTCAGTCTGTTTGTTGGCTGCTCACGAAACAGATGTTACGAAAAATATATACATATGTGGTGAATAAATCTAACAAAGAAATAACAGACAGGCAAACCTGTACATAAGAGAAAATCTTTAAAATAAATAGTTTTAAATACAACTAATACATTTATATAAATTAATCTACATGTGTTAAAATATTCAATGTGTAACAATTATTTCTGACTCTCGACTCAATCCCCATAAATATTTAATTTGATTTTATTGGGCTTACAATAAGGGCAAATTCAATATAAATATATTCGAAAATCAGAAATAAGTATACTTAATCTTACGTTCAAGTAAAGTTTGTAAGCCCGCAGTCTGAATCTATTTCAGTTCTTCTGCATTCCAACTTGTCCGCTGCAAACGTGTTTGTTGATTCTAATGTCAAACTCTTTTCGTGCTTAAACAGTTTCGTTGGACTGTGTACACAACATTCGCACCTGTTGCACTCTGCCAGCGAACATGTTGGCGTCTAACTGGAATCAAATTGGAAGTTGATAGGAAAACAAATGTATAATTGAAAAATTATGTACTTACGCTGTGAAATCGATTAAAATTGATAATCAAAATTTGTATTGACTGATATATCAGAGATTAATATATTACATATTACTGCCACCCAATATTTAATATTTACATTTGAATTTCCGGTTTACATAAATCGTATATGACACGAGCTGTAATATGTATATTTATTATTAATATATGATTACTTATATGTATGAAGAGAATTTTTGAATGGAGCTCAACCAGCACGTTGTTTGAATGAGCATCGGTCTGCACTGTGATTCCCAAATTTAGTATTTTGGATTATCCAATTCGTTGGGCACGATATGCTGATGACCACGTTCTGGTAGCTCTTTGTCATTGATGAGTGACTCCGTCCGTTTATTCAGTCTCTCTCACTAGTTTGCCCCAACAGCAGTGTGCGACGGAGTTTATATACACTGCTTTGAATTAGTGATGAAAGCACGAAATATCGATGTGTAGAATCATCGATTACTTACATATTACACGGCCATATGTGCAACAATCGCTTATTAATCTATGTATTTATTTTATTTCATTTTAAGTATTTATTTATATATGATTTTAATATATAGATAATATATTATTTGTGTATAAATTATATTTCATATTTTTGCAATTCACTTCAATCAATTTTGGTATATATATTTTCTAATAAATGTAAATGTCTGCATTCAACTAATAAATTATACGAATTTTAGAGCACATCAAAGGCATGAACTATTTATTTTATTATTTTTAATAATAAATTCATAAAAGGTATAGTTAGTGATTTTTTTCCTCGTGCTGCACAACACTGGAACTGATTTTTTTAAGCTTATTATCGACCAATCGATAACTAACTTACGCACAAAAAAAGCAAAGTATCGCACTTGAACTGAGCCTCCTAACCTAATTTCTGATTGTCAGCATTTTCACGGATTTTAAATAAATATATTCAATAAATATATATATATATATATATTATAGTTAAACGGCGGAAATGTGCTCAAAGAAAGTGCGCGAGTGGCTCGTCATGCTCACCATGGAGAAGTATGTGCGCTGCTTCACCGAACGTGGGTACTCAACCATTGCCCAGTGCAAGCAGATTCTGGGCAGCGATCTCGTGCTGTTGGGCATTGACGACCCAAACCATCGCCAGCTGCTCATAGCAGGCGTGCAGCTGCTCATCAATTCGCCGGAGCTGTTTGATTGCCACGAGCCCTGCGAGCTGCACTTTGCAGACGAAGGCTACGATTTGGCCGACGATTTTATGGAATCCTGTCAACTGGATTTGGAATCTTTGGATAGTTTCTTTTGCTCGTCTAAGAGTGATTGGAATCATGATAGCGATTTGACGTCGCTGCTTGAGTATCCTCAGGACCAGTTTGCTCTTAATATAACGGCCAATTTCACGTGTGTCGCCTGTCCACATCTACAATTCGACACGCTGTACGAACTGGATCAGCACATAGCTGAACGAAGGCAGAGTAATGATCCTTCGACCTCCGAGCATAAGTATGGCGCTGTCGTTAGCAATGACTTTTCACTGACAATTGAAGCGGCTGAGCCCTTTTAACTAATGGAAAACCTGCAAAGCAAATAAATAAAAGAACCAAGAACAAGCCCAAGAGACTTTCTAAATTTTATTTTGTTAAATTGAATGCTGTTAGTGGATTCAGTGGGGTAAGCAAGCACCTCTTCGGCTCTAGTGCAGCTCCATCTGAGGTGCAGAACGAGAGTCGAAGAGGTGCTTGCTTACATTGTTGGACAGCAGCCGTGAGTTGTAGAGAGCTCCATCGATTGAAGTTCGCTCGGTACGATGCAGTCACGATGCTCGGTCTCGTACAGGTCGAGCTCATAGGGACTCCAAAGTGGATTATGCGTCTTGATCACGCGCTGCCACTCGATGCAGTGTGTCTCTTGACACATAAATATTTTATTTAATTTTTTTTGTTTTCTTATATTTTTATTATTTTTATTTTATTGTTATTCATATTTCGGCAGAACAAGTTCTTAATTAAGACTGTAAGAAGGTCCAATTTTCCATATATTTACTGTGAATACACATGCAGTATACGGTCTGCTCTGTAATATCTACCAATATGAAAATTACTAACTTTGAACGAACACCCAAAAGACAGAAGCTTTCAAGAGTTACCATCTAACTAACTGACTATCTTCGAGCCAGTTTTATATTCGGCAATGCGCACATGTTGGCGAAATTCAGCTGTCAGCTATATATACATATATTTACATACATATAAATAACACTAGGAATGAGCAAATTTACAGCCGAATCACAGAGCAAAAAATTAAAATTTATTTTTATTAAATTACAGCCTGTTTGTTGGCTGTTCACAAAACAGATATAAGTGCTAAAAATATATTTGTTTGGTGAGTAAATCTCCTCAAAGAAAATATGTATGCATGTAATTTATGTGACTTGATTTATTTATAAATTTGTACATACATCTAAATATAGAAAAGTGATTACAGAGTTTGGCACAATTTTATATATATATATATATATATATATATATATATATATATTTATATATTTTTATTATTTTATATATAATCAAGTTAGCTAGTATTAAAGCTGTCCTCTGTTACAACTTGTCCGCAGCAAACGTGTTTGTTGATTCTAATGTCAAACTCTTTGGGTATTTGAGCATATTCGTTTGACTGTTGGCTGTTCGCACCTGTTGCACTCTGGTTGCCAACATGTTGGCGCCCAACTGAAATCGAATTGGAAGTTGATAAGAAATCAAATACGCGTAAATAAATCAAATATTATGTATTTGAGTTTTCTCTCAGATTAATACATGTATAACATATTACTGTCACTCAATTGGCGATAATCGACCATACTTAAAGTGCACTTAAATTGTATTTTCAGTGTACATAAATCGTGTATGACACGAGCTGTCATAACCCAATAAGGATTCATTAACTTTGCCAAAAGAAAGAGATTTTCAGATAGCTGCGCAATACATATAACCAGATTAAATGGTGAAAATTTATTAATGGAGCTGAGAGTACGTGCTTGTGGCGACGTCGATTGGGGATTGGGGACACGGCAATTTATGGGCAGCAAACTCAATTTCAATATCGAAATGTTGTTCAACAGTGGAACAATTAATGTATGACACTGTCAGCTTTTTAATTGAAATTTATGTCGGGGATTACAGCCTGAGATTAAATACGTGCATGCGATGACAGCTGACAGCCCCTCTCGCTCGCTCTCTCCCAGTCCCTCTTACTCTCGCACTTACTGGGTTTTGCTGTTAAGTAATTTCACTGTTTGCGTAAGGAAATGACAGAGCTGAGTTGTAGCACTTGCATTAGTAAGCTTCATTGTTGTTATCATAGTGTAAATTCAAACTACAAGCCTTTAAGCTGCCAAACAACTCACATGTATACATAGCTTTCGAAAGCAGATGAAATCAGTATTGGGTTAAAGTAATTAATGCATTTTATTTTGAGCGAAAGCTCAGAAGCTCTGTATCTGTACCTGTACCTGTATCTGTATCTGTATCTGTATCTGTATCTGTATCTGTATCTGTATCTGTATCTGTATCTGTATCTGTATCTGTATCTGTATCTGTATCTGTATCTGTATCTGTATCTGTATCTGTATCTGTATCTGTATCTGTATCTGTATCTGTATCTGTATCTGTATCTGTATCTGTATCTGTATCTGTATCTGTATCTGTATCTGTATCTGTATCTGTATCTGTATCTGTATCTGTATCTGTATCTGTATCTGTATCTGTATCTGTATCTGTATCTGTATCTGTATCTGTATCTGTATCTGTATCTGTATCTGTATCTGTATCTGTATCTGTATCTGTATCTGTATCTGTATCTGTATCTGTATCTGTATCTGTATCTGTATCTGTATCTGTATCTGTATCTGTATCTGTATCTGTATCTGTATCTGTATCTGTATCTGTATCTGTATCTGTATCTGTATCTGTATCTGTATCTGTATCTGTATCTGTATCTGTATCTGTATCTGTATCTGTATCTGTATGTAATGTATCTTTAATTAAGGTATAAAATTTAAATGTTAAAAATATATAATAAAATAAAACAATTATCTGAAAACCCGTCAGACTCTTCTGACGACCTTCAAGCCAACAGCATAAAAAGTTTTTGGCACTTTTAATGAGTGTTGCTTTACCCACGGGCAATGGCAATTTAAGAGGTGGCAAAAAGTTTCGCCACAAGGCCGGAGGCAACATCAGCTGCTGGTCCGCAAAACATGCGCTTAATTGGGGGCATTGGGGGCGAGTGTTGAAGGAAATGAATTTTATATGACAATGAGTGCTAATGGCTGCTGTTTGCACTCGCACGCAAAGTGCCTTACAATACAGACTCTGCTTTATCTACAAGGAAATGTTGAGTTTTCGCATGTCTGGTAATTATTAAATGCGTCTCTTTAGCTATACTCTTGGCAAAAATTTAAAAATTTATTAAATATCACACCTTGGAACTTGGTAAACAAACGTGCAATAAATTTTGCAGCAAATTCCCTAATGCGATTGCACAAACAGCAGCCACAATGCACACCACAAACACTTTGAGAGAGAAATCGCCCGTCCAAGAAACGTACAAGCACATATGTCTATTTATTATGTGTGAGTGTGTCTGTGTGTCCATGTTGGTGTGTGTGCTACATATGCACTAAGGATATCTGATCTGCCAACTGGCCAAGGAGTCCTGCTCGCCTCTCGAGCATTGTTAGCCACGATTTATGGCTGCCCCGCATTGGGCACTTATTTATTTTATTTTCTTGTAACAGAAAAACTTCGCATGGCGCCATATGTGGAAGCTGGCTACTTTTTTTATTCACAATTTTAATTCAAGGTTTTCTAAGAAATTCTAGTTCGAAGTGGAATAAATTAATGAGCATATAGAAGATCGATTGTGGCTATGAAAAGTAGAACTAAGGAATAGCATAAAGAATTAAGCAAATGAACAATTAAATTCATTTTCGAATGATATGCATAAAAATGCATATAGCATATATAGGAAGAATCATGCTGTTTAAGTATCTTCATCTTCAATTCCTAACAAAGACCCCAATCTAAAACATAATAAAAGTAAACGCCATGGCATCTAACAGTTGTCCAGGATAACTGTATCAAACGAGTCTAGCGCACAGCTTGTGTAACAATAAAATAATCCTAAATATTTTTATGACTCTTGCCTCGTTAGCAACAAAACGCTGCGTTGCTCAATCTAGACATACTTGAGAGGCAGCAAAATATATTATATATATATATGGGCATATTTTTGTTTTTGTCTTTTTTCGGTGTATCAATAAAAATCGTATGACATATTCCGTTTCTGATGATCCATTTAAAGAGACGGAACAATTCTATAGAGTCTTGTTTTTTCTAAAGTATAATAATTTCAAAGATTTCGTACAATTCAGTTTCTTAAGTTTCTGCATTCTGTGAGTTCATTTGTTGGCAGACCCTCCACTTCATACTTGAATTCCTTAAAGCTTCTCAGCTTCATTGACTTTCTGTGCTTTTATTAACTATGCCACCTTGCGAACATTCCATTCAGAGTATTTCATCGTTAATATCCATGACCACCACAATCACATCTTTAATATTTCGGCCAGAGCTGTTCACTATTTGTAGGTTCACTAATCACCTCTCCAGCTGCCCGCATCCGGTTTTCCCGCCGGCAGCTGAAGGAAAAAAATAGCAGAAAATATTTGTGCTCGATATTGATTTATTTATATGGAGAATGGCGCCAGAAACAGGAAAAGGCCACCTTATCGGCAGAGTAATTTTTTATATATTACCCAGCGCTTACTGAGCTGCTGGCCATAGATCAACGCAAATTGCATCAACTTTCGCCCTAGTTCAAGATAAATTTGTGACTTTAACTAATATTTCTAGCTGCTCGGAATACAAATGGCTTGGAAGTGTTTAAATTTATTTATGTTGGGGGCCGTAGATAAGTATTTCAATTCCCGACAATGCAAAGCAAATATTATTTTACAGAGTTTCGTCACCCTCGTCTCGCATTGGCATTTCCTGCATATTGTTTGCCCCCAAAGACTGCGTGTTGGCATTTCGCCTGTCTCTGTGTGCAGAGACGTGCACATTTGCAATAGGCATTGCTGGTTGACATTACCAACACAATATGTGTGTGTGTGCGGGTGTGTGTGGGTGTGTGTGGGTGTGTGTGGGTGTGTGTGCTTTAAATGGAACACCAGACATTCGCATGCTTTTAGCTAGCTTAAGCAGCCAGCCACAGTCACAAAACTGTTCGAAATATCATTTTAAAGTGGAAGATAAAAGTTTTATGTAGCTTTTGTCTGGCTTATCTGTGTCTCAGTCTCAGGGCTCATATAAGAAGCGCACGTGCTTGAGATAAGCTATGCACAAGAGGATAAATAATAATACAAATGCAAAATTAATAATAAATATTCAATTTTCATTCAAAAATAACTTGCTTCCATTAAATTCTCCTATTCATTCCTGCTAACCAGCTAAGCCCTAAGTATGGTCCACACTTCCTGCGGCTTTCGCGTTATTAAGCGCTTGTATTAACAAAGCCTTGCATAGTAAATGCAAAAATAGTTTTGGAAAACAACAAAAGGTAGAATGTGAAGCAGACAGTGCATTATGCTGTGGCCAGCTCAACATGGGTCGAGTTTACGTGCTTGTTATGCCAGGTAAGACTTACGGGAATGTAAGTCAGAGAGCTTACGGAAATCCGCTCGTAACAATGTAAACGGCAACAAGAGGAAACAGCGGAAAACTTTTGTGTACTCTTTCGAATAGAAGGGAAAATAAACGCTTAACAAATTAAATTAATTAAATAGTGCTTAGGGAATGCACAAACGGCATTCACTAAATGGAATTTGCTACCAAGCAGCAAGGCAGCGGCCGTACAGGAAGAGTCAACTGTGTAAAAGTAGTCATCTAAGTTGGTAAGTAACACTTAACGCTAGCTCATTAAAGCACCATAAAGTGATTAGAATAGTTAATAATTTAATAATAAAAAAGTTTGATTAATAGCCTAAATTGACAGAGAGAGAGAGAGAGAGAGAGAGAGAGAGAGGGAGAGAGAGAGAGAGAGAGAGGGAGCGAGAGGCTGTTTAAGAACTCATTGGTTGGGAAAACTGCAATATATAAAGGACAATTTATTATTATTCTTAACTTTCTTCTATTTTTATTTATATTATTAAATATTTATCTAATTTAATTTAATTGTATATTTTGATTTAATTGTATAATTTATTTGTGCAATTTAATTTAATTTTAATATAGTTCAATTTTAATTAAATTTTATTTTAATTTAATTTTATTTTTATTTTAATATGGTTCTATTTTAATTAAATTATATTTTAATTTAATTTAAATTTTATTTTTATATAATTCAATTTTAATTAAAATTTATTTTTATGTAATTTAATTTTTATTTAATCTTATTTTAATTTAGTTTTATTTTATATATTTTATTTCATTTAATTATTTTTTGTGTTTTCTAATGGATATTGCATATTATCATATTAGTATATCAGCAAATAAACTATCGTGAATGTGGTATGGAGTAAACATATTCAGAATATTTTTCGTACTATATATCTAGGATTCATATTAATATAAATTTCATATAATCAAATTACATTCATTGTTCAGCTTGACATTGATGACGTGGTATCTTACAGCCGCGTACTCTGGATTCCACAACTGATTCTCCACAACTGAAAATCTCTTCTCATTTGACATTAATTGGCAGATCTGAAATGTGTTTCTTGTTTGTTGGTTAAGCAGGCGATACGAATGTCAGCTCCCCATGGCCACAATCTGCAAGCCGCAGCCCTCAGTCAATGCACGATTTTGCATGTTTTTTCGATGTCAGCTGTTCTGTCATTTCGGTCGAGCGATGGCGTTTGTGCGTAAATATGTATGACATCTACCTTCCTGGCTTTATAGATTTTTTACTGTTTTATACGCGCTGTTCATTTAAAATAACATTTTCCCTGCGCTTTTTTCATTACTCAGCTATTGTTATGCTCATCGCTGCGGCAACAAAGCACGACGGGGCTGCTCTCAGCCCTGCGTTTGTGTCATTAAACGCAGTTTTCATGTAAACTTGTAAATTGTATTTTGGCAAATTAGCGAAATACCGTTGTTGCTGGCGTCAAATTGGGCATATAAGTGCAACTACTCGTCGCTAGATGGTGCTCGTACATCAACACTTACCGTAATTGGAATGCAAGCAATTGTAAACTAGTCCAAATCGCGCAGAAGTAGGAGCAAAGACATTTGCGGAAAGCCATCCACAATTGCTCTAAATGAACATTGTCTGCCCGAACTAATAAAGTATTCCCAGCTTCAACAATTCGATGCAGAGTGCCCGTTTCTATGCGGCGCAATTAAAATCGGCGCCTGCAGTCGCTGTTTGATTTGCGCATAGAAATGTAAATTTATGCACACGGATCGTTTCATAGTAAATCCAATGCAGAATTGAAATCATTGAACAAATGAATGCGCTTGCTGGGAAAATAAATGGCATTGATTGTGCCTGATTAGGTGTGAACATTGCAGTGGCGCTCAAATGGATTGCAATTCGATACTTTTAGCTGAAAGATAAAAGATATGACGTAGATTGATATATAAGTCGATATGTTCAGGGATCTTTTCTTTTTTTGGTTTAAGTTAAATTTTAAATGAATTGTTTTCTTCTTTTTTAATTTAAAGAAAAGACATACATTAAATACTTTGTGCAAGTGATTTACTGGAATATAAAACTTTTCTCCAGCGAGTTTTCATTTCTATAAGTATTGTTTTTAAAAATCATTAAATATTTTCTTTAGTCTCACTATTAACTATTTTCTGTTGAGAACTTATCTATATTACCCACTCCATTATATAAAATCATTTATTTAATTATTAATATCTAAAATAAATAATATAATAAAATAATTTATTAACAATTAACAATTTATTTAATAATATCTATAATAAATAATGTAATAAATTAATTTAGTAACAATTAAAATAAAGACCATGATATTAAAACATATATTAATAAATAAAACATATACAAATACAATTTATACATATATAAATTTGATTTCAATAAAAGTTCAGCGTTCAACTCTGCGTATGCGTAATATCAAACGAGTACAATTTCGCCCATAGTGTGCAATATTCTATGTGAACTAACTTCACAAAGAATCGTGATAGATTATGTACACTTCACACACTGGCAGCTCAGCAACTCTGGCAGCTAATAAATGTATTAAAGATTTTAGCAAGTATGCCATGGGATTAGCATAAAAATAGAATTCATTTAATATTGCGATGCATGAGGCGGATATTTTTTGCCTACTCCCTTGAGCTTAGCAGCTACCAGCTTTATGAAATTTCCGCTAATCTCCGGCCGTGTTTGTGGCAAATTAATTATATTTCCACGTGCGCGCTTTAGACGCGCTGCCAACTTGCTGTAAGCAAAGCTGAGCTAATGCAAAATGCCTTCAGTTTAATGGACGACAATAAGAAATCAAATGTTGTACATAAATATATTTGTTACAGAGCGGAATTGCAATTATTAATGATTAAAATAAAAAGTTATTGAATTGAATTATATGAGCTGCAAAATGTATTTGGTGTGAGTTTCAGCCTTTTTAATCCAATACCCATTCAATGATATTGCATATTTGTGAAGTGCTATTTATATTTGGTTAAATAAAGCATTTATTAATTTTTCATTAGCATTGCCGGTTTGCTTATTTGATTATATTAATGTGGCTTTAATTAAAAACTCGTTCTATTTGTTATTATTAATTTTCTATTTATATCATGTTTAATATGCGTTGCAGCGAAGCGAAAGTGAGAGCAAACAATATCTATTTAAATATTAACTGAACTAAATTAAATCAAAAACTAAACAAATTTACAATTATTATATACGAATTATATATATATTATTATATATATACGAATGAAGCGTAAATGGCCACAAGTGGATTTCGTTGTGATTATGCGGCTTTTCACTGTTTTGCCAATTAAAATGTACTCGAAATTGTTGCCGAAAATGCAAATAATATTTATATAATTATATTCAATTATTTCTATTGCATAAAATTGAGTTTTTACTGTCCGTTTGGCAGTGCTTTTTCAGTGGAAAATACATTTTGAAGCCTCCCTTTCCATCAATTTATTATTTCCATCAACTTGACGCAAATTAGCTGAAATATTGATTTTAAATTATGTTTTTCTTTGCGAGGGACTCATGCGCGTGGCACTGTAACATAAACACTTTCGTTTCATGCACATTTGCAAATAGAATTAGGCTTAAGAACCTATGTTCTTTCCAATCAATCAATCATACTTGGCTTCAATGCGTGTGCTTATTCAATTTGGCTATTCACTGCTCTTTTGATCCTCTTATAATTCATTCTAAGCGACAGATTGGCACACACCAGCCGCAAATCGTTAGCCCACTTCACACCAAATGCAAATTGAAATATCGCGTGAATGAATTACAGAGCTGCCCTTCTATCTAGCTGTAACCAGTTTACTTGCTCCCAGCCTCTAAATTTATGAGTGTGCTCCATAAATCACTTCTGAGCCCAAGTCATGTTACACATATGGAATCATTTGCATGAAAATTGATACATTCACATTGATATTGAACGAATAAGTCAAGTAATCTACTTAAATGTGCTATTAGTCATATATTTACTAGTTAATGCTGAGAGTCGATTACAATAGATACTTTTTATGCATACTTATTTTATTTAATATTACTCAATTTCGATTATAGTAAGCGCGGACTTCATCTGAATATATTTATGCACAATTCTTTAGTTAAAATCCTCAGCTAAACTCGACTCTGCTGCTCAAGAGCAAATTTTTCGATATGCTCCACTTGTTGGATGGATTTTTGCCTTATACATTTCCATATCAATAAAATATTTTCTGTGTTTCTTCCCTCTCGGTCCATTAGGGCGCGTTTGTGAACCTTTTGGCTAGTAGAGTGAAAAGGAAATCCAGCTTGGGACCTCGACATATTTGAATTCCGGACATGTGCTGAAAATGTCGAGCAGTTCGATATACATAAATATATACATTAAGTGTATGCGATATTTGCATTGGTTGGGTCGTCAATAGAAATATTGGCGTTGCCATTGCCATTGCCGTTGCCGTGGCCAGGCAACGCGGAAACCATTTCGTCTCCTGGCACGACTGGTTGAGCAAGAAGAATATCATAAAAGCTGACACATTTCATGCCATTCGAGCCGAATTAACAACGCCTCCAATATTGTCTACATTTTTATGCTTAAGAGCACAATGAAAATCAATCAATTATATGCCGTAGGCAGAAAAGTTTTCCATTTTCCATTATTTATTTATATATTTATTTGAAAGCTGGCTGTGGTTGCAGACTAAATATTTTATTTGATAAAAATTAAACAAAGTTCAGTATTCAAGCACGAAATGGAAAAATAATTGAAGGTCAGACAGAGCTACAGACCGAGGGACTCATGTCTAGGAATTTGTTAATAAATTGAAAGCTATTCAATGAAAATAATCATATTCAATGGAATTCTAGAATTCATGATACCAATGATTACTCACCATATCGATTCAGCGCATCCGCTCAATGGCATAACTAAAACTTAGTACGAACTCAAGTTAATGTTGCTCCCCAGCGCCTGTTTGATAAGCCTAACTTTGTCATGGAAACCGAACCGAAGTCGGTTGAAAGTTTGTGCAAAGTTAAGCAATTCCTTTGTGACAACAAATTGTTTTAAATTCCAGGCGAAACTTTGCAACTGGCCCTTTTACAACTTGGCCAGAAACTAGACAAGAGTGGTAGGAGAACGACTATTCACTCGACATAACGCATACGCCATGTGTGCCCATGAACATAAAGCCCTTTTGCAAGATCCGGCTGAGTACGTTCTTATACTTAACGTTGACTTTACTTTAAGTTGCAACTAACATGGCACAATTAGTGTAGTTCATGGAATTTACCCAAAGACGGGATTTAAAACGCATTTTCAATTAGCACCGCAAATGTCATCAGTCAAGCCCCAACCGCAGCTAATAATGAGCTGACAAATTACGGGCATCAACAAAACAAAACAAACAAACAAATAGAGAAACAACAAACAGCACGTGCCGCCACAGACATCTTACTGCGGGTGCGTGACATTGTGTGAAGGCAGGCAATTCCTGCCCTGACAGCCTGTATGAATAATGTCGCCCGCTTGCAGCACAAACTTCAACACAGAAGTGCCAACTCGCATAGCTTGACTAAAGTGTCGCGTAATTTATTTCCCACCTCTTGCGACCGACTGACAAATGGTCTGATAATTTGGCCCCCGCACCAACTGCCGTATTTTGTGGCATCTTGCATTGTCGCAAACATAGCATAATGATTTTGGTAAGGTATGAATGTATATAGACGATGAAAGGGCTAATTAATTGGACTAAATACTTATATAATAAAAGCAAATCTTGAAATTTGACTTTGTAGGACTTAACAACTATTTGTGAAGTGGAGAACTGAAGCTAGAGGGGGACAGCACAGCAAACGAGTAAGTCCAATTGAGCTATTTCCGCTTGAAGTTTGCAGTCCCCCAAGTTAGAGTATTCACAATTGCAGCTCGTTTTCACACTCTTCATTTTATTAAGTCATTTGAAATTCTAAGAAATTCAAGTCGCCTGCTGTTAATGCCATTTGCTGTTTGCATTAGCATAATTTTACAACTGCCCTGAAAATTTCTCATCAAAAAACTATCAAACAAATGTCAACAGCTGTGGCTCTAAAGTTTTGTCCTTCCACGAAGACATGCTCAGTCCCAACCACTGTGTTGCATCCTTTAATGCTCTTTCGAGCTGCCATTGAAAGGGCGGCTAGGGCTGACAAGGTTTCTACATATAGCATAAGGTGTAAGCGCTTTGCATGCCCTGAATTATTTTAGTGAAGCTGGTAAACATGAAAACGACATTTCTAATGGCAAGTCCAAGTTTAGTTTATATATAAAAAAAAAAATATATATATATATATATATATATATAGGTCCCATTAGTCGTTCTCTTAGGCAAAATTAGCGACCCTAAGCAAAACAGTTCATTTCCGCCTGGAACTATCATAACATATTAAATGGACATATTAAATGGAAGCCGTGTCAGGCTGGCAGACAAACTTCCTGTGCCCGGAACTGCCTTTGTCCACATCAACGGCGCATAAATATGCGGATATAAATATACTCAAAGCCAATTTAATCACGCAATGCTTGATGTTAAAGAAATGGGATATAAATATTAAAAAATAAAATATAAATAAATGTAGATATTTATATTTACTATGTGCATTGAGGCTTTGCTCTTGTGTCTTAAAAATAAATGAATTGAATATATTATTTACATATTTTACACCTTTTTAATTTAATTGAAGGCGAAGACTTTCACCGAGCAGCACAGAGAAGCTCTGAGAAATTGCAGAAGAAATCCAATTCAAAGAAGAGCAAATTATACAGGGGCTTGTGGCAAGGATTCGCGTTGCAGTTCGCATCGACGCGCTACAATTGAATTAATTAAATGTTGAAATGCTTTTTTCATTCTCTTATATGTAAATTTATTGGTTTTTGCTGCACGAGTTGTAATAAAAACTTCACTTTTGAAATTGCAATCGGCGTTAATTGGTTGAGAAAATTCCACTAACGAGGCCACTGGAACGAAGCGCTAACTTAAATAAATATCTATAAAATATATTTAATATTATTGATTATTTTAATGAGGTCTAATATATCAAACTACAATTGTAATCTCACCGCCCGAAATATAAATTCCCTAATTAATTCGACCCAGCAGGCGTGAAATGCAATTTAATTTTTGAAAACTGTTGGCATGGTAAAATATTTTTCGCCATTATTAGATAATTTTAATCTTAATTGCATTAGCCGATATCAATGTAAATTACGCTTCTAGAGAGCCATCAATGGGAAGTAAATTCAATGCAGAAAGTCAATTATCAAAATTAATCACAAGCCATTATGGCAATAAATAACGAGGCGACTCTTGGCAAAATCGGCGCCGAAGGTTGGCCACAAAGGTCAGCCAATGAAGCGAAGATAATTTTCCATTCCCACCCAGCTGAACCACATGATATAAATTTCATGCGAGCGCACATCAATCATAAAGATGGATATACATTAGGGCCCTTCGGCAAACACATTAACCGGGCACATCACATCACTGCGTGTCGTGTGTTGAGTTAACAATCATTAGCTGGGTGTGCGAGAGCTGTCTGTGTGTTCGACTCTGCCTGCTGCTCCTGCTGCTGCGTCTGCTCCACACAGATTTTATGTTATATATTTCATCGAAGGTTATGACTTTAATTGCATACAAAGAAATGAGGTCAAGCTGCCCAGAGTTGATTTATCTATCATTTAGCCATTGATATGGAAACTTTAGGCGTAATGCCTATGTTAAAATTTATGTAACGTGGCAGCAGGAGGCGTGACCCTGTTACGAGCCTACTTTAACTAGAGAATAGATAAATTTATTATAGACCTGAACCAGTTCATCTCAAATGACAGATGACTCTTGCCTTTTCATCTGAATATGTCCTCTATACATTACATCTATTTCTTCTAGGTATTTCCTTCAAGTGTTTTCTCTAAGCAATTCCTTTATGTACGTCCTCCAAGTATTTCCTCAAGAAATGCTGCAGCTGCTGCCCTTTATATAGGGCTACTTTCACTCAAAGCCACAGGCGCGCTCAAATGTTGAGCCCGGTGCCAGAGAGGTCGTTGCAGTCGAGCTCTAAGAGACCAATGGGAGCACTCTATGCTGCTTCAAGTATTCAAATAAATACTGCTGCACGCAGAGAGACAATTTAAATGATCTTTCGGAGCTCTTCTTCATTCCTTGCCTTTCTCAGGCAGACAGATAGAGAGACAGATATACAGACATACGAACAGGCAATATATATGCAAGCAAACATTATCTCTTTACGCTGCTCAAGATGCTTGATAGCTTATATACATTCATATTTATATTATTAAGAGGCACTCTCGTAGTCCAGCAGTGTCGACTAGAGCTTTATTATTTGTTTAATATATATATATATATATATATATATAATATATGATATGAATGAATAATAATGCCTTGCCATTTGCACTCGGTGCCTTTTATTGCGCCTCGTGTTGGCCAGGCCGCAAATGAAATTTGGAGATTTTTCTCTCTTTTCGAAATAGAAACAGCGCTTATAGCTGTAAATGTTAGCCGAAAATGGGTGACATGCATACATTCGTATACGTATCTCTGGGGTAACCAAATTGAAAGCTTCTGCTGCTCGCTTTTAATTAAAATCATGTGAAATTATTGCCCGGACGTGGTGGGCCCTCCACCACCTGCGAAAGTAACCCTCTTTATTACGCCCCTGCGCTCGTTTCAAAGTCACAAATTCGTGAAATTGGATGCTGGCAAAACTGTAAAACTATAAAATGATGTTGCCCATGCACCCATATAGGTAAATCAATGTGAAGTTAAGCTTGTGGCTGTTTAATTACATGCTGTAATTGGAAGATACAATTTACAGTAATTACATAGCATAAAGTAGAGCTTTTAATTGCCGACAAACACATATATAGATACCTGGAGTGTGTAGATATGCTGATTAGTAGGCTCTGCCTCCAAAGAAGTTCGATGCTCGATTTCCATTTTATATTTTTGTATTAAAGAGACACAAAAAAAAAAAAAATATCTTTTTTTTTTTTTTGTGAAGTCTTTTTTTCTTTTCAGAATGAAAGCCTTGATATCGTCAATCTTCATCTTGATGATCTTGCTGGTCCACGCCCGCACCAGGAGCATTAGGCATGGACTGATTGAGCTGGACTTTCACAACAACACCAACATGGTCATGGACATGTACTTGCGGCCTACTGAGTCCATTTTATCGGAATCGTATTGCAGGCTCCTGCTCTTCAAGCTGCAGGACTCCGAGTGTCCTTTTGTGAGACTGATATTTCACATCCTATTAGCACTGCCGATTTACAACTTGATGTTGATTGTGATTTGGTATGCTCTGGCCTCACGATTCATATCCTTTCATCTCAATTATCCAATCCGTAGCTGGCGGCTGAACAGAAGTGCATCCCATAGCGCTGAGCGCATTGTTGTGGTGCTACAGCCCATCATTCCCAGTAGTCGGCTCGATCCACCCGCCGTGATGGCCCCACTTGTGTCCTCTTTGCCAGCTTCAGCAGCTTTACCACCTCTACCACCGCCCCGCTGCAGGCGCCGTCAAGCGCCTAAGCCACCAGCGCGTGCTGTGCGTCACCAGCAGAGCTTCGCCAGCGGCTATCCTAGTCAAAGGGATCCCTTTTCAGCAGTGCAAGGCTCTTGCACTCCGGATCAATACAAAATCCTACGCCGGAATCTCAAGCGAGTGCTGGAAGGATTGCAACAGCCACAACTGGTGCCCACACCCCCAACTTCATTGTTGCCACTGCCGTTGTGCAACATATCGAGCCTGACCGAAGACTCTACCCAATCCTCATCGACTATGCTAAGTCTCGAAGCGCCTAAAAAGAAAACAAAGTCGCGAAAATTATTTGGTACGTTGTTCAAACGTTTGACCAAAGTTTTTGTGCGAAAACTCAATCCAGCACACGGCGATGAAATAAATTCGAGCACAAAGAGCGCCGACCGAGCGACCAACAGGAGCGGCATATTTCATCCGATTTGGAAGCACATAAAAACTCGAGCGAGGCGCAAACCCGAGGCCCAACCGATGCCCTTGAGCAGCAGCGAATCGATAAGCACCACCGGCAGCTCCCAATGCATATACTCCTCCTAAGAGCACTCGAGCTAGATTCGACTAGAGGATGCTGCGTAAGTGTTTTTACTCAGAAAAAAAAGAAATCATATATTTTGTTACTAGTTTATCAGATTTTTTGTAATAAAAACTTTTAGGCAAACCTTTTGTATCTCTTCTGCTAACTCTTTTAGTTATTTGCAATTAATCGGAAATACGTTATTTTAGTTCAATTAAGTTTAGAGGCCCAGTTAGGCTTTCACTTTGAGTTTGCCAGTGCTCTTAGCATTGCCCTTGGCTGGCTTATAATCTTGCAGCGCCCGAGAGCCACAAAATTCCCAACTTCTCACATATTTGAGTGTAATCCAATTTCATTGTGGCCTTAGGACCTGGCTGCCTTCAGTTATTATGCTGATTGTGTTGACACGCTGATTATTGTTGGCGAGCTGCTTACTAAATATTTAAGAGGCTCTTAGCTCGCTCTTCGTGTTACCTGAGAATGAACCCAAATACATAAAACTCAATTTGATTTGCACAAATTGGTCAGCAGGTTCACCAAATGATTTACATCAATTTGCAAATGTGAATGTGTGTGTGGATGACTGTGTGTGTGTGAGTGAGTTGAACTCAAATCCATTTAATGTGTTCGAAAAAGGCTGAAATATTTGATGATGGCTGTCGGAGAAAATGAATTATGGCGACCCGAAACCGAATGTCCTGATGATGCCTTAACTCTATTCAGGAGCCGTCAAATGTTTCCCCTTTCTTTCCCCTTTTGTGCATTACCAAATGCGCTGTAAATTTTCATATTTTCTATGAATTAAATTCAATTTCAATTACGCCAATAATCAAGATGATTTCAGGGTAATATATGACTGACGATTTGCCATTCAAATGCAAATGTTCAGCTCAATTTTATTGGAATCTCGCATTGAGCTCAATAAAAATATGAATTTACATTTTTATTTGCATTTGATTTAGGCCAGGTTACAGCCATTCGATGTATATTACGTATTACTGTTTTATAACTTTCCATTTTTTCAAATTATTGTAATTTTTTATGATTTGTTTGAGGTTTTATTCTCGTACGCGTTTCATAATTTTTTTATTTACTGCGCGTTTAAGTGCATTTCAAACTTTTCCTATTTTTAATGGGCTATAAAAGTAGACATTTTTAAAATCAAAATTGGCATTTGAGGTCAATTTTAGTCGTCTAAACCGGAAGCAATTGCCAAATTATATCATCCTTGAATATCCTTGAATAATAATAATATATTTGTCTTTTGTGGAAATTTTTGTATTTATTGAATTAATTTATTTTCTTCTACATTTTCTGCCAAACTTTGAGCATTTAACCTCGACTTAGCAAGTTAAAAAACAAAATACTCATGACATCAGAATTTTAAAGGTTTGTCAACGAAATTTTTTCGCGCAGCTATTCATCAAAAGTGAAAAGTTATTTAGACTTCAAAAGTTTGATTGATTATTCACGGAATATTTAATTTTCTGCTTAGTCAGATGTCAGTGGAAAAAAAAAAATGAGGCCAGCCTAAAATTAAAGTTCATTTATTTATAATAAAGATATGAATTCAAAGTTTATTTGAAACATGCAAATTATGCGAAACATAAAATTACCATTAAAACCTTTTTCTATCAAATATATATTAGCTACAATTTGTTGCGCACAGCTTTTTGAGCAAAGTTTTGAGTTTAGGTAGGAAACATCTCCACCTGACATTGTGAGAGACTTGACATTAATTGTGCTTAGCAGTGTTGTAATTTTGTGGCTAGCCCTTTTTGGGCCTGCACGTGTTACTCCCACTTAATGGTCGGCCGCATTAGCTCTTTGTCGAGCTGCTCAGATTTGCATAATGCAAGGAGTCGGCTGACAGCGCAGCCTTTCATAAAGGTTACCCCCAGGGCTACATTTGGCGGCCTTTGTTTAAAGAGAAGCAGCATCTTGCTCTAAGGAATGTCCTGAATATGTATATAAGTAGCCGTAACTGATAGCCCTGTTTGCACAGCTATCATCAACGACCAGGCACAGCCCGAAGCTTGGCCCGGCCGTGTGGCTCTTAGCCTTTAATCAGGTGCCTCTTACAAGATGTTTTGTATACTTTGGCTCATTTCAGGGGCTGCTGTCTGCCAGCTTATATTATATATGCTAACACTCCCATTTTATTTGTTTTACTGCCAGCTAGAGTCTTGCCTACTTTAACTTTTGTACTGAATATTTCTATAAATAAAATATTAGTTCTATATATTCCGACATGGAAAACTTTTGCTTTCTGCTTCTTTCTGCACTCTGATTTGTTATGTTTGGACAACACTTCGCCAAGCAGCTAGCTGTAAAGCAATATAAAAAACTTTCTCCATGATACAGTTTGACATAATGTGATGATAAATGGAGTGACCCAAAAATAATAATAGTTTCTGCTTCTTCCATAAGGGCTCATGCATACATAAAAGTTCGTATAGTCCCAAATAGTTGTTTGTAATTTGAAAATTAAAAGCTTTGAATATGCATTAGTTTCAGAGTTGTTTGAGTTAATTCATACATAAATAATAGAGGATGATTTTAGTATAGAGGAAATAAACCCATTCTGCACATTATTATACATAAGTTGAGAATGGGAGGGTTCATGATGGTCACAATTTTAATGATTGCTTATATTGGGCAACAATTTGCTGAGATTGCTGTAATCGAGACGAGCAATAATTAGAATATAGAAAGGACGACGATTTTAAAGCTGCATCGAGGAAATAGCTAAACAGAATCACAAACATTCATTTTTGAAGTGGTTTGAGAATTAGAGAAAACATTGCGAAAAGTCTATAAAATCAGCTAGAGATTACTTGGAAATGGACAAAATAAATATTCATAAATAAATAAATAATTAAAAAAAAAAAACAATTCTGTAAACTGAATTTGATGCCCTTTGTTTTCCGCATGCGCAGCTTCTTGAATTATTCAGTGGCCAAAATGTAATATTTTGTTTGTGCCCAAAATTAAATTTCTGCTACGCACAAAAAGCACAATTAATTTTGCAAGGCATTCAGGCAATATTTTAACTTTCAAAAGCGTGAAAGAAATTCTGGGAAAACTTTTGTGCCGTGGAACAAAACATTTTAGAATATTCCTTTGTGCTCAAGAAGAAAATATAGAAACACATTTGATAACAATATTAAGTTTCCATTCATCTGAGTAAGACTCTATAGATGGAGCTACACTTTCCAGTGTTAATGGAGGCGAACCTTTTAACGCGCTGTTTGATGTCCACGGACTAGCAAAACAGCAGTATTGGGTGATCAAAGCAGCGCCCATTTGTTGCCAATGGCCACGTTAGTGGATTTACCCAAAAAATTGGTGTTATACACACCTCAAAGTGGACTACAAGTGACACTTAATGCATTGAGCGAATGCATGCAAATCCGCAATGGCAATGGCAATGGCAATGGCAATGGTGTGTCAGGTTCGCGCGGCGTGCGCCAGGGAGCGGCAGATGCACATTTTTGCTATATATGCAAATATGCAAACTCGCCGCAAGGCAGCCAAATCAAATGGATACAGCACACACACAGATACACCCACACGCAGTTTGGCAAAGATTTTTGCTGACCGCGCCAAAAACCAATATCACATTTTGCAAAACAAATGAAAAAAAAAAATCAGTTTTAGTCGTGCTCTCGCCTTTGTTTGTTTGACTAACTTCTGTATGGCTGCGAGCGCCATATATATTGCATAAAGCTGCGCGAAAAATATGAGCTTAATTTGACTTTAAAATTGCAGCATTGAATCGAACTGCAAGAGGTTTTAAAACTCAGGCTGCTTGCTAATTGGAGATGCAGTTGTAAGCGAGAGAGATATATTATTAAGAGTAATCCAAAAGAAAAATTCCAGCAAACATTGTTCTAAATATTTAACTGATTGAAAGTGCAAGGTAAATGTGAAACGAAAGCCGCAGCAAATAAAATTGCTAGCCAAAAACAAAAAAAAGAAAATGCCATGGAAATCGACAATGTTGCAACGCAAAATGAGCAGCTGGTAGTCAACTAACTGACCGCTAATGAAACCACAATGCACCACAACTAAACTAGCAATAGAACGAATGAGCAAGCGAGAGAGAATGGTAGAGATAGAGAGAGACAACAATTAATTAACAATGCTGGCCAAAATGCGAATTGGGTCACCAAGGGCCAGCTCGCCGAGCACGAGATAATTTTGTAAAATTTGTGGACATTGCTGCTGCTAAAAGCCCCGACTAGACCCGACCCTGGAGTATTTGTTGACAGCCCCAACATTGCTGCAGGCAACACAGTTTTCCAACGAAAAGGAACTGAAATTGGTCTATTAAGCGCTTTAGTACGATAGAAGTGAGCTTTATTAATCGAATGAGTGTTGCTTTTTTGATGAGTTACAATCTTATGATCAATAGGAAATCTAAGGCAAATTCAATCAGCGAATAATATTATCCATCTCTATTCAGAATACATGGCAAACTCTTTCTCTCATCAGTCAGGGTATTCATTCGTCTATATTATACTCCTGCTCGGCTTTTCATGAACATTTTAAAATGTAATTAAATTTTAAAGTGTAATCAAATAACATATGTATGAATACACACACATACACGCACACACACATACAGATGGATATATACTTATATGAGTTCTAAAACATTTATTTACTTTGTCACTGCATGTTGCAGTTGTTGCACTTTAAGTAAGTGCAACTGAATTCATTTTGAGCTCGGAAATGCTGCTGCCACATCGCGCCTCATACGCCGTAGCCAGCCACAACGTGACATGAATAGGACGAGCTAGCGAGAAAACTGTTGCCACAACCTCAGCAAAGCCGTGGCCATATTTCTGATGTCTTCATTCACGTATTTGCTATTCCAAAGGCACTTGCAACAGCGAGGCGGGCATTTGCATTTGAGGCACATACATACATTTTGGTGGCATCTCAAAACCAAAAAAAAAAAAAAAAAAACAGACATATTCATGGTTAGGCTTTTGTCTGCAGCCTCTCTCACTCTCTCTCTCTCTCTCTCTCTCTCTCTCTGGCCAACTCATCTGGATAATTGCAGTGCGATGTCATGCCATATGCAGCATGAAAAACTTAGTCATTCAAAGCAATTCAAAAGCAATCAAACCGAGCTAAGAAAATCCTCATGTGCCACACTCAGACGAAAACTAATCTATGTATATAATATGTGTGCATGTATGTGTGCATGCTCTCACATGCATATTTTCACTTTCTTTAGCCTTCTTCACTCTAAATGACATTGAACAAGCGCTCTATCAATGAGACACTAGGGGCTTATTAGGAGGTTAAAATTTATTTTTGATTCAGTTCAGGTAGTATGGTAGTATGATAGTATGATAGTATGATAGTATGATAGTATGATAGTATGATAGTATGATAGTATGATAGTATGATAGTATGATAGTATGATAGTATGATAGTATGATAGTATGATAGTATGATAGTATGATAGTATGATAGTATGATAGTATGATAGTATGATAGTATGATAGTATGATAGTATGATAGTATGATAGTATGATAGTATGATAGTATGATAGTATGATAGTATGATAGTATGATAGTATGATAGTATGATAGAATGATAGTATGATAGTATGATAGTATGATAGTATGATAGTATGATAGTATGATAGTATGATAGTATGATAGTATGATAATATGATAGTATGAAAGAGCTCTTAATATATGCAAACATTTATTGGCTTTATAAGATATCATGTTAACTCACAAACGGGAATACCTAAAATTAGCATACTTCATTCGATCAATTTATGACCACAGCCAATTATTGCAGTTAAATAACAACAGGATAGCAAAGCCACCTTGCTGACAGGTTGCCAAAAGACATCAATTTAGGGGCGAGTCATGTTGAGCAACTTGGCTTGACTCCGGCCAAAAGTCAGAAGCTGGTCATGAAACGCATGAATGCACAGTGAGTGAGACGCAGGAGTCACATGTTTGAATATGTGAATGGAGCAGCAGAGCCACAAGTGAATGAGCGAATGAACAGCTCAGTGCATCACAAAGCAGCCAAAGACCAATTTCAATTGGACGTAACGTATTCAGCAAGCAGCGCAAGACAACTGTAAATGAGTTATTTAATTATTTAGCTGAAGTGAAAGAAGAAACTCATATGCAGTAACTCAGATTTGCACTCAGCCTGGGTAAGAGTCGGTCATATGTGCTGAAAGTTTCAAACTCTGCGTTCCTCTAAGTTTCCTTTTGCTCTCGCATTCGCTGCCAAAAGAGTTTCGCACTCAGTTTCCATTTTTGCGAGCAGTGATAGCTGCATATTCAATTTCTGCACTTTTCTGCCATTGAACTTTATAAAGGAACTGTGAGTTTTCTCTTTTTTCAATTTTTCTCTCTATTTTTTTATATTTTATTGCTGCTAGTCGATTCGATTGTTGGCATATTTTGTATGGGAAGCCAAACTGCTAGTTGTGTTTCATTTATATACGTCAACTGGGAATTTATTTGACCGAATACAAATGCTTAACATCGGGCAGGGCGATAAATAAAACACGTCAACGAAACTGAAAGCAATTAACAACAAAAGCAACCAACTGCCAGTTACAACAGCAGCGAACAGCAATAAAAACAACTGCCGGCCATGCTTCAATTTCTGTCTGTGGTTAGAAGATTAAAAGGGCAACGAGAAACCACAGCAAAGTTCAAATTTAAACCAGAGTCTCGGCTCTGCTTCAATTGTTCATGACAACATCGGCAAGGACTTTAAGCATACGCTATATAGGGGCAATAACTTTATAAGATATGTGATTTTCAGCTGAATTTATATTTCAGCTTTTGGCATATCATGCTCTGGCACTGAGTTCGCCTCGTTGCGGTTGCTGTTGGCTTTCAATAAACTGTCAGATACCTGGTCGTGGGTTCAAAACGCATAAACTTTCAAATTTACGGTAGCCCGCGTCACTCATTAAAATGCAAATTCGAATATATAGCAGTTGTTAGCCGAAAAGTCCTGCTACATAGCGCCAGCTGTAAAAACCACTTTCGAGTGTCCCGTGTGCAGGGCAAAGTTTGTGCCACAAACTAATCATGAACAGGAACAGGAACAGGAACAGGAAGAGGAACAGATAGCAGCAAACTAGTTTGTCCTGCAGCTTATACAAATATATATATAAACATATACCTAGACGATAGATATCGCTGCGAGCAATAGCTAAGCTAGTTTATGATACGCTGCTGCCTCATCAGAGTAAGTTAAATACTTGGGACATTTGTGCAAACAGGTGCAAGATATTAGCTTTGAAATTGATTTAGCTGCTTATAGATGGAAAGTTCTGGGAGAGTAAATGCCTATGGAAAAACTTGCAACGTTTTATTGCAATTTTTATATAGTTGCTAGAGCTTTGCTTAGTTGAGTTTATTACTTGGCTTGCATCAAATAAATGCACAGATAAAATTCCAATCAGCAGCAGTTGGGAATGAAATAATCCTGAATGGAAATTACACTTTGAGATTTAATGAAATATTCAATTACATTTATGGACAGGTGTAGATTGTGATAGCAGTAAACTGGCAAATGTGTACTAATTTGATTAGACAATAGATACGTCCTACAATATTCCATTACTACATCGCGCTGCCATTCCCCTCAATTAATAAAATTGTAGAACAGATGTAAATTACACCCTAATTAATTTTATACAAATATTTCAGACACTGATAACGCTTGACATTCGAACCCAGCTCTGTGAAAGTGTGCTTCAGCTTCAGCTCTCCCTCTCTCTCACTCACTCATTTAATATTCTCTTATCGGCAGCAGCAAAAGTAAATAAATATTATGTGTAATATATACATATAAATATTTCTATATACATTGTGCTCTAACAATAAGATTGCGTAGATGTTTATATTAAATTGATGGCTGGGTTGGGTATTTTGATGCTTAGTTTTGTGTTGTGCGATCCGAGCGACGGTTGTCAGTGGCGAGTGCGAAGCAAATACGATGAACAAATTATATACTCTGCTACTTATCATAGTGCTAAATATTATAACAACACAAGGGAATTTATTGGAAATTTTGCGAATACAAAATCAGCTGAAGAACTCGTACCACGAAATAGAAAAGCTGCAGGCGAAATATAAAAGCAAAATCGAGGAAGCCATCCTGAGGGAAAAGCAATCGACGCTGCAAGACCTCAGGATCAAAATAAGCGACGAGCTAACCACCTGCCGCGAGGAGAAGTCGGCGCTGGAAGTGCTCAACAAGATCTACTCCGAGCAAATCACTGAGCTGCAGAAGAGGGCCAGTGAGGCGACTGCGCTGCAGCTGGACGAGAAGGATCGGCAGATAAATGAGGGACTGGCGACCATGGCCACCTTCACGACCATCATCAATGAGCAGGCCAAGCAAATCCAGATACTGACGGACGACGCCGCTGTCAAGTCGCAAATAATTCTCAACATGGAAATCAAAGCAAAAGAAATTGGCGAGAGGTTGAAAAACAATTTGGAGAACTTCCAGACGACCACAAAGCAGGAACTCGAGGCCAACAGCTGTGCGACATTCCCAGACTCAAATGAAGTGCATGTCATCAGGGTGGATCAGGGAGATGCTTTCGCAGTGGCCTGCGACTCCAGCTTGGCCGGACCCGGCTGGACCGTTGTGCAGCGTCGAATCGATGGGAGCGTAGAATTTAATCGCAGTTGGTCGGAATACCGCGAGGGCTTCGGCAATCTGAGTGGCGAATTCTTCATTGGCCTGGAGAAGCTGCATCGTCTGACAGCGTCGCAGCCACACGAGCTGTACGTGCACCTCACCGACTTCAACAATGAGAGCAGCCACGCCTACTATGATAAGATCGTCGTCGCCGGCGAGAGCGAGGCGTATGCCCTGAGCGAGCTGGGCGAGTACTCGGGCAATGCCGGTGACTCGATGCGCGATAATGAGCACCAAAAGTTCACCACCTTCGACAGGGACAACGACCAGAGCGAATTCAACTGCGCCGAGACCTGCTTGGGTGGCTGGTGGTACAACAACTGCGGCCTAAGGTTGGTTGTCTGATCCATCGGCTTATCTCTCTTCTCTCTCTCAATCGGTTTCACTTTCAGCAATCTCAACGGACGTTACACCATGCGCGATGAGTACTACGATAACTCAGAGTACGGCATATTTTGGGACGAGTGGCAGGGCCCGGGCTACACGCTGCAGTCTGTGCAGATCATGATCAGGCCCAAGAACTTGACGGAGAAATAAGCGAGTGAGGAGCGTCGAAGTCAAAGTGAGCCAAACTACTTTCGACTGGTAAATGGAAAATTATATAAAGTTCTCTTTATAGTAAATATATTGAACGAAGAAAAGTGTATAAAGTTCCTTTTATATGTAGTAAATATATTCAACATAGATTATTATTATTATGCCCTGAACCCATTGAAAATGGGAAATCAGGGTTTAATGGTTTTGTTGAAATGTATATATAAAGGAGCGGGACAGACCCCAGACGAGCTGAGTCGATTTAGCCCTGTCCGTCTGCACGTATGTTTGAAAGCGTCGATCTCAGAAGCTATAAGAGCTGGTATATATAGCGCGCATATCAAGTTTATCTCCAAAAATTGATGTCTCATCTCGTTATTTTTTTTATCGATTAAAAGCCTTATCGAAAATCAGTTATAAAATTTTTTCTCCTACATCTTTTAAGCTAGAGTCTCCAAATTTGAAATGCAGATTTATATGTATTTTATAGAATTTTGATTTTTGTTATAATTCAATATAATTGAAATATCAGTTCCTTGAAGGGCTCAGGGGATTTCGTAGTCAAGCAGTCTCGACTAGAGCTCTCTTACTTGTTAATATATTATATTTTCAGCTTTGCCAGATATTTGAAAAGTTCTGCAAAATGTTAAAGCTGCCAAAATATGAATCTATTGAGCAGCAAATCACTGATTGAAGTTTCTAGTCTGAATCATGACTTCAAGTGATTTACAACAAAATTCTCATCAGCTTAAACAAGAATTTGAAACATATTAAGTATCATATCGTATGCTTATCATTGTTAGTTTAAATATTTTATATATTAAAGCAACAGCTGAAGTTTTACTAGACATTTGAAAATAGGTCTGGCAAAACTAAGGGCTGTCAAAATATTACATCTGCGGCGCAGCACATCACTCATGGTAGAGCCTCGTCTGCTACTGCTGCTGCTGCCGCAACGCGTTGTGCAACTGCTACACAGGTATGTGGCACGTTTCGTGAGCTACGTGTGATTCCACAGCCATTTCGTAACTAGGAGGTAACAAAAATGAAAAGACAACAGGTCGACCTGTGTGTGTGTGTGTGTGTGTGTGTGTGTGTGTGTATGTGAACCGTTGCTCGACCTGCTGGCCCATGTTGCTGTTCCACATTTTTGGCCTAGACAAATAACAGCCGGAGTTGTGTCAGGCACGATGTTAGTCATCGATCAAATGCCAATTAGGCAACATATTCATTAGCCTCTAATATGGCAACCAAACGAAACTGTCGAGACATGAAGTCTAATTCCATTTGGTCTAGCGTTAATTTTGAATATTACGCATACGCCATGGAAGACATGCAAAACGTCTTTAAGCTTTAAGCGAAGTGCAGCTCGTAGCTATTCAATTAAATTTAAATCATTTTTATATGAATTTTACATGACATTAAAAATCAGGTAGCGCAACAGTTGGCTGGCATCAAATCAGGGGCAAAAAGAGCGCATCATTATTTAAATGCCTACGCTCATGCATAAACATGCTCCCATCTACATAAATAACTTAACTTTTAAGTATATGCACGCTCCTGTTCCGCACATATACTGCATATGTAAATAAGCGTAAAATCGAATTTCTGCACGTGTTTAGGTGAGCTGGTGCTGCTGTGAGCGACTGCTGCTGCTGCTGCTGTCAGTTGTCAGTCGGCTGCTGAGCTTGAAATTTGTTTACCTTTCACTTGAAGTTTCCAATCAACGCCCAAAGCACAGACGAGGGCAGACTGGCAGGCAATTGATGCAACTGCTCTTTTGATCTGTTTAGCATTCACTCGCTCGCGGCTGAGCAGCTCATCACAAATGGATAAATTGGTTTACATACAAATATGAGCTTGGTGGCGCACCCGACTTGAACATTAAAGTATTTTGTCATAATATTGCAAAAATTTATATTGAATTTTTCAGGGGTAACCAGAGAAAGGTTGACTTTGAGCTTCATTGCGGATGGCATTTGTGGATTTTGGGGCATAAAAAATGCAAATTATATAGAAATATATTTTAGATATTTAAATATAAATATTTAGGGACAGCTGAACTCATGGTACTTCAATTAAAATCAATTCTTATTATTATTTTTATTTAAAATAAAATAATAAAAAATTTTAAGCATTAAAAAAGCAAATACTCAGCTCCTATTATCAGCCCCAAGGCAACGACAGTTTCAAGGACGAACTATAACCACTCATATGTGTATCTGATGGCATAAAAACTTTCTTACTTGCGGCACTTCAAATGAAAGAAGCCTGAACTATGGTAGGTAATGTAATTTAGTAAAATTTAATTACTTTTAGTTACATCAGTGAAAATAAATTCTATTTTTGAGTTAATAATTGCGTATTGTGGCTTGGCTCAGCGAAACTTTTGAGCAAATGCTTGCAGCTTATACATGAATACTCATCTCTCATGAAATGTCTGGCAAAGTTTCTTTGAAAGCCACCAGCACCAAAATGTAGGCGTGAAACTTAACATTTTTTAACCAAAAGCCTAAGGCAATGAGATAAAATAGCAAGAGAGGCAAAACTTTATAGGCAAAATGAGAGCTACACAAAAGAAAAGTCTTGTAGAGCTGCTGAAAACAGTAGATACTTGAATTAATAATAATAATAATAACTAAAAATATATTTAATTTAGCAACTTATTTCGAATTCCATTGATAACCAATTGGATGTGCTCTAACAGTTAACCATTCCAACTAGATTTTGTAGTAGCTTTCATCTATTCATTGGAGCAGAGTGGCGCAGTGGAAGCGTGCTGGGCCCATAACCCAGAGGTCCGAGGATCGAAACCTTGCTCTGCTATACGAATTTTTATATAAATTTTACATTTTACTTATATTTAATATAAATGACTTTTGTTTACTTATCTATAGAAATTATTACTATATTACAACAAAAACCAACAGGGCATAAATGCCAATTGCAATCGACCAGCCCAAATTGGTTTTCAGGCAAACATAAACATATTTTAATAAACGTTTTTTAATCGCTTAAGCTGTTTGAACAGTTACATATCGAAACAAATTGAAATACAGAAAAAAGTGGAGCATAGTTCAGCTGCATTCAATACAGTCAGCTTCAATTGTTATTCAAGCAAATATACATTTTACATAAGCAGCAGCAGCAGCAGCTACTATGAAACGATTTTGACATTAGTCCCTTGGGTAGACGATAACATATTCGTACTAAGAAAATCCCATAAAAATTTGCAACTGTAAATTGCGTGGCATAATTTGATACACAAATTGTGTAATGCTTCCCCAGTTTCATATATTTCCATGACGCAACTGCAAATTGCCTCAAGCATTTCGTTTAAGTGCACTTTGGTGTTATATTAAAATTGTTAGCTGCCTGCTGGCTGCTGGCTGCGTAAACATGGCCAAATTGCCAGTATGCAGCACATACATATATTTCGCAGCAACACTTAGTTTAATTTTTGCAGGCATTGCCTGAAATGAGTTTATGTAAATAAATTGATAGCAGCTCCCCCAATGCCGCTTTGCCAGCGATTACATTGCTCGCGCACAAACAAAGCATCGAGGAAGCTATAACAACAGAAGCTAATATTATTAAATTCACAGTTCACCGATGAATGAAGTTGAAGCCTTAGTCTAGTCAAATAATCTCACAATTCTCAAAACCTACCTCTCGCTACTAAAGCAACTAACTTGTCCTTTTATTATATGATATTTCAATATCTTTATGAAATTTGCATTCCACATTGAGAGGGAATTCGCTTTTGCTATCAGGCATATTTCGAACAACTAGCATTACTTCCACTCTATTTACTTTCAGTTGCCTTAGTTCAATTTACGACTCGAGCAGTGCAATAAATAGTTATTACAGCATATGCGATCCATGCTAGAATTCAGCAACTTAGTTCCCAGCGTTAAACTCGAAATATGGCCGTAGTTTGCTCAGCTAGCAAAGCTGTGCATAATTTGTGTGACAAAGTTTGTCATGCGAGTTAATGCAGTTAGTGCAGCGGTTGGCACTACGACAAAGCGAACTCTCGGCGAGCAGAGAAATGTGAGTGCGACTGGCTTCGAGTGGAGTGCGGACCTCCAGCCAGTAGCTGAAATATTTTCAAATTTGCATGCTAATGAATGGTGTGAAATCGTTATGAATTATGTGATGGAGTCATATGTGTGCATGTGTGTGTGTGTGTGTGTGTGTGTGGGCGTGTGTGTGTGTGGGCGTGTGCCCACTGTGTGCAAGAACAACAAGGACTATGAATTTTGAACATTTTCAATCGTGCAAAATGCAACCGGGTCGCCAGCAAGCTTGACATCACAGATTAGTCGACTTAATTGCATGTCGAACTTTTTCACTGGCAGCCAACAGCTCAGAAGATTACTCTCGCTGACTGACCAACTGGCGCACTGACTGACTCACTGGCTGGACATGGAGCAGCATTGGAGGTGGTGAAACTAAAGCTAATTCAAAAATTTAAAGCTCATGCAGGTAACTAGCCACAGCTACAGCTATAGCCAACTGTCAACTGGTTATCCAGCTCGAAATGGGAGGGCATGTGTGATTTTCTCAACAGAACAATGTTAAATGCTTCGCTTATTTGGCCAGAACAGATGATGGCAAGCAAAAAATTACTCAAAATATCACTAGAAAATAAATTCTGAAGGAAGAGAAAGCAGGAATAAGAGAAAAATAGAAAGTAAGAGAGAAAATGAGATAGAGTGTCACAAACAGCTAGAAGTTGAATTTCAAATATTTTAAATTTTATTAATGAGGCAATATATGCATATGCATGTATATTATCATATATACAAATAATTTATAAAGTAAACTCAAATAAATATTTTATTGACTAAAACATTAACATTTACTGCTTAATAATTATTATATATACTTGTATTAATAAACTTTAGCAGAGGGAGAAATACAAATTTTTAAACAAATGCATTCAGTACATATGTATTATATATGTGTATTTATAGTTTCTGACCAGTATGAATTAATGTGTAAGCAACTCGGAATAAAACATATTTACAGAGCATTCAGCTATGATATTTACTGCACCGACATCAACATCCTCGATAGTATAGTGGTTAGTATCCCCGCCTGTCACGCGGGAGACCGGGGTTCAATTCCCCGTCGGGGAGAATTGGGTCTACTTTTGGTTCCTTTTTTATTTTATATACTTTACCAGTCTTTTAATATTATTTTATATATTTAATCGTATTTTTAAATTTTGTTGGTATTTCTAAAAGATTTCATGGCAGCATAGCCAATGAAATTCTATTTTTATTACATGCTTCTACACCTGTTTGCAAAAGCATTGACAATCCATTGAATAAGAAGGCGTCCTCACGCACGTAGATCAAGGAACAATATGTTTTATGACCTTTATTTTGAGAACGATGAGCAGCCCTCGAGTCGCATACAAATTGATTACTTAAGCCTTGGAATGATTTGTGAATTGTCGAAGCAATACACTCTTCAGATTTGCGCCCTAAGATGGATAATGCGCCAATCGACGATAACGTGAGCCAATTTATCAGGCGGCACGATGAACTTTGACATTTTTATTGACGCCCTTAAGAAAATGGAATATTGATTTGCATAGACATCAAATTTCGTGGAAATACCCATCCTATGACTGCAATAAATTTAATTTTGAAATAAAGAACAATTTGCTGTATGTGGAAGCATGTGAAATGCCAACAGCTGTTGGCAGCTTAAGATTTTGCACAATTTATTTTTAGAAATCAAATGTCAAAGAATTTGTAGAAACATCATGCCGAGCATTGTAATGATGCAGCAGAAAGTTTGTAAATCAACATCTCAAGCAAACATTATTGAGATTTACAGAGTATGAAATTTAATTACCAATAAAATCAAATGAAAAGTACTTTGTAATACATATATTGTAAGCAAATGAACGTAAATTGGTAGCAAAGCAATATGCAGCAATTTAATAAATGCGCGATTATAAAAATGTTAGCTAGTATTATTACAGATATTGGATAAATCTTAATATGCTATTTATTGAATATATAGAAGGGAAATATAAATAGATATTATAAGGTGCTACAGCAGCTTAGCCTTCACCTTTTAAAATCTATATAAAAATCGACAAAATTCCTTCTTCTTTTAGTATGCAATACAAAGAAAATCTAAGCGTTATGAACGTATAAAACATATATATACATATAACATATATAAACATAAAGATTGTATTGCTCATACTGCTTAAGCTGCTTAAGCAAGAGTATGGCCTGGGATAAATACAGAAAATATATTGCGTAATGAAAATTGGCATGTCCAATGCTGCAGTTCACTGAAAATCCAGAAGAATGGACATTTGATTGAAGGTGCAGTAAGTGAGCCTAGCGTTGAGACGGATCCTACGTGCCAGCTGGCTAATCCCAGTGCTTCGGTGCTGAGGCACACCAAGTGGTTATTGAAGCTTTTTTTATTGAGACTGAAAATTGCCCAAGGCAGAGCATACTAGGGGCACCTTAATAGGTTTCATTTTGGCTTTTCCTGATCTGGGAATGAATTTCATTAAGCACAGCTGTTTACACATTAGCTCTGAATTACAGCAAGGTATTATGTATATGCACCGAACAATCCAGTAAGTGAAGATCGGTTGATTATAGTGTGTATATGAGGAGTCTTGACTACTTTTGATTGCAATGACAGTGTTCGTCAAGCTAAGTAGATGCAAAGGAGCCATATAGATTCCGACTCTGATTGGTATATTGCGCAGGTCAAGGACATGACAGGCGCTGCTGCTGCTGCTAACTCTGCCTCCATTGATGCAGCTGCAGTGTGTTGTGTGTTGAGTGCTTTTTGCACTTGTTTAGCCAGCCAACTGTTCACGCATTCACTCTTGACCCCTGTGCGCCAGTGCCTGATGCAGTCGTTCAAACGCGTTGCATTTGCATTTTACTCGATATGCATTCATGCGAAATTCGTTCTTTTTTCCTCGACTTGACCTACTGTCGATGTTCTCTAAGTTTGCACCGCCGTCAAGTTAAGTGGTTAGCCTTGGTACACTGACTGAAGACCTGATCATACAACAATGTGGGTCATGATAGTGGGTGTTTGAAGTAAATTGATTGAAAACGCAGTAGAAGCTTTAAGTTTTACATATATTAACTCATATATCTTAACCTAACATTCAAAGACATCAATATCAGCTTAACTATAAACTTTTAAAAATTCTTTACAAGCTTCAACTAAAATCTTATTTCATTTCTGCATACCACAATAAATAATTGTGCACACGTTTTGTCATCTGAATTGTAGTTATGATATTGTAAGGCATAGCCAACATACATCACACAAACGTACACACACACACACTCACACATACACTGCGAGCCTTGCTGCTGCGTATTTGGAACACCCGATTTGGTTTTGATTTGTAGTTTGACTTGAATTTCTGCTCACGTTTTTTGCCATGAATAAATAAATCCGAGATCAATATGCACGGTTTCGGCATCACTCGTATCAGATAAGCCCGCAACGCTACATCACGCTGCAAACATTCGGGGCTAACAATCCGTTCGAGAGCGAGTGCCATAACCCATGACTGACACTGGCAAAGGTTCTGTTTGGTATTGCAGGGTTTTCTACATCATTAAATAGCTCATCATGTTGAGGGAGTACAGAGATATGGGTTAAAGCATGGCACATTGCGCATACGCCCTGTGGTGCCTGCACGTGTGTGCATATTGCGTAAGACAATGGCGAAATCCCTAAATTACTCTGTTACTCAAGCCCAATAAAGCGAATCGAGCGGTTAAGCAGCTGTGTGAAAGCATTAACTATAAAAAAATTCAAATATATTTATAACTGATTATGTGAGTTATCCCAATTTTTTACAATTTGTATTGAAATATATAAAAAGGGTCGTATTACATTCATAATTCCAATTTAAAAATAGAATATTTCCATCTATATAAATATTGTTTTCAATACAGAAAAAACAATATTCAGAAAGAAGCCCTGCAGACAAGCTGAGATTGCCTATTTGGCGAGGAAGTAAAATGCGAATCAGAGCGTCAGGTTACAATTACGAATAATATTTACCTGTCTATCGCCATGACAGTAGACAAAGATGACCAATAAGATATTACTTTATCCATATTATTCACAACCTATATAATTAGCCATGGCTTCGCTCTTAAAAATAAATAAAAATATGCTCTAAAACACTTTAAATTGATCAACAAAATAAAAATAAAATTATAAGGAACAAATATATATTTTATTGTGAATTATAGGCTGCATATATATATATATATAAATATTTATATTTTTTATTTTTATGAATCTCAACAACACGTCTCGAATTCGGATATAGCTAGGGGCACTTTGCAAGTAATATTCTGTCAGATTAAATCCTAATGATATATATAAATAAATAATATAATGAAATTATAAAAAATTAAATGATTTTCAGCTCGCTTCATTTTTGAATCTTTCTGAACTTATTTGCACTGGAGCTCGCCCAACTGATAGAACTTTGAGCAAACAGTTGTCAATAAAGCATGCGAGCCACATTGTATTGTCTTTCGACTGGGTCAACAGCAATTGTTATTGGCAAGGTAAACATACTCCCAAAGTTTGCAACGAGACAGCATTTCGTGTCCTTTATTTGTATCACAATGTAATGGGCACACGGCGTATACGTTATGGGCGGCATTATTAGCTGAAAATGCGCAACAGAGTATGAGAATTTGCAAAAGCCAAAGCGGATTGAAGTTTGTTGAATAACAAATAGTCAATAGTCAAGTTACTTTGTGAAATGATTAAGTGATTTGCTTTCATTTGATATACAAGTTTATAATGAAGTTAATCAGATCAAAGAATAGAATGTAAAAGAGTTGAATATTTTACTTTCTACATCAAATAATCCAAATAGCCCAAATAATGCAAAGAGCCCTACTCCGATATTTTCCAAATTTTTAAAAATGTTTTATGCAATTTAAATTAAATTTATCTAAGCCCAGTACAAACCTAGAGCAAACAATGGCTCTTTTATCGATTTGACATTTCTCTCAGCTTCACTGCAGTACCCCAAAATATTCGCTTCAAATAAATTTCACCTTTTGACAGGTTATTCCAACTACTTTATGTCACGTGGCAGCCAACGCAGGCACAATGGAGCTGAGCGTGTGTAAACTACTCGAATCGAATGATGGATGGCTCTGTGGCAGCCAACGTGAGTTTTAACTGACATCAAGTGACATTCTAGTTAGAAAATTACATTTCCCCAACCATTTCAACTCTCATGTGTAATACTTTACATTATTTTGCTTTAGTGTTTAAGACTACCCGAAACACTTAAGTCCTTGGCTGCGTGCATTAAAGTAGAGCTGCATCCCCGTGGCACACCACAGTTATTTCAGCTGGCTTAAAGCTGGCAATTTTTCCTTCATCCGTCTGTGTGCCATAATTTGCTCACGGAGCTGCTTTACGTGCTTGACGTGCAATGCTCTGCAACATCCTTTGAGCTGGCTGTGAGCAGCCAGAGTGCAGCTGCACCCAGTTTGCTCTACAAATACTTAAATCTATCGCCGTTTCCGGGTGGAGCAACGTTTCTGCCCCAGCGAATTTGAAAATTAATTACCCATCTGGCAAATAGTCTGCCAGCAGCAGCAGCAGATATCAAAGTTTTAAGTAGTCCAAGGCATTTGCTGTTTGCAGATTTGCATAAAGAAATCAATAAATAAACAAAAATGTTTAATGTACTTAGATATAACAGAATTATCAGTCATCTATCATCCGTCATCACTCATCAGGCATCAGTCAACAGTCTTTAGCCATCGGTCATCAGTCATTAATAATCACTCATCATTCATCACTCATGTATCATCCGTCATCACTCATCAGGCAACAGTCAACAGTCTTTAGCCATCAGTCATCAGTCATTAATAATCACTCATCATTCATCACTCATGTATCATCCGTCATCACTCATCAGGCATCAGTCAACAGTCTTTAGCCATCAGTCATCAGTCATTAATAATCACTCATCATTCATCACTCATCCATCATCCGTCATCACTCATTAGGCATCAGTCAACAGTCTTTACCTGTCAATTATCAGTCATCAGTCATTAGTCATCAGTCATCAGTCATTGTCATTAGTCATCAGTCATTAGATATCATTGTCCACATATAAACATCTTCATTAATGGTGCTTCGTATAACCTCTCATTAGAGTCTCTGTTCACTCTGCTTTCATTTACCATCTACGAGTCAGATCCGAATTCAATAAAATCCTTAAAAGTTGCAGCAGGAAACAAACTCTGATGAACTTGAGTCCCTCACTTTACGTGACTTCCTTGGCATTAGGGACTCGCTTGCTGTTCACTTTTGAAATGTCGAGCTCACATTTAACAAGAACGGAAATCTTTGAGGCATCTCCTTGTTTTGTTTACGCCACAGCTGACAGACACGTCAGGACATCCGCCAATGCATTGTCCTCGGGCTGCCTTAAATGTTCCAGCTGTCGACCAATTGTTTGTGCATTAATAACAAGCCGACAAACTTTCTCTCTGGCTCTGAGGAGTACGAAAAAATGCATTCTCTTAAGCAAACTAAGATAATGCAGTTGCCGATGAGAGATAAGTAAAAGAAGTCCTTGACAATAGAAGCTGTCATAAGTAGAAAGAGATCGATTTCTTTGCTGGGACTCTAAAAGCCATTGAGTTAAGTTAAACAGGCGTCTATTATTGTTTAGCCTTGGTGCATCCTAAATCATTGCCTTCGACTTTGCCAGCTAAACAAAAAACAATTAGCTAAAGAAATTTGGGGAACATAAATAGCTGTTACTATTAAATATGTGAAAATGTGAAATGAATACAAGAAGAAGCAATTTACTCTGAATACTAGCTAGTTTTCTCCAATAGTAAACTCTTTGCTCGTCAGGTTTTATATGGCAATGCGACTTTTGTTCTATTTGCAATCATTTTATATGATTTAACTAGTTACGTAACATTTGAAATTTATTTGCTCTCAAGTTCATTCTATAAAATACAAAACTTGGCAACAATGCATGCAGACAATGAAATAAAAACTTGAATATTTTATTATGTTCTGTGATGTCCAAAAAAATAAAACAAAATTGTTTTGAGAAGCAATAAAATAATAATTTTTCAATGAGAAATCCATCAGAAAATACAACAGATTTATTATTTATATATACATATGTATTTATACCCATTTGCAATATTGATTTCAAACAAAATAAAAACATTGACCAACTTTAATTGAAATTCAAACTTTCGTTGCATATGCCAAAAAGTTTGCCTCAACCCAGTTGCCATTGTGGAGTTACCTGAAAAAGCAGCTAACACGACACGTTTTATCTGTTGTGCGCTTTATGCGGACAGTCATGCGAAAAATAAATGGACAAACGAATTTTTGTCAAAGAGCGGAAATATGCATTTAATTCCCTCAACAATTTCCAATGAAACTAAATTCATCGTCATCAGTCATCGCTACGTTTCTATCTAAAATCAATTTGTTTGCGTTTGTCGATTATAGAGACGGATTTTGTTTGGTAATGATTTAAATACTCTGAAAATATTTTTATTTTGATGCTGAAGCTATTAAAAAGAAACAAACGAAAATTTAAAAATAAGCGTTTTTAAACAATTCTGTATCGAAACGCAAATTTAATACTTTTCTCCTAGCTACAGAATCGAGCTCGTGTGCGCGAATCTACATGTGTGAGCACTTGTGCATATTTTTAAGCGAACTTGTTACACATGGCAGCCATAAAAAAAAATATATATATATAAATATATATATATATATATATACACATACATATGTATATGCATGTACTCACAGCTTGCCGCCTTGCAGCACTGCGTGGTGTTGTTGAATAGAATGTTACACGACTCTAGCAAATTGTTTGACAGATTGATCATGCTCGGAGATATATGTATATAATATGTGCATATGCATGTCGTATCACTGTAAAATTATAGCGAGATGCTGTGAAATGAATAAGAGAGTCTATCTGTTATTCATATGTTGAGTGAATGATTCTTAATATAAAAGCCTGAAATGCGCATTATTCAAATTAAATTCTATTTATTAGCATAACATTTGGCTTAAAGTGAATTTGATGCCCGCAACTGAAAAAGTTAAAATTTAGCTTTGACTCTGCTCGAACAGTGAATGCAAGCCCAAAGAGATATCAATTTGTCATGAGAGCCTACGCTCGACCTTTAGCATCGTTCGAAACGTGTTAAATCAACAGTCTAGGTACGTGCTGGACTAGCTAATCCAAACTTGATTTGTGTACAGAAAAAGTTAAATTTTTATGTTGTTTCTTTTTGTTTTTTTTTTTTTCTTTTCTTTTTTTATTCTATTCTGTCTCTCAAGAATGGAGCTGACATTCCATGAAATATTTACACCTCAGACTTCAACACAGCACAAGCACTCTGCACAGTCAACACAATCTGCATAATAACTGAGGGCCCCAGTCACACAGCTGCAATAATAGTGGATTAAACTGAGACATGTGTGAGATGACTGCGGTGAAAGTTTTGGACCCCCATGAATAAGTAACCGAACTGGATACACTGAACGATTCCAGAACTTGGGCCAGAGTCCCAGTCAAAGTTTGTACACACAAATTGGGCAACTAGGCATATTTACTTCAATATACATATACACTTAAATATTAAAATGCGAAATATGCTGCTTGTCAAATGTAGTTAATTGAAAAAGTTAAGCGCTTACGCAAAAGTAATTTACGAATTGACATTTTATCAACACTTTCTGGTCCTAGGTAGTCAATATAATCGGCTTTGTTGGCACTGCAGACAAAGTAATTTATCGAACGGAAATGGTTTGCCAATGAAGTTTCATAGTTAGATGAAAGAGGAAGCGGAAACGTGAAGCTCGCAGCAAATTGACAGAGCGGGAGAAAAGAGTGCTCAGCGCTAATCAAGACAGCATCAGCAGCAGCATGACCAGGAAATAAATAATAAGGAAACTGGGAAATGAACATCTAAATTCTGAAATATGCAACGTAATTGCAGCAGCAGCAGCAGGAGCAGTAGCAGCAGCAGCACTTCGTGGGGGGTCATCCTGCTTATATTTCAATTGTGCCCGCGCTGCTGGTAAATTTTCTAAATTAATAACTATAATTTATGCAGTAAAAACTACAGAAACTCGTTATAAATTCAGCAAAGTTTGTACATGGCAAACAACAACAATAACAACAACAACAAACAATAACGAGCTGCATTCAAGTTCTTATGCGACAATTCTCAGCAGCCGTGCCATGCCCCATGTCCATGGGGTAGAACAATAAGTTTTGCATGTCAGCCTAAGCAGCCCTCGGCGCCCCTCATTGAGCTTAAGCTCTTCTTCTTCATGGCTGTGTGGCAAATTTATTTATGCAACATGCCTCAACAAAAAGCGAAAGAGTCGAATTATTAATTTTTTTTCGTCAATGCTGCCGCATTAACACGCAAATGTGGCAGCAGCAGCTGTCAAGTACAACATTTCCCTTGCTATACCCCCAAAACCTACCCGGCAGCCATGGCAGACATGCCACAAAATGTAAAATAACCGAGCATCCACAAGTTATGCATGCCAAAGTGTGCTCCACTGGCAACTTATTATCAAATGCCAATAGGGAGTGCTCAAAACTTTTAGACAGTAGCGTATGCGCCATAAGCAAACTATATGAATGGATGTCGAGAGGACTTGATAGAATGTAAGCTCGTTATTCATTATGTTTAAGATAATGGGTTAATCTTTTCCTTCCAGCTTAGAATGGGCTTATTAGAGTTTAAATGTACCTTCCTATTGTTTATGTAAAATATATATTCATATTATATTATAAACTGATGTATGTGTGTATATATGTATTACATATGTCATATTGCTATGCTATTGTGAAAGAATAGCAAGGTTTTTGTTTATGGTGTCTCTTTCTCGTTATTGGTGCTTACATTTACTAATTCATTTCAAATTTTCTGTTATTGGCTGAGAGTTTCGTTACAGTTGTAAAAATATTATCCGCGTGAGCTTGCGCCTTAGCTACACGCGTCTCACTCTAGCTCCCACTCCGTAAGGGAGAGAGATACAAAGAGAGCTGTTGCTGAATGTTTTGCTGAGTGAGAGCGAGACGACTAGTTCTCTCTTTGCTTAAGGTTGAACAATTAGATTGCCAAAGTCAGCTGAAGCTCCTCTTAAAACAATTGAAAAGTGATGAAAGGATATGAAGTTGACATTGGCCCGACATATATCAATGTTTAAAAATAATATGTTTAAAAATAAATGACACAAAAAATCAAATTTAATGGTATTTCAGTCATAAAGCAAGTCAAATTAAATTCTTGTTTATTTTGCTAGGATATTGTAGCAGCATGTAAGGCACAAAAAACTAATAATTTTTTGTCCGCTCTTTGTCGAATTTTGTTGTTTACAGGATTTGATTGTACAGTTAATTGACTAAAGTAAATTAAAGTTTTGCTTTGACGCGTGACCTCGTTTAATCTGCTATAATCCGTAAATTTGCTATTTATAACAAATGAGTCAAATAGCTTAATTAGCTGTATAGTAAATAATATAAGATTGTGAGTATGTAGAATTACATAAATATTCAGTTAGTCCATATTTTCAGTTTATGATCTGGAAAGCGGGTGAAAAAAACTATAATTTACATTTTAGTTGAGGTTGAAACGCTTGCTTAACAGTGTACTAGCTGGCTTTTTATGGCCAGGGGATAAGCTGGCGACCAAACGACAAAAGTCAGCCATAAAGAATTGCATTCATAATAGCCCCAACATAAAAGTGGGGCGAAACTTTTATTTCACGCCAAATTGCGCTCAACGGCAAAACACTTGTTCAGCAACTCGCAGGCTGATAAATGGCAGGACGGGCCGACAGCCGGATGGGGCGAGAGTTTGTCACAGTTTTTTTTTTTTTTTTTTTTTTTTGAATTATTTTCTTCCTTCTTTCATGCAACCAACATCGGGTTATTTGTGTGCAGTTTATCAGGCGTGAAGCCAGCGCCTCATTGGACACCAAGCAGCACAATATGGACCAAGAGGATAGCCAGAAAGACAATTACGAGTTTTCTCTCTCAAATGGAGTAATCAATGAATCTAGTCAGCAATTTGAATCAATTAAATTTGCAGGGGACAAGTGAATTTTGTGCTGCTTTTGTTCGGGATATTTTGGAATATATTTTAAAAGTGGAATATCTGACGATATTTACTGCAAAACCGTGTCGTCATCATGCTGTAAAAGTTAATTTCAGTACTCATAAATAAATAATAGCCGATACAGTAGCAGTTGCAGTTGCAGTTGCAGTTGCCGCCGTATGCCACGATTAAGTTGTTTTTCCAACGAATCGAATACGTATACGCCGTGTGTGACGTATGCGCTGCGCAAACTGCGAATGTGGCACATTAACCCCCATTGAGAAACGATGCATAAATTATGCGTATCCATGTCCGGCTACCTTTGCCCATAATGGCGATAATGTCAAGCTGCATTATGACTGCAGCGCCACGTTTAAAACTCTTTACAGCAGCGCAGCGAATGCGAATCGAACAGCCGTATTTAAAAGTGTTTGTCGGCTTATTGCAGCGGAATTGAGATCCCACACAGACATTTTCGTTTATTGCATGAATTAAATTACACGACGATTGACATTGGATGATGGAGATGATCCTTAGCACAAAGTGTCATGTGGATAACTGACAAGAACTGAGTATTTTAATTGTAATATATATATATATATATATATATATATATATATATATATATATATATATAAATATATATACATATATATATATATATATATATATATATATATATATATATTTCTATATATATATATATATTATATAGTTTATTTATATTTTATATTTAGTTACGTATATTATTCCTCACATATTTTATTAAATTTTTTTTTTTTTATTAAATTCTACAACTTATTTGTTGCTGCATGATGTTTCTGTATTGATGGCAGCCGCACACTGAAATCGATTGCCAGATGAATCTCAAGTGCTCCCCAAGGGATATCGAGCCCAGCCTAAGGGTTGTGATTTACGCTTGTTGCTCGACGCCCTCGTCGCTGAAACGTATTTACGTACGTGTGTGTGTGTGAGCTATTGTGTCTGTGTGCGGCTGCTCTGACTTGCGTATGAGCAATACTGTGCGATTAATGAAATGACTTATTGGAATGTCACTCAGACATTGAATGACAGATTCATTGCCAATTTTTGTTAAAATTGGAGAAAATGAGAATGTGACGCATACTTGAAGCAGTTTTTACATAACTTTTAAACGACTCTAGTTACTCTATAAATTTGCTACATTTCTTATCAATGTGTTGGGTGTGCAGTGCTTACTGCGGAAAGATAAGGTAACAGCCACGGATATTTCTATCTACCAGAAATTGATGGACAATTGCGACTCTTTTGGCAACCCATGCCAATACGCTGAAAATTGTTGCACGCTCTTGTGTTTAAGACATCAAAACGTCTGCGAATCGTAAGATGAATTTCGAATTGGGGAAAAATATGTTGTTATTAACTTTTTTATAAGGCGAAATAAAAAAGGCTTTTGGGAAACAAGTTTCGTCTTGCCAACTGCTTCATGCGTACATACATATATTGACTGCTCAAGTATTTGCGTCTTGCATTGCATTTGCAATTGCGATTTCGCAAAGGTTAGCTGAACTGCAATCCCATGAACTCTTGCACATAACTTGGTTTCAAAGAGATTCCTTAAGTAGCTACTGGGTGGGCAAAGTAGGCGTCTCCCTCTCCCTCTCTCCCTCTCTGTGTTAGCGTATGTGTGTATGTGTGTGTGTGGGTCGTGTACTTAAATCAGTTTCCAGAATCTAGAGCAGTTTCTTCTGGGGAATGCAATCAGAAATAGTCGAGATTGAAAACATATTTAAGCAGATCAAGATAGAAACAATGATCATCTGGGATATACCCTGCAACCAACTGTACTTTAATTTTACGGTGTAGTTTTCATATTCTTAGAATGGAATTTTTGTGAAGAAGAGGTAGAGGTAAAAGTAGTTGTTTTTTTTTTTTTTTACTTGACTCTTATAGTTTTTCTTCTTAAATATAAAACGCATATTTTCAGAAAGCTGTTAGCTTTTTTTAGTATTTTGCATTCTTATTTATACTTATATATCTTTCTATATCACTACAGAAAAATCAATGTTCTTTTGCTCGAATTTTAGCGGCATTCCTTACACTGCCTTAAGCTAATATACCTTTCTTTAATTCTAACGTTGCCAATGTATAAAAATATAAATATATTTGCAGAAAGGCAAGCGAAAGCAACTTCAATCAGTCGATTAAAATTATAAATCATATACAATTTGTATGTATTAATAGAAAATTTACTTTTCAAAGATTGGACTAAATTGGCAAAGGTCTTGAAGGTTTTTAGCATTGCCAGCAGGATTCAAAATATAATACTTACTCTCTCTTGATATGGGTAAAAGTATGAATAAGCGAGAATAAGCAATCATAACTAGCTCTTATCACAACACTTATCTCTGCTCTGTCACGTAAATTAGTACGCACTCGCTTCAAATGGAAAATTGAATTCACGTTGCAAGCCCTGAAATTGATTTTAGACACCACAAATATCACTGCACAATTGCTGGAAATAGATAGCATCAAACGGAAATGGAAAATATTTTAAAAGCAAAAGCAACAAAAAAGAGAATGCGAAAAATTGTTGGCCAAAGCGCCAAAGCGAAGAAAATGAGTGGAGAGCAAAGCACAACGAATAAAATTGACTATTAAGACAAACAAAACGGTTGGCATGGTAAGCGAAGATAAAACTCGCAAATGAAAAGGAAAACACCAAATTGATAAACGCTGCCTTTGTTTCAGGAATTGGCAAACCCAGCCATGCCCAATGTCTTTCACTGGGCGAAGCGAGGGGGACGCCAGCAACAACAACAACAACAACACACTAACTCAGCGCGCAGCTGATAATCTTTGACAGGCTAAAGTGTCCTTGCTGTCAGCTTTCCCAATGACACGCGTCATAAAAGGTGCCCGAGGGTTCAGTCAACAAAAAGTCAAAGAACAGCCGCATTTTGCGCATCTCTTTGCTTGGAAGAAGGAAATGCCTATTAGCTAGACTTGTCCAAGGTCTGACGCTTTAAGATAGCCAAAAGATCACTTCTCTTAAAGCCAGCGAGCATTCGTAACTATTCTTTAGGGAATCAGTTACTTGCTGCCTTCCGGATCACAATGAGACTCCACATTCATAGACTTTATTCGAAACACTATCTCATAACACTCACAACATAAATTCATGTTATGTCAGCTAACTCTGCCCGCTGCCTCGTAAGCATATTGATTTCGATTCGGCCTCATATCCCGAATCGAAAGTTTGCTTCGTCTGCAGCAATAGCCAAAAGTGTTCATTAAAATGCAATTGCATTTTGGCAGCTTACGAGAGAATTCACTTACTTTCTGTCACATGTGCGACGCACAAAAGTATGCAGCATTTCATAGAAGATTTTATGTGTCATCAAGATGAGTTCGTCTCTCTGTTAATGACTTTGTGTGTGTTTGTTGAGTTCCAGTGACTATCCAAAGCACTTCAATTACGTGATGTATTTACTTAACTTTTGCCCTTTACCATTCAACGGCAAAGCATTTGAAACTAAATAGAAAAAGGCATTGCCAGAGGCAGATGCGAAAGACACGTATTCAACTTGAAAAATATCAGATAGCGCTTAATATATACTATTATATTATATATATTACCCGCAAACTAAAGCATAGCTCTTTTATTTTAATTGTTGAGAGGCGCATCCTTAAGTGATATTAAAATTGAATTCAATTGAAAGTCACCCATGCAGCTGGTCAGCTTTGATGTGGCGCATGTAAAACCTATAATTAGTATGACATATAAAACTGCATGGCATGTGAGGCGAAGTTTTCAACAATTTGCATATGAAAAGTGACCAACTTGAAAGTTATGCACTGTTGCAAATTCATTATGCAAATAAAGTTGAGAGTGAAAACCAGAAGCCAGAGCTGCCAGACGAGCGCATATGCTGTAGATAGAGCTGAGCTAGTTATGGAGCATGAAAAGTAAAAAAACCAAGAACACATCTCCATCCATAGACAGGCATATCGAAGCTGAGTTATATCACAATATATTTGAAAACTATACCTATTTTCTGAGTACAGGGTATGTTGAACACATTCAAAAGCAATGCTTTGTATGTATTCGAAGCAAGTGGAAGCAAAACACTTTAATATTTATTATAGCCTCAGGCAGTCGAAAGTGATTGCAAGAACTGTATTTAAATATTTAAGCAAATATTATTTAGAAATTTATACATCAATTTTTTGTCAATTGCTTAAGCAATTTCTGAGAGCAAAATACATATAAATATCTCATAGATGGGAGCTCTAAAACATATAAGCATATATAACATTAGTCTTGCCTTAGTCTAAGCCTTAGACTGAACTGCCTGACTTCTGATTCATGGCCAAATGTGCTTAGCAGCTGAACAATCATAAACACACTAAAATTACTCAACGAGTGTCTGAAATTTAACCACTTCTGGGCATCGTAAAGCTCGATTGAATTTAACATGCAGTCAGCTAGCTGACTTTGTGAAATTGAAGAAGAGTTCGAGTCAAATAAAAGTTCGAGCACAAAGTTTGCAGTTTACAAGGCGTCTAACATATCTTACGACCTCCAGCCCCACAGCCACAGTCAAAGCTCTAGAGAAGAGCAGAGCAGAGCAGAGACGCGGCTCGTAAAAAGGCCACAAAAGGAGCATGTGAAGACAAATTGTAAACGGGGCAAGGGGTAGGGCAAGGGGAAGGGGCAGGGACAGGGACACAGCTAACGGCAGCAAAGGATCTGCAAGGACTGTGCATGCCAATGCAGCACGATGAAAGCGAAAAACTAAATGTCAAAACGTAACAAGATTTAAGCCAATGCCACGTCGAGCCGTGCCGAGTCGAGAGCCCCGCGTGGCCTCAAGGCACACCAAGTCTGGTTTCAATGGAAGTCACAAGCCTCGTTACTCTCACTTTGGAGTCCGCAGCGTAATTGACATTTAATTAACGCATAGCTGAGCTTAGAGCTGTCCATCCAGCATCCAGTTTGCTTGCTAGCTTCAAGGCAGCTGCGTTAATCACATCAGCAATCAGCCTCAGATATAATGAGATAAATTGTTGCCAGAGGTAAGAAGACGCTGACAGCCAACGGCTCACATTCATGGGCAGTGTTCGATTCTAATGAGTTTAACGATGTCACAAAGTGAGACAAAATAAATTTCTTGAACTGCATTCGACACAGCCGCAACTCAGTTCTAGCTGTAAGTTATTAATATCTCCTTTTCTGCTTTATAGAGAGAGTAAAGTTTTTATATTGATTACTATAACTTACCTCACTTCTCTCGCATAGCCATATTTGCCCTCAATCATTTTGATAGCCCACACGAAATGGAGTTGACCGACTTAACGCTGCTGGCAAGCAATGCGTTTTATTGGTGCTCAGCCAGCAAGGCTGGCTGGCAGAGCTCAACCAGGCCGAGAGACAATCAAAGGGAAAATGCAAAATGAACTAGGCGAGCTATGGATTCTCTGTGCCGTCTAGAGACCAAACAGTTCTCACCCGCCATAGCTGTCATAGTTATTGCTTCTTCAATATACCGACTCCAATGGGCCCATAAATATACTCACACACATACTGGCGACTATATAAATATATATGTGTGTGTGTGTGCATGAAACCACTCTGACAAATTCGTTTTTCGCCCATAATTTATCAGCCAGCAACATGTCCCTCAGAGCACGCGATGTCGCTGAGTGTAATTCAGCGTAAAATAAGTTTTTTCGCACGTTTTTTTTATTTTATATTTATATGCATGTAAAATCTCTAGCTGAGCGTGTTTTTTGTTTGTGGCTAAAATGTAACTTGTGCATATGCCAAATTGTAAATATTCCAACAATTATAAATGCATTATTATGCTTTTGGGGACTAGCAGAAAATCTAGTTTAATATCTAAATTTGGTTGCTGATAAATATTTATGTACGCGCCCAAGTCATTTGCAAACACTTAAATCTCTTGGAGCACTGCCAAGAGCTGCCTCATAAGCCACTCCCACTATTACCGTCTGCATGTGCACGGTAGCAAACAAGACTGCAGCTAAAACCTACCTAGCTCCAGGCTTCGTTGTGGTAAGTCCAAAAATAATATATTCGTTGTAAGCAAACGCCGAGATTATCGCTAATTTAATAGGGCTGATGTGCGAAGCTCTGGGATAAAGCCATAGCCAATGCAACGTCTGCAAAGGCAACTAATTGAGTGGATGTGTGTGTCACAAAAACTATTTCGATTGCGGTAGCCCCTGGCTAGAGTTGGGTAAATGATTTGCAGGCATTTCAGTTTTGGTCTCCCGATTTCCAAGTACAAAATGAATTGGCCTTTAAAGTGTCTCAGCAATTATTAAGGGGACTAAATCCTCTCTGAATCATCAGCGTCAGATATTAACAGGCTCTCAGCTCCTGGGCAGCTTATCTTCAGCACTTGATTGATTAAATAGATACAAAAGGCTTTAGTGCGCAGCAGACGGACAAGCATGCGAAGAGCTCTCCAGATGCCTCTCTTCTAATTGGCTTAATGAACTATTTCTGCTCGAACGCAAACATCACTTGACTTGGCTCGACGAGCCGCAAGCCACAAGGCCTCTGCATATCTGCACTAAGCAGCTTTAGTAGATGTGAGTCACAAATTAGTAAAATATATATGTTAAATATGTTGCCTAAGCAATTAATATAAATTTAAATATATTTTTCAGCAATTTGTCATAGGCCTAGCCTAGTTATAAGTCAGTTTATAAATGTAGGCTTCTGTTACACCGTGGTTAACCCTCAGGGCGATGCCCCATAGGCCACCTTGGAAGCAACGAATAATTAAATGTTATAAATCACCCATTAAATAAGCAGTCTTTCATTTACTAAGTAAAGCTTTAACAATTTGACAATATTTTGATATACATACAGAATTTCTTAAATAGGTATGCCCCCAACACATATTCACATCCATCCATCCATCTATCCACATTCTTGCCATTCACAAACTGATTTTTATTTTTCGCCAAACACTTTGAGATTTATTGATGCTGAAAAAGTTATTTTCAAGGCGTCTAGTCCACAAAACCAGATGTTTACACAGTTTTTCTTTTCTGTTCGCAGAGGTTTTCGAGGTGCGTTCTTGGTTATGAATCTGTGTGTTTCAAGCCACACACAAACTCAAAACTGTCTTCTTGACTTGAAAGTTTATCGAAACTTAGACCAATGCCAGCAAAACGTAAACTGCAAACGAAACCACAAATAGTTTACGGTCAAAACTTTATTTTCGCCTCAATGCTATGCGGTTGCATAAATATTTTCTCAATGAACTTGTCTTCCTGCATACTAAAGTGAATTGCAAATTCGCTGAGGACTTTGACTGTGACATGTTATTTTGACTTTTATATAAATATATATAAATATACTTCGCTGCTTTTGGTGTTATCTTTTTTGTTTAATGTAACTAAACTAAAATACAAATAATGTATTTCAGAAATATTTTTAATTACCAAGTCATTCATAAATCAATTCGAGAAATTTGATAACTTTCGGTCAGTTAAAAATCTTTAGAAAACCACAAAAAATTCAGCTAATGAATAATTTGAATAAAATGCGCAGATATCTTCAAGTTTGCAATATAAAAAAAAACTTAACGTCAACATTTAATTTTTATTCAAGCTTATTAATCAATTCACTTCTTAAAGTGTAAAATATGCTAATTGAATGAGAAGACGGAAATAAATTGCATAAATTAAAATATGAAATGGGCGAAGCAGGAAGCATAATTTTCTAGCGAATTTCACAATATCAAATTTAAATTTGCAGGTTCATAAACCCTAAATGTATTCAACTTCTTTTTTGTTTACACAAAGTCCCAGTGGAGGGCATCTGCGGTTATTGGGCGCCATTGTACGTGATAAAAATAAATAATCGAATGTCGAACCCACAGAAGTGTTGAATAATATCAAACACGTGCCGTGCCGTGCCGTGCCGGACCCGCCGCAGTCATGGACCCGAAAAAGAAAATGTCAAATATTTTGATACAAAACAACGAGTTTTAGCCTTTTGTCTGGAGTCCATACATACATATATATATATATATATATGGAAGCTTTGATATTTGTGCTGAAAGAATTGAGCGTACAATGATATAAATTATAATATTTAAACTATTTTAATTGAAGAACATTTGATACCTAAAAAACTCGATTAAAATAGCAGACTTAACAACGTTCATCAACCCATAAACGGAAAATCAAACGATACTCAATAAGCAGAGATAAATGCTTTCAGGCAGTTGCTGTTGCTATTCCACCAGAGCACAAACTCTGAGACGATTCAGAGAGTAATACAAACATGTTTTCGTCCACTCAAGCATAGCTATTCGAGGTCAGTTTGAATATTGTCTCTTTTTATTATGTTTACGTATATAAGTTGTGTATGCAGAGCTGAAGCACGCAGCAAGTTGAGTTCCCTCCTAAGTGGATATTATGCTCAAAACAAAAGGTAGACAGTCATTGTCTTCACATGGCACAGAGATGACTAAAGGAATATACAAAGTAGGAGTAGAAAGTAGGAGTAGAAAGTAGGAGTAGAGAGTAGGAGTAGAGAGTAGAACGTAGGAGTAGAAAGTTATATATTCAAAGCAAAATATTTGCTTAGCTATTGGATAAGTTTTATTTCGCTTCCGTTTTTTCCCTACAACCGTAACTATTGCAGAGGTTTCTATATCATCATTGACTTCGTTTTTCCATACAAAATTATAAGTTCATGAATTTCCGGTTGTTTATTTCCTGGTTATTTTACCGCGTTCCTGCTTTTCATAATGAGTCGGATAGGCTAGTGCCTGTGAATGTATTATAAATAATTTAAATTCATTAAAAGCTTCGCCTCAAAAAGATTTATTCAGGTTTAATGTGATTTGTGTTGACATTAAGTAATATCTGTTCTGTCCTGCAATCAATATTATTTGTAAGAATTTAATTTTGCATTTACTACATAGTCAGTTTGGTCTAGCATAGTTATACTACAATGAATGTAGCTCGACTCTGTTCCCCTCTAGGTTTGTCCACCAAAAAATGAACTCCGCGCCCACTTCCTAAATGGCCATTAAATTGAGTTTGCGCTCCGAAAACTTTGCCGCTGACAACACAAAAGAAAGTTTAACCGCAACATTAGCAGAAGATGGCAAACCAGTGAACCCATTGCCACTGTCTGAGGGGTTGACAATCAGCCAATTATAAGCTGCTTCCTGTAGTGGCCCGTTCCTCACCTGCTCTATGGTTGGTTAGGCACAGTTTACCTTAGCTACAGTCGCAAGGTAAGCTCGTAAAACGCTCGACTGCATTTCGAGGGAAATTCAAATGAATGCAACCCAAAGTGCCGAAACGAATGAATGACGAAATAGCTGACTTGATAAACAAGTATGAGAAAAAGCACGTGGGTTCTCTGCGGGCTGAAAGGCCTTCTCAATGCAGTTCTCCAACTGAAATTTCAGTAGGTTTATACAATGGCCTTACTGCAGCCTCTATTAGTGCTGATTCTTGAAAATCAGTTAGGTTCTGTTTAAATCAGGTTTCGGCGTTAATTCACATTGCTTTTGCTCTCTTAATGCTCGCGCGATACTTGATTCGTCATGCATTTTAATGTAGTCAGTCAGCTATAATTGATTGAATTCGATGCCGAGAAGGCAAAACCAATTAAACAACAAATTTTCATCAATGAGACGCGGCTGTGACTTGCTCGCTTAATGAGATGGATGGCCAAGAATCAATGAAGCAGTTAAAAATTGTAAGATAATAAGTGCAATTAAGCATCAATTAAATATATGTCTTCAAAGATGTTTACGTATATTAAATACGATTTAAAACTCGTATATGAAGGTGAATCGTCGATAAGTTCAGCAGAGACAACTTTTGTTTAAGAGCTTGCAAATATAAATTATTCTATAGTATCAAACTTTCTCTACAAGACCATGAAGTAAGATGTCAAGACCTAGCAGGAGTTTATGGTTAAATTTCAATTCAGTTAATAAGGCTAAAAAAAAGGTTACAACAATTTTCAGGGTAACTTTTGATAGTATTCTTTATGTTAATCTTCTTAAGATTTGCCGAGAGAGAGAGAAAGAGAGAGAAAGGGAGAGAGAGAGAGAGAGAGAGTGAGTCAATAATATACCCTTATACTCATGGGCCTTCTCAGTTTAAGCAATTAAAAGAACTGAATTTGGAGAATTTATAGCAAAGAAATAAATTTTAATATTTTTTTCAATAAGCTTTGACTGCGAATAAAAATAAAACACCACAAAAATATATAAATTTTTGTAAAGACCGACAACAATGAGTTTAAATCACTTGAACTCCATTTTTCATATCATCCTGTTCAACAATATTTATCAGATTTTTTTTTTTTTTTTTTTTTTTGCTTTTAATTAAAATTCATGCGAGTCGTCAGAAGAACATTCTGATTAAGTTGGGTACTCAAAGAACAATGCACATGAGAAGCTTTTGTACGCCACAGATGAATCCGTTTTTCATATGTATATTTCGAGTGTAAACAAATTAATTGCCGTGCAGCCTCTTTTTGACCGCTCGTTCCCAATTGAAAGCCAGCACTGCGGCTCGTTAGTAGAACTGCGTTAAGCTCTGCCATTATTGCACTGTCTATCGGCATGGTTATTTAAATATTTCACATTCTTTATTACGAACTGCATAAAGGCATTCCTCAACTATGGTAAACTTTGTTGAGACAGTTTTATATGAAAATAACATTCCTCTGTTGTCGCGGCAAACTTAACTTTCTATTAGTCTATTCCCAGTCCTCTAACTCTGCTCAATTTATCGTGATTGGCTCCTAATATTGCAATAGTATTAGTGTGAAGCTGAGCGTATGTATGGCGCAGTTGTATAAGCGTTATCCGAGTGAGTATGCGCCTTAGCTGCATGAGAGAGACGGAGACGAAGATATGTGTCTCCGAACTTGCTCAAGAGTGTAGCAGTGTGCGAACGAGATAGCTACTTACGCCATTCGGACAGGATCGTTTTGATTTGTCAGTGGATGGAGAGAAACAATGGATACTGTGAATAGCCAGGCATAGCTCGCAAATAAGAGTTAAAAAAAGGTATTTCGCCCGACTTTGCTCTGAGGAGCCTTCGGGATTTTCGTTTTGGCTTTCGACTGTGCACTTTGCATTGTGATTGCTTTCGTGTAACGCTCTTTTAATAAACATCACTTCAAGAGCGATACAATTGATAACATCGGCCTCTTAGCTGTGGTTACTATACACAATTATATAATGAAAACACAAAACATAAGATATATGCAAATTGTGCAATCCTTTTATATTGGGCAATAAAAGTGTGTCAAGTATATAAATGCCAGTTAGTGAAATAAACCTCTAAAGGAACCATAAAACACAGACCAGGAGGAGCCACACAGACAGACAAAGCGTTCGAAGCAGAGAGTGCAAGTCAAAAAGGAAATAATTGACAATTCCGACTAAAAAGCAATTTGGGTCGCAACAAGTGAAGTTTCGCCCGAAAATAAAACTGTAAATGAAATTCGAGAAATGTTTTCCCTAAATGTGCATAGAAAGTGTTTGTCTTCAATTAAAATTGCTCAAAATTCAATTTTTGATGTTGTTTCTGTAATTTTGTTCAGCGTTTACATTATTTTACATAGTTCTCTGACAGCTTTAATTATTGTCTGTTTTGAACACATCACTAAATTAAATCTTTTTCGCATTACACATTCTTTCATGCCAGCGAAGCAATGCAAAATAATCAATCGAACATCAATCAGTTGCCAATGTTTTCCATTTCCAGGCGAATAGTTTCCGCTTCTGTTATGTTTTCATTATAGCTGGCAGCGAAAAGGAAAAGAAATGGAAAACCGAAAGATGTGCATATTCATTTCTCAAAGGTGCACCAACATAATGGTTGAATTCCTTCAATGGCATTCAATTAAAATGCGGCTCGGCTGATTTAATGGACAATGATTAATTAATTTGACTCGTTGATTCGCTATTCGATTATCCCCTAATTAAACTCAGTTCTTTGTTCTGATTGCCTTGCTCCATTTTTGTAGATTTTTCTTTTCGACCTTCCCTTCGTCGCTATTCACAGAGGATTCAATTAAATACGCTGCTAATCGAGCGTAGGTATTCCTTTGCATAGATTTCAACCTTGAAATGAATAGAATATTTAAATAAATTTCCCTTTACAGGGCCAACTAGCTCTGCAGCTACTTGAAGTATAAGCCAATTTAAGTCCATGTGCCTTTAAAGTGGATGTGCGAAAATAATCTAAAAGACAAATGCCAAGTCTATTCTGCCATGGTAATCGTTCTGCAATTTGCACCGGCAGTTCCCAAACTTCATTTCAAGCATATACGAAAGTTGAACAAAGTTAAGCCCCAAAGCAACTGACGTCATTTCGCTGGCAGCGCAAAAGCTGATTTATGTTAAATGTCTACGTGATGGGAGTAAATTAACGCAATCGTCGCCAAAATGGTTCCAGTTGCGGAATAAGAGAAGAGAAGAACAACTAAGTTTTCGCAAAAATTAAAAAACTAACTAAAAGAAATTTGCGTTTTTCTTTCGACTAAAAATACTAAGAGAGAGATATCTTCTTTGTAATTTAATGTATTTTATAAAAATTTAAGTTCATAAATTTAACATTTAAATTTGTTTAAATATAAGCAGAAAAGAGATTGTACTATAATTTTATATATATAATTATATTACCATAATTTATTTTATACCATATGGGCTTCGCATGGCTTTATACATTTGTCGCCTTGTGATCTGATTGTTGATGCAATGGAATAACTTAAGAACTTAACGGAAAACCTTGCGGATGCACGCCATTCATTAGCATGAAAATCTGAATATTTAGCAGGTACTAGCTGTACAAGTCCTCTCAGGAGCACCAGCTGCAGGAGCCACAGCAATCAGCAAACAACTCGCAGGACAAAGTTTGACACAAGAATTATGCACGGAAAGGCAGAAGCAGCGCACAAACTAGTTGAATGGCTCACTAGTTAAGCTGAGATATGGCTAGAGCCAGCATATGAGGTAATCATAATTATCTCTGTATCATTTTTGGTTTGACTTTACTGGCCCTGCGGTACATCGGCTTAGAGGCAAAACCCAATGAAGTCTTTAATCTATGTTAAATGAACTTTGCATAAATCTTTAGTGCAAGGCATGAATCGCGGTTTCTTGAATTAAATTATGCAATTTACATCAATTCTAACTTAGTTTTCATGGGTTTTTATTGATATATATAAATTTATAACTATAAATTTCTGTTTTCTAAAATTCCATTCTATATTTATTGCAGATATTTTTCCGCCAAATTTATCATGCAGTAAAAATTGCAAGTCACAAATCATATTTTACCTGATTTTTGTTTTTTGCAGCCTTTTCTAAAACTATTTTCTTGCTTTTTTTATAGTTTTGGCACATTTTTTAGTTTTTATGATTTTTCTTCCGTTGGGTCGCAATTAAATAAACATTTTAGCGTTACTGTAGACACATAAAAATGATATATGATGCTGCGAAAATATTGCTACGTTTGGCAAATAGATTTGCACACAATCATAACTCATGTACGTTGAGCAGTTCATCTGTGAATTGCAGAAAATCACTTTAAACTGCATTGGGAATATTTGAAGCCTTTCTAAGTAAGCTCAGGTGATTTAGTGAATTTTACTTCAATATATAAAGAATAATAAATAAATAATTACAATAGTCTCTGTTAATAGAAATATATAATTTGAATTAATTCCATGAAGCTCGGTGAAAAGTTATTGAGTAGCAGATGATTTGCCTGGGCTGACTTCTAACAGAATTTTTAATTCATAGCGTATACTAAATATAATTTTTTTGTTTTCATACTTTCAACCTTTGGTTTTTAACTAATATATTTAATATATTTTATTTTATTTTATTCAGCCATACATAAATTTTGCCATATCGCAAACCTTAAACACCAAAGCAGCCTTCAGAGAATAAAGAATATATGCAATTAGGTTTTTTGTTTCGTGTGCTTAAGGTTAAGGCTCAGACTGGGTGTATAATATATCATCATCAATTTACTGCAATTTGTTGTTGCTTTTTCTTTCACCTACACAGTGTGGGCGGATCAATCGACAGAAAATCACATTTTAAAGTATTTTGTATCATATTTCAAACCGGAAAACGACGAGACAGGTATGGATACAAAACAGTCAATGCTATTTATCTTTTCTGGCAGGCGAAAGTTATTTACAGAGATGTGAATGTTACCATAAAAAGAATAAAGAGTGAGCCAGCTGGGAGTAGCCGACTATCAGATACCGATTATGGCGAAGCGGGCATCCAGGAATAGTAGCTATTATAAATTGAATTTAGTTGATATATTTAAACTGTATATATAATAGAAATAAAAATTTAAGCAATTGAAATGACAAATTAAATATTGCCTTAGTTTGATCTGCTCTCCGCTGACACCAGCTATTTTGTTTGATCAGGTACATCCTCTACATATCTGTTACATATACTTCAATAAACTCAATAGACCCAGGCTATCAGAAGTAAACTGTTTTTGCACCGTAAATAGTATGTAGCTGCTGTCACATATCTAAGCGTAAGCCTGACTCATGGGAGGTGTTTTCCAGCTGCACAGCAATTCCCCTTACCTGATCCGACTGTCTGGACTGTCAGCCAGCGTGGCAGGACACTCTGTTGACAGCTATTATCACAGCGGCATACAGACAAATACAATCTGGACTGCAAGTCCTGCAGGTGCTGCTACTCCGACATACCAGCAGCTAAGTGGCATTTAGCTCCATTCCATTCTTGGGTAGTTGGCAGTTTGCAATTCTAGAATTCCGCCCAACATTTAAGGAATACCAAATGCACATTTGCTCCTTCAAATAAGGGCACAAGGACGAACAAGATGCATAACTAATGAATGGGTCCTTCGTTTGGTTGGCTTTCTAATCGTTACTTAGATTGCCGCACAGCAACGCATGTGTCTAATGAGCAAAAGCATGGCCCTAAATATATTTACATATGTGTATGTACATACATACGCCTGCAGATTAGCTAAATTTAATTTGTATATGTACTTGTATAGCCTTACATCATAGTCAGCCAGGAGTGTGGCAGTTGTGTGCTTTCGGAATTTGTAAATTTATCTTTGCTTTAGGCAAATAATTGATTGGGGAATTTCAAGTGGGGCTATCTCTATGACTCAATTTAAGACAATCGAACTTACTCACCCACACTCTCCTTTTTCCCAATGCACTTTAATTTATCTCCTCTAGCTCAATTGCTTCAGGTTTCTAGCATTTATTTATTTGGTATATATTTATATAATATTTAGTTGGCGTCGATTTGAAATTTAATAAATGGGACTTAAATCATAACTTAAATTCAGTTAGCCGAAAGCCACTAGAATTGGATTTCGAGGGCAGATGGCCAGCAAGTCGAGAGCATCATTCAAAGTGCCAAGCAGACATGGAGTTAGTGGCTATAAGCTTTTTAGGAGATCTGGTCATCGTAAAATACAGATGGAAACAGTCAGGAGAAATACAGCCGATAAAAGCAATACGTCCGTTCGAACTCGCTCGTCAGCATTGAGCGACGAACTGAATAAAAAATACTTGACGCTGGTCGCTGAATGGAAAAGGAGTCAGATCGAGTCATCATCAGACTCATTAAAGACATCTGAATCATTTGGGATATGTCTGCCAGAAAGTAGCCAATACTCTCTGAAGTCCCCTGACAGCAGTCGAGACCTGCATGAGCTATATAAAGCAAGCTCTGCCGAGCGAGAAGAGTCCGTTGAGAAAATTCCACTGCTCATTTGGACAAATTTATACTCTGATGCCGCTCAAGAACATGCCAAGACCGGGCAGCTGGAGCCGCGCCAGCAGGAGAGGCTGGACCTCTCCAAAGCCATTGACGCGATGCAATACCTAACGCTCAACGAGTTCCGTCATTGCGCTCGCCCAGTGCGATTTATAACGGATATTTCTGTAGCCCAGTACCTTAGCCAAGCAGAGGATCGGGAGATCGGTAGACTAAATATCAAAGTTATCAATATATAATATATGCATATTATATGTAAATCTATTATAGATGGTCCAGAGTTGTACGTGATTGCGGTGCGCAACTTCTGGTTTGACACCTTGCAAGTGAAAGTCGGCAAGAGATTCATGCATGTGGATCGGTATGTGTTCTTCCACTATTTGAAAGGCTTTGAGGAGAACACGAGTTGGTCTCTGGAATTGCCCACCAACAAGGTTAAGATAACTTTGCTGGCCCAGATGTACGATTGGATGATTGGCAAAGAGGAAAGGATGATACTCGGCGACAACTTCGTCGAGATGTACCACATGGCTAAGTTTCTGAATGTGCGCCATCTGTTGGAGCTGTTCTGGAACTCACTTTCGACTTATGGCAAAGGGGGCGTCTGGGAGCAGGAAGCATTCAGAGCATACCAGATATGTCGTAATGTAGGATGCAGCGATTTGATGGCCATATTAATGGCCCGGATACAAAAGCTGTTCATGCCGCTGGTCGCGTCTGAGGAGTTCCTGGCTATGGAAGTGGACGAGGTGGCATATTTATTCAAAATGGATTCGATATGCGTGAACACTGAGGACGAAGTGTTCTTTGCAGGTGTGCGCTGGCTAAACCACGACTGGGAGGAACGCGAGAGACATCTTGAGCAGGTCATGGCTGTTGTGCGTTATTCCCTGATATCGCCTTGGCTGCACTACTCCATTATCTACAAACCGGAGAACGAGATAATTCGCAAGGTGGGCGAGAACCATGTGATTCGAGCCCTTTTATGGAGGGGCAATGTGGTTAGCCAGGCTATGTGCGCCAAGAGGAAACATCCTGAGCTTGTCGATGACGCCTTGATAATGCGTTGCATGCAAATAAAAGACGCCGAACGGACCTGGGGCTTCTGCCCAGGCGTTCCGCACCACCACGCCCCCGATTGCAGTCGATTCACAAAAATCAGCTTTAAGATGTTCCTAATGTTCCTCAATGTGCTGCACTGCACCTCAATGAAGTACATGGACACAATCCAGTTCGTGCCGTATAAGCTTTTTAAGGCACTCAATTGCTGCTCTAAGCAGAATCCTAAGAAAGTAACCTTCGCAAAAAAATTTCGGAAGAGGCTGGCTCATCTGTTCCCGTTCGAATTCCGCTATAATATTAAGGAAATGGTTAACTTTTAGCTTCTTATATATCTTTCAATAAACAGGGAGTGAGGTGAACGCTTTGCATATGTCAGAGCTTGTTAATAAAAAGAGAATAGTGACTTGCATATTCAAGAAGCTTAGTAATTTTTCACTTTCACTTTCATTTTCTAAAAACTCTTTCCCACGCCTAACTGCTTTGGCTAGACTTCTTTGGAGCTGCATATGAAGGCTGCAGCATGCCATATGCTACTCACCGCTAGATGGCGCCTATGAGCATTTTATTGAATGCATGTGCATTCATTTCCTTGGCCAATATAATTTTCCTTATATATCAAGCACCTTTCTTCTTATCAAATTAAATATTTTAACATAAAACATATTATATATTAATATAATACATGTAATAAAATCAGTGTATATAATGTCGACTGAATGACTTTGTATATATTATTTATTTATTTTTGTATTCATTTTATTTATATTCTCAATGATACATTCAGTTGAGTGCTCATCAATATTAATATCACACTCAATAAATATGTGCGCTATCGAAATTTAATTTGCTTTTCCCACACAGCCCGCAAGTGAAAATAAATTTCCTATTGTATGCATATCAATGAAAATGAAACAAGAGCTCAATTATTTGCACACTATTATTTATATTGGACGCACTCTGGTCAATTAAATTAAAGCCAGCTGACGTGAGAGTCGCATGAATTTGATTTTTATTCATTTATGCACCTGCCACGGGAGCTGGCCTCGATCCAAGTGAACGGCATAAGGATAACTCACCAACTGCCAACCAGTTTTCGCGCTCGGCCAGTGCCAATTTCACAATTTCCGCCCACACGGCGATGGCCGATACCCAATCTCGCTTGGCTGTTGCAGCTGCTGCGGCTTGTTGTTGCTCTTATTGCTTCTGCATTTGTCTGCTGCTACGCTGCACTGCAATCACAAGAGGCTGCTCCTTGCACTGATGCATTTCATGTTGCATTCGCATTCGTATGGCACTTGTCTTTGGACGCACTGCTCATCGTTGCTGTTGCAGCACCTGCGAGTGCTTCCTCAGCTTTTAATGGAGTGGACTATTCATACATTATCCAAATTTGTGTCCATATTTCGACGATGTGCCTCTGCTGGCGATGCTGTTGCTGCGACTGGAGCTGCTGCTGCTGCTGTGACTCTTGCTACTGCTGCAATTGTTGCTCCTGCTGTTAGTGGTGCTGCAGTTGTTGCTCCTGCTGCTAGTGATGCTGCTGCATTTGCTGCTCATTTAAGAGCATTATGCCATATATTATCATTTTTCTTTCATACAAACCAATTTGTGCAATTGCTGCAATTCAATAAGTAAATAAGTAAATAATTTAACTTAGAATTACTTAATAGCCTTCATAATTCAATGTTAGGAATGCAAGTATTATCGGAAGAGCACAGCTGGTGAGGGACTTAATTGATCACTCTACCTATAATGAGTTTAAGATCTAGTAAACTTACCTAGACTTTCACTCCATCTCTGGCTGACGCCAATTGCAGTTGTCAACAAGGCAGCAGTTAATGCCCCTGCCCCTACCCCTTCCCCTGCGCAGCTTTGCTGTCTTGCTGCGCTGCTCGATGCCTCGATATATACAATACAAACAGGCGGAAGTTAGTTAGACATTGTCGCAATGCAATATGTCAAACACGTGACTTGGCAAAGTTTTTAACAAGCTGCTCACGTGAGCCGACCCCGTGAGCCGACCCCGTTGAAAAGGTTTTGAGTAGCAGGAGCTCAAGCTCGAGCCGTGCCTCGACGAGAGAGGCTAGTCAGCTAGAGAGCACAGCCTTTTGGCATCACGTAGACCAGCATGTTTAACATATGTACTATACATGGTAATTTTAATGGAATCCACTGGGTCTAGTAAGTCGTCCGTCATGTTTATTTTAGCTCGGCGCATGGCTGACCTGTGTTACCTGCACGAGGAGGCACGGCATACAGTCAGACAGTCATGGCCACCAGCAGCTCACCTGCAGTATCTCATTGCATGCAAACAGACGCCGACGTGCCCGACCAATTGAGATACATTTCCAAGCTTCTCTAGGATTCTGACCATTCTGCATGGCTCCACTCCTTCTGAGCTAAAGTGGAATGTGACAGCATTGTTAACATGGCTGGCAGTCATTACTTACTGGTATATATAAATATACATATATATACTTTTGTATATACAAAAGTACATACATATGTATATGTGTATATATATTAAGCAATAGTTTAAGATCTTGCCTCAGCACAATGCTGATGCATCGCCTCGCCTAAGCTGCACAATTTTTCGATATGCACACTAAACAGAGATAGATAGAGAGAGAGAGAGAGATGAATGGGTTGAAAGGGTTAATTGAAAACTTGATGGGGTTTTTAGTAAAGCTTTCCCTGCTTTGCCTGGCAACGACGACAACTCTGCCCAGCTAAATTAATCTATGGAATAAAGCATTGCAGGTACTTCAGCCACTAACTTTATATGATGAGACACATCAAGGTTATACTTGACATATCAAGGTTGTCCTTCACTGGCCCAACTAATATTTATATTAAATTTCGCTCTCAGTTACACAGTCCAATAATGTGTGGTCACAGCAATAAACGTGACAATAATTCAAATGAGTACAGAAATTTCTGCAAATCAAGCTAAATTTGAAGACATCATAAACCGTGAGAAAATGAGCGAATGCCCTTCATGATAGACATTTAGTCCAAATAGAGACTCCATTTGTCTGTCTAGCCTCATAAGCTATCTACCACTAGCCTTAGGGCTCATGCAGTCTAATCCTGTCAATTTCAGAGCCTTATTTGTTACCTTGCCCCAGGCGGCCGATGGGGATTTGTGGACGTGTGTCCTTCGATTCAAGTGCTAACTAAACAGAAATGTATTAGTGTTTCAGTTAATATTGACATACAAATTATTTTTTTGTCTAGACAATCAGAGATCTCTTTAAAAGAGTACTTAATACTCCCAACGTTTTGATATATGTTAAATTTTTCATAGTACAGCTTATTGCATATTCTTCTATTGTAAAAATTTGTTCTATGAAATATATGTATATACCTTTATATGAAATATATGTATATGTTCTGTTATATTTATTTATTTTTTAATACATTTTTAATCTTTTCATGCTTGCATTTGTTCATTTATTCAGTTGATTTAACAATGTTGATTGCCAACCGCCGCTGCGATATTTGTTATAAATTACCTTATCTAAATTATTGAGCAGCACAGTGAATGAATCCTAGACTGGATTTACGACTATGTATGCTATTAGTAAAGAGATTCAGAGTACTTAATTTAAATTAAATATAATGAAGTAGCATTGGATCTTTAAATCGAAAATATATGCTTGTCTATAATTTGACTCTGAGTTGCTGTAATATTTGCCTATTTTTTTTTATAGAATATGTTCCTAATTAAACCGTAAAAATATATTATTAAATATTATTATTAAATATATATGCTTATTGTTTATTTTTATTGCTAATCGACGCACCTGCTGTAGCTCTGATTTCAAATCGTGTTCATTCAGCTGCTCCACCTTTCGCCCTAATTCATATCTTTGGCTTATAGCTCATTGTTTTTACTGTTTAAGTCAGCAGTTTGAGCTGGCTTCTTAGCTCGGGCCTCATTGCTGCCTAAGCTGCACAGATGGCTAGGCATATATGCTGCCGATATATATATATATATATGTCCCTGCCACGATCCCGTTGAGCGCGCGACTTTTGCAGCACGGATTGCTGGCAGCGCGTGCCGCGGGCTCCGCTTGATATCTTACTGGAACAAAAGTTCATCGCCATATGTCACGTTCGGGCTGCTGACGCTCGTGATGCGCGGTATGAGTGTGTGGAACGACTGTGGCTGCTTACAAATGGATTGCGTTGTGTTTGATTAACGCACAGACACGGACCGAACAGGTGACAGACTGTAGTCGCCGGAGGATGTGTAACCATCACGTCGCCCGAGATACGTGCGCTGAAAAAAATGAATAGTTAGATGGTGAGAATGTGAGGCATTTTATGATTCATTGACTTGTCATCAAATTCACATTGTAAGCAATCGATCAAGAGGGTGGGAGCTAAAACTTGAATATATACAAATACACATAAGATACTAAGCCTACGTGTAACGACAGTAATAAAACAATAATTTCAGTAATGGCAAATCAACTTGAGAGTCGTAAATTAAACACGCTGCCCTCGTTGCAAATAGAATAGTTTTATTGTCAATAAAAATGATAGTCAAAGTAAATAAGGCTCGCTGACAGCCAACAAAAAGCTGATAAATAAAATGAAACTATTCGCACTGGTAAAGACATGTTGGCATTGAAATGAAATTTAAATTAAATATATGAGCATTATATATTCGCCTTGAACTTTATTCAATGGCAGCCTCTCCTTGACGAGCTTGAAGATCATTAGAGCATAATGATCGTAAAAAATAAACATTAACATTCACTTTATATTCAGTGAATTAAAGTCATCTGCAGCTGCGTCAAGTTCAAGTTTACGGTGCGTATGAGTAATATTTATGACAAGCGACAGCTGCACATAACCGAAAGTGCAGAGGCATGTGCACGATTATTTCTTTATGACTGCCAATGACTATATAAATATTGATATTCAAGAATGTATTTTCGATATGACATAAAGTAATTTCATTTTTTAAATTTATTTATATCAATTATTTCAGAATAGTTATGAGAAAACGCCATCACGCTACCAATTTATCACTTTGTATATACAATTTATTTTACTTCAATTCCATTTAATCAATTTAATTTCTTTACATTATTTGCCAAATGTACGGATTACGAAATAAATTAGTACAATAAAATTCGATTGCGCCTTATGAACATCACGCATCAAACAGCCGCTGTGAACTAAATTTTAACATTCGCATTCGCAGCTTTTGTTGCTGGAGAGCACATCCTCTGTTAAATAGTGGGAAATGTTATGCCTGCTGTTAAGCTAATGTTAGCATAGCAAACCAGCTCAAGCAGAGCCCGTCCTATGCAACATGTTGCAAGCCGAGCATGAGTTTGCTGTGCGACTAATACGAATTTCCTGCACACTCATTGTTTCAATTGTCGGCGCTCGTGTGTGTTACCTTGCCTGAAAGTGGGCTGGCCACATGTCTAATGGCCCTGCCAACACATCTTTGCTTAGAGTCTTTGGGGAATGCCGCAAAACAGATATCTGGCCGGCCACACAGCTGTATTCCCTGATGTTATTTTGCTTTTGTGAAATACGGCCAATTATTTAGCTGAATTATCATGTGGTTGGCTTATCTGGACTTCAAATCTATATATAAATGCTTTAAATATCTGAGTCACAAAAGTTAACACAGCAAATTAGCGAAATCAATTCGCATTTTCTCTTCTCTTTTTTTTATTGTCTAGAGTGCTCTCTCTGGCTCGGGGTCAAGAGTCTTTAGCACCCACACAAACACACTCACAGAAGCTCTCGTAGCTATACTTTGGCTGTGGGACAAACATTTTGTGAGGTCATTTGGGAAATAGCTCAGCCAGTAGCTTAAATTGCATATTTTTGTTGATTCTTGTTATAGCGCCGTAAAAACTGAATTTGATATAGATATCTATGTCTGTATATATAAATATATATATTTCTCATATTTCGAGCTTTTTTGTATTTGGTTTGCTTGCGATTTTCTGCTTCAACTCAACATAAGAATAGCTATGCATATATTTGATTGATATTTCAAGTAGATGCATATTTCTTATATTTACATTATATTATATTTATATTTATACACATATATATTGCCCTCAGAATAACTCCACTCTCCCTATCCAAACAAAGTTGAACTTCATATGTCAAGTTAGGCTCAATTTTTCGATGCATATACTCTGCTCTCAGCAACAAGTAGATTCTCGCAATATTCACGCCTTTTCCTTCAAATATTTAAGTTAATATAGCAGATTCGTTTATTGTGCTAGATTGCAGTTGGCTGAAAAAGAGTTGCTCATGTGTAAGTCACACATACAGACATCCGTGGGATCGGCGTCGTATTTACATATGCAAATGTAGGATATTTGAGCACACTTGGCTCCGTGTCTAATCCAATTTCAATGGCGTAATCCACCATGACTGACACTAAAAGCGAAGTCGAAAGACGCCTGTCAACTGGTGGGTTAATGCCATTGCTGAATGTCAGTTGCCATTTCTGGCCCAAAAGATCTTCACGCACCAGGGCACTTCAAATGCTTGAGTACTCAATTGAATTACTCAAACGCATCGCACGTATGCGTAGTTGTGCTCCGCATCACACAAGACTCTATAATATACCGCGTTCGTCCCGTATCGTTCAGTTTCACTTGAAAGTTAAATAGGTTGTGCGCGGTGCTTTAATGCCAACATAAAAGCTCAAAGTTGACCATATTATTTTGACTTTTGCTTAAGTTTTATGGGCGCTGCACAGATTCCATGAAGATTTCGTACTCGAAATGCTTGCAACGTGCTCGGCTTAACAGGCAAGTTGGCAACTTTATTAGACCACAAAAATGGCTGCATTCAAAATGAAATTGCATTTCATAAGTTGCCTCAAAATGTTGCCAGAGAAGCGCAGAATATTAAATATCAACTGAATATAAACTGAATTATAACCAACGAAAACTATAATTTGATGATATAGTATAGTTATAGCTCTACGACAATTGATACTGATTTGATGAGCAGAAAGAAAGGAGTTTTATATAAGCATAATTAATGTAAGTAATCTTTAAGTGGGCAAATAACAATTTAATAAGTGCTAAAGTAATTTGTATATCAGCAATGAATGCAAAAGTAATTTTTAAATAATTTAATAGTTATCATAAAACATATATTTGCATGACAAACAGCGCCAGCAGGCTTCAGCATGAAAATACAATTTAATTTGACAGCCAAGTGAGAAAAAAAGCTCGAGAACATACATACATGCATACATTCGAGGACGCACATTGCACAAAACCAATATACTCTTTTCATTTTCGTGAGTGAGTACAAAACTATAGAGAAGTTTTATGAGATCTCATGCGGCTGACGCTTCTATAAATATGGCGCACAACAATTTGTATTTAATGCATTATTAAGTTGTGTGAGTGAGTGTATGTGAGAGAGAGTAGGAGGGGGAGAGAGAGTGGAAGAAAGAATGGGGGAGAGAGTGATGGATAGGGAGTGCCTGCCGAGGCCTGTGTAAGGCAAATGAGTGTGTGTAACTAAAAAATAAATAAAAATGGTATTCAGCAGGAGACTTGCCAGTTTAGAGCACATTTTTTCATTCAAGCACTGTGGAAAAACATATATACATATATACCTACTTTCGCATTTTAATTTCAACAATATGAACAGCGCAAAGTCCTTTCTATTTTTTATAAGAGAAGAATATATATTGGCCTGGCATCGCAGTCAGTGAATAATTGTGCTAATGGCGTAAATCTGCAGTGAATGCCGCTGCTTTAATTTAACTCTGCACTTTTCGCTCTTTCGCTTATTTTCGTTACACTCAACAGCAATTAAAATAAACTCATTTGGCGCACCTGTCCTTCTCTTTCTCTGTCTCTGTCTCTGTCTCTCTCCCTCAGTCTGTCTAACTCTTAACTATTTATTTATCTTGCAAACTTTGTGCTAAAATTAAACAAGTTTGAAGTTTGAACATTCGGTTAGCACATAGCTTCATTACATTTTGGGCTGATTGATTGTCTGCACTTTAATGTATTTCATTTCAGTTTGTTTATTTACTGTGCCTAAATAAAAATGAAATAAAGAAAAGCTAACGCACAATTTATTGTTATTACGGCTCGGAAATTAATTTGAAAATTTTCACCATTTTATGACTGCTTTAATTGCAGCCATTTCATTTATTAGGTGAAATTTATTTTACTCGACAACATTTTTATTCGCTGCCATAAAACTTTTACTGTGCATCGCTTTATGCTCATTACAATTCAATTTTTGGAGCTGCAGCTAACCGATTATTTTCATTGCTTCAAAGAAAACCAATCTAATTAAATTTATGTGTGTTGCAAGAGAAAAATGTATATGATTAAATTTGTAAATTTTCAATAGATAAATTTATCCGATAAATTAGTGCTGAGTAATTAAATTTAAAACAATTAAAATTTATAAAAAAAAAAGAGAATTCACAACTCTAGCTCATTATCTTAAAACTTCCATTTCAGATTTTCTTATGTCTGATATATAATTTTTTACCAATCTCTTTTGCTGCCCATGAACAAAATGAAGTCTTTTATTGATTTCAATTAAACATTTGCCTACAAAAAACACTTTGCTGCAGCGAAGAAGTTCTTTGTGCACTTTCATGCAAAGTGTATGGCCTCGTTTCGCTTTTTGCCCCCGCCTTTGGTCTAGACGGCATTTAAGAGCAAGTTAATGTCACGCATTCAGCTTTAACACACTTTAGATTCCCTTCCGGCTGCCCCTAGCAAACAGCGACGCAGTTGTTTTAGTTGTCGTCTGTGTTGTTGTTGTTGTACTTTTAATGTTGTCATTGCTTTTACAAGTCAGCTACATAGTACTTAGTGATATATATGTATGTGTGCGCTTGTGTGTGTGTGCGGCTGAGTACATAGCGTGCTCTGAAGTGTGAATTGGAAAATGAGTTCGCACTTAAGATTAAAATCAGCAAACACTGCGGTGGACGGCTTCGGGCGAATGTATATATGCAAGCTGAGATTTTTCAAGTGAAATTGAAATTATGCTTATCTTAATTAATATGTTATACCAAGGTGCTAACAAGAGACAAATATATGCATTAGCATATCAAATATTGTTTGAGTGGAGCACATTTAATTATATGTAATATTGTTGCACAGTAGCGCGCTTATTTGCGTATACGTAATATTGTTTGAGAGTAACGAGTTTATTTGCGTATACGTAATATGTAAGCAAATACAATGCGAGCCGTCAAGCAATTGAGGAATTGTTGATGGAATATGCCAGAGAGTAATCAATAATAGTTTCATGAATATTATTGAATAGATATGAAATTATTATTTCGTATCAATTTCATAGAAATAAATAAATAAAAAATAAAATAAAATATGTGTTGTTAAACTCTCTATACTTTTTTATTTGTATACTAAATTACTTCTTTGACTTTCTATATATATAATTGGATATTTTACACTTCAATTTAATATTCAATTAAAAATTTAAATCAAAATTCATGATTGGCCTAAAGTTATCTATTTGCCTCATCTGGCAATCCTAAAAGGTAGCCCATATTCAACGGCCAGGACAATAATAATTATTTCATTTTGTTCAAGTAGATTTTTATATATACATATATTAACTGATTACCAACTAGTTACAGGGTATTTACAAGTTCAGGTTAATACAAGAATAGAAACTAGAGCTGACGAGTACAGGGTCTGTCATGCAGAAGAACTCAACAAAAAGCAAAGAAGGCCTCAGCTGTGGCTCCAACACTTTTTCTCTCACCATTTCATAGCTCGCAGGGAGGTAGCCTAATGAGAGAGAAGATTACCTTTCACAGCCTTTTGGCTCTTACTATTGTTGCTCTTGGTATTAGACTAAGACTAATCTAATATTTTATGTGCTTGTACATAATCTACATATTAAATGAAATTCGATTAAGTGCTAGACGGCCAGACAATGAAATTAAGTTATAAATTGGTAAATCGTCAGCTTAGCCATTGAACCGAATATTATCCTACGCTCACACACTTAATTCATGTATTATTTAACAGCTAGACATAAAATAAGGACATATAATTTACTAGAACAAGCAGAGGGCTGGCGCATTTTATGAGGACTTTTATAGAGCTTGTGTTTGCTGACTTGGACAGTTGGCAAGACTTCTCTTAGTCCACTAAAAAATTTTATGAACTAAATAGAGTCAGACAGACTACACTAAAAGCCTAATTAACTATGCTTTTAGTACAGTTTTTTATAAACTTCTTTGGCTTTTATTTTGATATAAATTTGAAATATCTGTAATCAAATGTGCCCGTCCAAGTAAGCAGCCGCATATGGTCTATTCCCAGCAGCTCATAAATAATCTGCTATAAAGATGCTTCTTATTGATTTTAATAAAATTTAATGCATATTTTCAGTACATAAATATAGCGTATAATTAATGCCAGCGCTGTATTAAAAAGCATTATACATGCATAAGTGTTTTCATATTTGCCTTAACATTAATTAACAAACTCTTCTGTTACACGACAATTAATTGAAAATATTACAGTTGACCTCTTTCCACAGCCAACACGATTTATTTCATTGTACATTTGTGTGTGTGTGTGTACATCAGTGTCCGTGTGATGGTGTGAGTGAGTGCTGCTGAGGCACAAGTTTTAAATAAACCTTCAACTGCAGCGCAAAAAACAGACGATGAAAAAAGATGTGAAAAATCAGCATAAAAAGAGATTGACATATGCTATATTCTCTCTGGTAAAAAACTATACATATTTGTATACTCTGCGTTTGTAGCCAATGGCAATGGTAGGGCATATAAGACTGGGCAGTTATTTTTACATTTTATATTGGGTATAATATGCTAAAAAAATATATTTTATTTATTTATTTGTTTTTATTGTTACATTGACATTTCAGTGTGTCATAATATTTGAATAGCATTCTGAGTTTTCCTTTGCCAGCAATGATGACATCCTGACAGATTCAAGACTCAAACAAGCTATCAGCTTTATTCCTTGTACAAACTGATTTTTGATACTCTTCATTCTCCTCTATAAGAGCCTTTCTCAACTCATCCAAGTAAACTAGTACAATCACTGACTTTTGACTCTTCGTCCTCCTCTATAAGCAACTTCACATTAGTCAACTTCAACTTCAATGTCTCCTCCTTTTCACAGGATATCAACAGCTGCATACCAGCAACGTTCTCGACTAGATTATTGCAGTTGTTATAAACATCGTGCAACACTCGCTGGCTGTGGGCTGACAACCATAAGCCACAGATGTTGCAATATCGAAACGCTTTTGCTGGCTGTTTCAATAAAAATGAAATGTAGCTGAAAATGTAGGCTAATGAAATTTATTTTGTTGCCCAGTTGCCCTTGGCGTTGTTTTGTTTGAAGCTTTAATTCAATCATGACACGATTATTAATCCCTAATAGCATTGATAGCCCTTGGCGCTGTATCGCAATATCATGCAATCATGAATTTTGTTTAATTAAATTAAATTTATAATTTTTAAAGAGCGCAGTGTGAACTTTAAACGGAATTGATTTTGAATTGAATTGATTTTAGAAGTGTTGCCAATCGATGGTGCTTGATTCCCATCAATGCCAATTAAGGGAAATGAAAAAACTTTTCAATTCTAATTAAAATCTTGTTAAAGCTGTCGATAAGAACTCACGTAAGCTCACGTTTTGCTTGAATGGTCAACAAATTCTCAGTCCTCATTCCCTTCTTCTATTTTTTTTTTTCTCCTTCCCTCTTTTTTTTTTTTTTGTCCAAGTAACACAATTGATTTGGGGTTTTGTAGCCCAAGTTCTTTATTTGTTTGCTCCACGCACAAGTAAATTGGTTTCTGAGGCCGTGGCAACGAGCATTGCTGGGGTACAACACACAAGGATGTGGTTGTTTGGGGCTGGGTTCCGGGGCTGCGGCGGGGAGTTGGGCAACTTGGCCACTTTTCCATTAAATAATGTTATTAGCCGCAGCAATTTCACTTAGCCTTTTGTGTTTGAGCCTTTTTGTGCAATTGCTCGGTGTTGGCTGGCCATTCACAAAGCATTTTCACTTGGCCTCTTAGCAGTTTATTTTAGCTGATTTCATTGTGATGAATTCTGTAAGCCGTAAGCTTAGCCGGAGCCAAGACTAACATTACGAGTATTTACTCAGCTGTAATAAAGATTTTCGTCATCATTTCCTAATGGATTTTCTTCTATGAATTTATCCAGCTGCCTCCCCTAAGAAAGGGGTGGAGGCAACAAAATTTGATGATGCGTTGATTACTTTGTACCAAGCGACAACTAGACTAGATAAACGATAAACGATGAACATTGCCGTTGCTGGGCTCCTTCGAATTGACATCATTTACATTCCAAATGCAATTATAATTTGCTTTCAACGGCAAGCATTTTTAAATACACAAAATTATTAACTGAATTGCAAAAATGAACTTTCACTTCAACCCAAATTGCTCAGTGCTTGACAACATTTATTGCCGCACTTGAGACAGTCGCTTAGCTCAGAGAGTAGACTGACGAAATGAAAGAGAAATGAAAAGTTTTGAATGTAATTCAGATCAACCTAATGACCAGCTGATACAAAATACTCAGAAATACTCGAGAGCTAAAGCCTTGATAAATACGCTTATCGCCTTGCCAACCAGGCCAACCTTTATGAAAACTCATCTTTGGCAATCACGTTTTCGGCTTGGTCAGGAGGAAACACATTTATCTAATATCAACTGACAGACAGTCGCCCCTAATTAACTATGAACAGGCAATAAAATTTATTTGGTTGACTGCTCTTCATGCTGGCCATCAAATTGCATTAGTCTTTGTGCTTTTGTTGAAGCGTGGCTCAAATAACCAAACGATGTCGTCTCTTCAGTTTCAGCTCGTAGTGCTTAACGCTGCTAATTGAAGCCATGCCAATTTATAATAGCCTTTATCATTTTCGTATTTGTTAAGGACTTAAGAAAATTTAAATGAAAGCACTGGAAATATAACCTATTCTAAAGTTGGGATAGAAACTGATTTTAATTTATTTCAATGCATGACAATTAGACCATAGACCATAGACCATAGACCATAGACCATAGACCATAGACCATAGACCATAGACCATAGACCATAGACCATAGACCATAGACCATAGACCATAGACCATAGACCATAGACCATAGACCATAGACCATAGACCATAGACCATAGACCATAGACCATAGACCATAGACCATAGATCATAGACCATAGACCATAGACCATAGACCATAGACCATAGACCATAGACCATAGACATAGATCTTTCTACCCACGGGGCATGCCTCATCATTCGCTCCTGTTAAAGTTTAAGGCAAACTATAATTAAAATAATTAAGCCTTAAATGCTTTGCAGACCAAGTTTTCTATTTTAAATATGTAAGGAACTTGGTTACATTGAAAAAAAAAATAGTAAAGCAGTAAAGCACTCTCCGGAAATGAGCCGCCGGCCAATGTCAACTCCATTAACCATAAGCCTTGTTGTATTCACGACTATTATCGAACAAGTTGAGAATAATACAGAAAATATATGCAGCATATTCAGCGCAAACAATTAGAGGCAAATTCAATTTTAATTTATGTAAATTACAGCAATATTTTACTCAGAGTTGAACACTTGGGCGGACTACCGAAAATAATTTCGCTCTTCTGACTACGCACTTAAAATGAAATCCACTCAAATATTTTCCGCCAACAGTGCAGGGAAAACACGCCAAGGAATAATTTTGCGGATGAGGACAAGATGCCCTTTTGCAAAATTCTTGAATTATATATAAGGCTGCATAAAGATGTATGTAAGTAAAATATAAATAAGTAAGAAGCAACAAAAAAGTTTCAATTTTTACACTCTCCCTAGTCACTCTCTCTCTCTCTCTCTCTCTCTCTCTATCGTTCTCTCTCTATCTTCCTCGCTCTTTGGGCTGACGAAAAGCAGCCACAAAATTGCGCCAATGATGAAAGCCAAAAGTTCTGCTTATGGCGCCCCATAAAAACGATGGTGTTGCCCTCACGGATACCCTTAATTGAGTGCGAAAAAGAAATTTACATTTGTCTGCATAGCGTCTGAAAATACGTAAGTTGAAAAATTTAAATTCGCAACTGTGACAAGTTCTGGGCGTGCCCAGCTAACGGCAATTTCATAATTATTATTTATGCGAACAACTTTCTTTCATAAATTGTTTTTCCGTTGGTGGCAAAAAAAAAAAAAAAATAATATAAAAAAGAAAAACTAACAAACGAAAAGTTTTGCCAACTTGATGACTGCTTAATGTCCTTGCACCCACACAGCACAGCATAAAGCAATCATAAAATATTATTTTATTGTCTTTAGTTACACTTTAGATATGCTTCATTCAGCCATTTCACATTCGCATATGCATTATAGAAGAAAGCCAAGCAGTGTGCATTGGTGATTGGAGGTGGAATTTATTGATTTATTCGAGAATTTACCAGTTATTTAGTTATTATATCTGGATTATTAGAGCTCACATGATATCTTGGGAAATATTAATATTAATTAAAATTAACTTAAAATTGTATTTGTATATTTTGTATTTTATTTATGTATTTTTAACACTTACAAATTAAATATTTTTAATATTTTTGAACACCAAAACCAATTTTTAAGTAATTAAATATACAAATTTTATATAATTATATTTTCTTATTAAAATTAATTTTTTATTTTTATTTACAATTTTAAACATTTTTAATAATAATCTAATAATTTAAAAATAAAACGACTTGTATCATTAGATTTCTAAATGCTTAATATTTAAAAATTCCTTAGAGATCAATTTAAAAATTTGTTAAATTCTTTAGAAATATTTAATATTGGAATTTTTTAGAATTTGGAAATATAAGCATACATGTTTTTGCCCATAAACAAATTTGAATGAAAATAAAAGAGTGTAATATTATACATATTATATATGTAAAAATTTAAAAATTCCATTTATACAATTTTGTAATTTGTAAATTTGTATTTAATTTAAGTGCTGTTACTGCATTTACTGTGATCGATCAAAGGTAGAAGACAATCTTATCGACATCATATATATGGGCAGCTCTTTCAACTATCCAGCTTCAACTCAATTATGATATTTATAAGAAAAACAATTATTGATAAACATTGTCTGTTTTAGCTTTTTGCCAAATTAAGACACTTTTTCGACGCAATTCGTGCATCACTAATTCGATATAACGCCAGGTTGAGCAGAGACAAGTCAACATCGAGATTTATATCAAAGCAGCTTCAAGCTGTCCGCACTCTTAAAGCTTGGTTGGGCAAATCTATATCAGAGTCAATCTGACGCACACAGGATTCAACTGTCATATACAATGTTATTTGCACAAATATTCGCAGCACAGCTTTTGCCTTGTATTTGGCTTTCATTTTCAGTTTCTTATGGTTTTTTTTTTCGACTTTTCGTGTGCAGCAAGTGGCATTTGCATGTCATTTTATATAAACAGTTGTCTTCAAATATGTTCGTATTGTATGTATTTGCTAAGTTGTGAGATATCCACCCGAAGCTAAAAGCAGAGCAATCGATATAGAAACACTTTTCTTATATTTGATCAGATAAGCGCCAAGTACAAATGTATTAGAATTGTTTCGATTTTGGAAAGACTAATATAATATGATTTAGATAAGATATAAAACTTAAAATCTTATATATATATAGATATAAGATAAGATAGACTTTCTAAATAATCTACACTAAGCAACAAAGCAAAACGCAAAAGAAGTCAAAGATATATCTAAAAGGGAAGCAAAAATAGAAAGATAGAGGGAGAAAGCGAGAGACAGAGACGGAGCAGTTAAATAAAAAGTATATATTTTTAAATGTATTCCCTTCATATAATATTTTGTGTGATACTAAAGATTTGTTAATCAATAAATTACTAAAAAAAATTAAATGAGTTAGATTTTTAAAATAATATTAAATATTAATTTTATTATTTAAATTTGTTTATACTATATTTCCATTGCTTTTTCCTTTTTTCCATCGCTTGTATCATTAAAAAACAAAAACCCAAACTCCATTAAAATGTCAATTTGTTAGACTTTATTGCATTACAGCAGCAGCAGACCATTAAACTCATTAAAATTTGACACTGCCCACGCGACATTGTGGTTGAGTATCGCCTGACAATTATACTAAAGAGCAGCCACACGGCCGCTCGGCAAACGAATCGGCCTGGAGTTGCGCTTTCAATTTATCTATCGCACAATCCGTGAGCATTGCGCATTGTCTCAATTGTTGATGTGATTAACGTTCGTCGTGGCTGGGCATTGTCTGGGTTGCCGGCCAACTGGGGCCAACTGGGGCCAACCGGGACCAACTGGAGGACTCCTTGGACAGCATTGCGCTGAGTTGTGCGTTTATCAAATGTCAATTAAGCTGCGGTTGCCAGAGTGATGCCATTCTGCAGCCAGCCCCAGTGGCTTCACCCCAACAAGCCTCCTCTTCGCTCTTTTTGAATTGTTGTTGTGTTCACTGGCGTTAAATGTTCGAGCGTCTCTCTGTAGCTTTTTCCCATTTTACGGCTATGGATTGGTTGTCAGGCAGATACGGCGGTTGCGTTGTTCGACCCACTCACTGCACTCGCCTTGTCCCGTATGCAATTTTTCTTTATGCAACCTTTTTTCTGCGTTGCCTTTACAAACTTTGCGTTGCTGGCAATCATAAGATACGCTCATCCTGCCGGAGCCTGAACTTTATTGCCCCTTGCTGAACTTTTGATTGCTTTTAAATTTCTCTCAGCCAACGAGGGAGAGAGCTGCAGCGGCTCAAGCTTGTGTGATTTATGCTCCAGTTTCATAAGAATTTCAGAATTTGGCTGTGCAACCAGGAACCTGTCCAATTTGTTTTCTCAGTGTACGGCTGTGACTGTGTCACGGAAGTGCTCCAAAGAGCTTAGTACAACTTTGTCGCTGGCAAACAACTTAGTTTTATTCGGACACTTAACGGCAACATTAAATGCCTAATGTAGTGGAGTCGTGGCAAGTGTATGTCGTCGGCAAAGTTTATCAGCTTGTTATGATCTCTCGCAAAACATTTGGCCGACAGCTGTCAATGGTCGCTTTGTCCTTGGTACATTTCAGTCCGCCTTTGTCCGAGCCATCAGCGGACATCCTGTCGTGTCAGTGAGCTCTGGCGTAAACAAGACAAGGATATGTCATGTACTCTCTCTCGCTCTCTCTCTTCCTCTCTCTCTCTCTTTCTCTCTCTCCATTTTAGCAGCAGGCAAACACGAAAATTGTTTATCTAAAGAAAGTCACGTATAGTCTCCAACTTTGGCTCAAGCAAACAGCCCGAGGGGGTCAACTTTGGCTTCCATCCAGCGTATGCTTGGACCTTGGATTGGCCCATCAGGTTCCTGATTTAAATTTTAATCGCAAGTAGCTGCTCACTAGGCAAATGTGGCCCGGGACCCCTTTTACGAATTCATGAGAAGTTCAAATGGCGCTTCCTAATTAAAGCACATTTCGGCTCGGACCCATAAATTATGGGTACAGATTTGGCTGTTTATTATATAATCTGTATGAGCGAGAGATACATAGATAAGGATTTCTGAGCTAAGCTGCCCAAAGGTTCTTTATCTTGCTGATGAATTAAGGCTTTAGTGCTCTACTCTCTGCTCTGCTGAAACACAATTTTAAAACTTTTATAATACTTCTTTGTTTCCTCTTAACGGCACAGCGCAGTAAACAGGTTGGCTAAAAGCAAGGATTAATTTTTTCCTCTTTGGCTAGTTGAACTCTTTAACTTCTGCTGCACTCAACTAAGGAATTTTCCAGCCTGCTTCGCTATGCCAAGCACGTTAACAGCTGCCGTGAGGGAGTCATGGCTGCTCATGAACAGCAAAATTTTTTGTTTTGTGTTGACTTGCCAACACGTTTCCATGGAATATCTTTTTAAATTCAATTTGAAAACTACTTGACAGCAATTAGCTGAGCTGCGGTTCCATATTTTGCAATATATATTCAAGGTAAAAAATGAACTTAAGTTCTCCTCCCCTCTTCGATTACTTTTCTGATTAAAATTCTACGAAAAGCTGCAGCTACCCAGCTGTTTCCCCAGCCATTCTGTTGCGCTTTTATAACCCATCGCAAGTAGTTGTCTGAGTGGAAGCTTCAGAGTCATTAAGTAGAAGCAGTTAAACTGGCGAAAACTTTACTCAATGCCACATACGATCTAAGGGAGTTGTTGCCACACAGGGCCATCATTCATTTTCGGAGAACTGTGGCAAGTTTGCTGCACTCGCCCGCGTCTCGTGTGGCCACGTAGCATAAAGTAATTGAATTCTCCTGAAAGCTGCCAAAGTTCAATTGCATTTTAATGAAATTTTTCGGTTGCCATAGACGGCTCAAGTTTGCACGGCGCTGCCCTCGGGAGCGTAGCAGCAAAGGAAATAAATAAACACAGATGTCAACTGGCGAATCGAAGAGCAAACAAATATATTTCGGTCTAAACACAACTTTATGTGCTGGCTTGTCTCTCTCATGCTGGTTTCTCTGTATGTTTGAGTAGGTGTGTCTGTGTGTATCGCTTGGTTTTCCTCGATTGGCAAAAAGAAAAAGGCACCACTGCAATTGACAATTGACTACAGACAATGAATCCCAGCAGAAGCTAGCTTTGCATTGGCTAAAGAAATCTTATGGCAAAAGCAAAAATGTGTGCTTTGAGCCAAGCAAATTTGGCTATCAAATGGCCCACTCCTGCTTTTCGATGTAGGTCAGCAAATCAACAAGAGATTTAGGTCTGCTGATGCACCTAAATTCCCATACATATGTGTGTAGAGCTGTTGCAAAAGTTGGTTTATTGTGCACAGTGCTAGAAATATATTCTTGCGAATGCAAGATAAAGAGATGCTCTTGATGAGTTCATATTCAAGTAATAGAAACTATGTAGCCCTCTTGCCCTCTCCATTTCCACGATCTTAAGTCCAGTTGCAAACTTCTTCATTATACAATTTATTGTATCAATTTGAATTGGAACTTTTTAAATCTACCTAAAACAAATCTCTTCAAAGGCTAGCTTAAATGACTTACTAATTAGAGAGCATCAGCATTTCAGTTCTTGTACTTGAGTTCTCCACAATGAATCGTGCCTTTTGAAACGCCCATAACTCAATTGAGTCGAGTTCACCGTTTGCGGGCATTGACAAAAATTCGTTGACATGTTTTCGACCGGAGGCATAAAGCCAAGCTAATTGGTACAGTTCACAGTAGGCTGGCGCTTTCAGTCAACAGACATGTTTGCCATCTGGCCAAAACAAAAGACCTTGCCTTGGCCAGTCGAAAGCCAGCTGAACTAGCTCCAATCTGTGCTATCGAATTCGTATTGCGCTTTGTTTTGTAGCTCGACTTTGCCATTGCAAATTGCGTCAATTGGTAACCTCCAAATGACCAACTGCCCATTTTGGGCTGACTTCACAAATACGAGGCAAGTAGAGCGAAAACAGACTTGCCAGGAGTTACTTTTCTCAGTTTTAATTTTTGTAATGCAAATTCTGTTTCTGAAATGACGACTGAACGATGATGTTAGAATGGGGAAAATCCTTGAAAATAAATATATGGTTGACAAGAAAACTCAGCATGAAGAATTCATATATTCAAGAAGATATATATTCCAATTGAAATTCAATTATATTCTACTATATATAGGGAATAATTAAAAGCCATAACAAATTTAAGAAATTACTAACCAACCAACAATTTAATTAAAGCAGCTCCACTTATTATGATCTCTCTAATTTCGATTAATTAAATGCACTTGCATCTGCACTTTAATGAATTGATATTTATAACAAATTGATATACTTGTAATGGAAGTTTTTTTTTTTTAATAACTCAAACTGCAAACAAAGCAAATTCAGCAAGAATTTGTAAGGCAATATGAGCTGGCAGAAATTATAGCAGCAAGTGCTATATATTTTTCAGCATATATATTTTTCATTGAAGCAACTTTTGTGAAAGTGTATATTCATATATAAACATTTGTGCATATGATATTTATATTGCTATCACCAAATCAGTACGTATATTATCAATCAACCGTTTTATTATATATTGATATTTCCAACTAGAGAATGCCTTTTTTTATTCAGTGAGTAAACGCATCGTAAACGCATTGTAAATGCATTGTAAATGCAGTAAGCGAGCCTATATATGGACAGCGAGTATATTGGTTGAGATCGTAGGGAGAGCAAGCATAGCCATAGCATAGGTAGCGTTATGCCTCCTCCTACAACTTCAACTGCATATGCTGCTCCTATATATCCAATTTAAGCTCCACTCTTATTCTTATCGAGCTATAAAACATTCATACTTTTTCTCTTACAACAGCATATCTCTGTGGCTATAATGAGCTGTGGCGTTTTCGTCCTCGATTGCATTGCACATTTAATATAGCTCTCCCATTGTCCACTCTAAATTTGGGAATCGACATGTTCTATAAAGACAGCAGTTTATACCATGCTTATTCATTGTAGAAGTGAAAATTGCTAAGAATTTGAGTCCCTTTAAACAAATTCACACATTTTTAGCCCATATTATACTTAGGTATATTTATTTTAAAGCCAGCATTTTAAAAATAAACATCAGCCAGATTCCGATTTAAATGCTCTATCCTTTGATACGGCAGAGGGCGGAGTAGGGCTCAAGAGCTTTACGCTTGACTCAAAGCATTCGCATTCTCAAGCAAAAACAAAAATATATTTTCGACACACACACATACACAGACAGGCGCACAACAAGGCGTATACTTCACTCTGCTTGCTACTAGGTTTTTCTCTTTTCTTTTTGCCAGCTTGTGTGGTAACAGTTCTCTCAGTTATTAGCATATTCTCGACATGCTCAGCTACTTAATGATGCAGAAATGTAAAAAAATCTGCCAAATTCACATATGTATATCCCTGGCTGTTTGTAGCCATTGATTATGCGTGTGTGTTTGTGTCGCAAATGTGGTTCAGCGGGTAGAGCTGATTGCTGGCTTTGCATTTTTGTATCGCTTTGGTTTCATCTAGTTTGCTTGACGAATGGCAAGTCTGCATATTGATCCCAGTTTTAGCAATTTATGTTAAATACGTGCGCAGAAATATAAGGCGAAGCCGAATAGTGAGCAGCTCTCCCTTCCGCTCTCTCGCTCTATAGATATATCTCCTTGAATATATGTAAATATATATATATATATGTATATACCTTCCTTTTTCCGCTATGCCAAATTACATGTGTGTCTCTTCCCTGCTCCGAAGGATATGCATGCATGAGACAGATAAAACACGTCGTATCTTTTCCGGTTTGTTTTATGCAATTAGTTGATTTGGATATATTCTTCTTGCAGACAAAATATTCAATCGATTTCATTTATGGATTATTCTCGATAAAAAAGAAATGGGATGATTTATCGAAAAATATGATAAACTTGTACTGCGTATGGCATACACGAGTATGCCTGAGATCTCGGCGCTCATACGGACGAACGAACAGACAGAGGATGGACGGACAGACGGACATGCGATATAACGATTCAGCTCGTCGCCCTAATCAAGAGCATGTATGCTTTATGGGGTCTACCACGCTCCCTCCTGTCTGTTGCATTTCACAACACCATTTTACCCTGGTTTTCCATTTGCAATGTGTTCAGGGTAGAACAGGAATAAAATAATTAATAATTAATAATAATTAAAGTATTCGCTTAAATCCCTTTTCTCATCAGTTTGCCCTGATGAAAGAAATAATTTGTTTACTCTTCAAAACTTCCAAAAGAGGGTAAAAAAGTAAGCAATTTTAGGGCTCTTACATTGAGCCCTCCATCTAGTGAACCCTAATAAAAAATAACAACTGGCTGTTCCTTGCCAAACCATGCTCAGGCTTTCCGCCAGCTAACAGAAGTGAATAATTTATGCAAAAGGGTATATACACTTTTAAAATCATTAATGTGACACCCTCTGGTTCTCTCTCTCTCTCTCTCTCTCTCTCTCTCTCTCTCTCTCTCCCTCTCTCTTTCACCCTCTATCTCGCTCTGTCTCGCTCTCCCCCAGCGCTTATTAACTCTCAAAGCAAACTAAACCTGAGCTATAACTCTCTTTTGTCTCCTTTGATCTATATCACGTTCTATCAACTGTCACAGGAGCTCAAATTCTTTAATAATGTCAGCCAGTGCACAATGAAAGTGCTAAAAGGCGCTACTAAAACAATAGAAGTTTCGAAATATTTATTCCCGTAGCTTAACAGTAGAATATAATGAAGCCATAGTTGACCCATGTACTTGGCTGTATCGTACACAAACTCAACTTGCCAGTGGGCAAGGTTAACAATTGGTTAGCAGCATTGGGTCAACTCTGTGGGCCCCGTGGCACACACATTCGCTGTGCGGCGAAAGAGTCAAACGTTGCCCGCCGACAGTGGGTCATAAAACGCATGAATGCACAGTGAGTACGTGTTTGAATGAATGCGCCCGAGAACTGGAGCACTAGGCCAAAAGTGAATGCGTGAACAGTTGACTGAGTAAATAGCTACACAAAGGAGTCAACGGGCATGCAGCGGGCGAAGCGGGCAAAGGGCGCTGCCATTTAAAGAGTACCTCCACAAAATGTCGTTGGTTTATCAATATTGAGATAAGTGCAATTAAATAGCTGCCGTTCTCTATTGTCGCAAGACAATTAAAAATGAAGAAGCGTCCATAAATTATTAGCTCAGCCTGATGCCGACATTCACAGGCAAAGGCCATTTGCAACTGAAGGACAATTTGAAGCACTTTCTTCTCCTTGAGCTACCTAAACATTTAATGTGACTAAGCTGACTGCGAACAAGTTGCTCAACCAAAGTCATAAACCGCCAAAAGCTTCACTAGGCAAGCCAGAAAAAAAAAAAAAAAAAACAGGAGAAAGAAGGACAATAAATAACTCATACGCAGCGTTTGCCACAGGCACTTGAACAAAATACGCAAGGCTAATCAAGCCAAGTGGAGCAGATAACGTTTATAAATATAAGACAAGTTTCTATAGAAAAGTCACCACATTTGCCAAGTCTCAGCTGGCACTGCGCTGACATTTTCGTTTACTGGCTGTCAAAGGATTCCGATTTTTGCTTTAACTCCGCCAAATGCTGACACAGCGCCAGCGCATGCATATTTTCACACATTGTCAGTGTCAAGACTATAAAATGTGACTCAGAAATGGCACACCGAATTGCAGTGAAGACTTTTGTGTCGCTGAACAAAGTCTTTAAGATTTGTGTATTGATTCTGAACCAACTCTATATAAAAGTTAAATATTTAAAATTTGTTATATTTGCTTACAATTTTTGTAAATTCTTTTTAGTGTGCTGAATGCTTTAACACATTTTGTTTAACTCAATTTTACACAGGCTGGAGTTGATTAATTATTTAAATTCATTTCAACTGAAGGCACTTCTTTTTTTTTGTATTTGTTTATTGTTCTGCGTAAATTCACTTATGCTCACCAGTTGGCAATTAATTTGAACTGAATATGTTACCATAAATTAAGCCGTCAACAGTGCTCAACCAAATGACAATCAATAAATTTACAACTTGCAGTTATAGCAATTGATGCACATGCAAATTTATTTGTATATATTCAAATAATTATGAAGTTAAGTTAATTTCTTTACTTACTTTTTCCGTTATTTATGTATTTATTTTATAGTTTCTTTTATATGTTTTTTTATATATTATTACATTTTGTAATGTACTTTTATTTTTATTTATTATTTATTTATTTTATTTTATTGTATTTATTTTTAATTTTATTTATTTTTTTATATTTTATATTTGATTTTTTTTTTTATTCTTTATTTATTGTTGTTGTTATTTTCATTATTTATTTTTTATGTTTTGTGTAGTCTATTTAATTATACTAATATTTATTGTATATATATTTTATTCATATTATTATAAATATTTAATATATATTAATTTTTTTTTCTTTATAGTTTTAACTTATTTTTTCTTCTTTTTATTTATTTTTTATGTTTTATCTACTAAATTTAATTATATTAATACTTATTGAATATATATTTCTTATTTCATTTATTTATATTTTTATATATATCATCAATTATATCTAGATCTTTACACTTTTCTTTATTTAATAAGATTTTAAAGAGAGCAGTGCAAACTCTTGCAACATTTTGTGGCAATGGAGAAACTTTGTCGCACAAGAAAAACAAAGAAAAAATATAGTAAATAAAATTATAGCTGATATTTACTCTGGCGGGTCAATTCGTGATGTAGATGGTGAAATACCCAGCTAAACAGAAACAGAAAGTAGGCAAAACTTCAGTCACCCTTTCACCCTCTGCGGCTTTCATTTACATGCAAATTTAAAGTAAAGTATGCTCGAGGCTCAACATTTGGTTTGCTTTCGAAGAGAAAGTTTGATACCCACATTATGCACACAGAGAAATGGATAAAACTGGAAAAGAGTCAACTTTGTGGATGCTTATTTGGCTGTTAGCAACTGCAAACATGTTTGATATATTATATATGATCTGAATAAATTTATAGATGTACATTTTTAGATATACATTTATATATACATATATTTAGAGCTTTAATTTTATTTCCTATTTTCACAAGCCAAGTAAAATGATTGTAAAACAATTAAACAGAGAATCAATGAAAGTTGTATTTAATATTAGCATGAGCTGAGTTTAGGCAAAGTCGATGATCGCGTGGGTCACTCCATTCCCCACTTTTCATGACCTTGATGGGCCTCTTAGTTGTAGCTTTCAGAATTGAACTGGATAATTTAAGTGTGGTCGGATAAAGCTTGCCAAAGCTGGCTGAACTAAGCTCCAGATTTGCCTCAGATATATTCAGATATGAGCTGCATAGAAATATGTATATATTAGTTGGAAATATTATCAGATAAAACATTTTCTTTACCTATTTCGAGTGGAATAAACTCGGGATTTCTTGACTGTAAGCACATTAAGACCGCCTTTGATGCACGTTTCAGCTATGTGTTCCAATGATTTGTCCCAATTATAATCGTCGTATGTGCAAAACTCTTGTGCACAACTGAGGATGTCCGACCAGGTGCTGGCATTGAAGGCGACTGCAATATTATGCTGCTCACTTGACCAAGCTGCATATTGAACCTGTAAAAAAACACAGACATGAATTGTCCGACTGTTACAAATTCTCGACTCACCTTGGAATATGCGTTGTCATCTCGTTTCGAATTGGGCTTCAGAGAACCCAAATTGCTACCCAGGCTAAAGACATTGCAATGCGAGCCAAGCTTCTTGGAAAATTCCTGCATTTTGTAGAGCACAAACAAAAAATCTTCTGTCACTATATCATCTTCCTCCAGGAATAAAACTAAGCCTACAATTAGAAGGGATTCTTGATTATCAAAGACTTTAAGGAAATTCTCTAGAACAATTGCGAACCATTAAAATTTTTGGTTACTTTAAGCTTATGGAAAACGTAATTCGCTTTCCACCACCAATGATGTTTTTTCTCCGTATATCGGGCGTCTCTGTAGTGACCATGCAGATCAGGATTGAGTGCATTATTGCACTGCTTGACTAAGGCCCTGCAAGGAATAAAGAAATCCAAAATCGACACTTTGAAGAAGGTGGAGTCGGACTTACTTTGCTTTCGAAATGTTGCGAGGACAGTCGTTCGGGTCGGTGCCAGGAAACATATATGGATGTAGCTGTATGGAATGTGGATAGTATATTTGCATCACCTTGCAGAACTCAATCGCTAGCACAGAATCATAGAGTTGCTCATCATAAAAATCATATGAGAATATAAGCAATACATCGTATATGCCTTCGGCATTCGAAAGACTCTCTATCAATCGCGACAGGTAACCAGTTCCCTTGTGCACCTGTTAGCAAAGAATAAAGTGTGTGTTCTCAAGTCGCATTAAATATATGAGTTACCTGGACGACAATAATAGCCGAGCTATTTTCCAAAGGACTAAACTTTCTTTCATTAAATATCTGCTGAGCCGTGTTGACATCCCTCACAAAAGGATATATCATATCTGAAATGGTTGGTCAGCGATCAACGCGCTCGTTATTAAAAATAAAAGTTTCGTCACTTACTTATATATTTAGTTAAATCGTCTTTAGTTAAATCGGCTCTCCACTTCATGCTCGTAATGTCCACTAAACAAGTCGACGTCAGTTAATTTATATGGCATATATAACATCTGAATACTTACTAAAGTGAAAGCTGCAGCACTGCAGCACTACAAAGCCTATGACCAATAGCGAGATAAGTCGGCAATATAATTGATTCGGTTTTTTAGTCATGATTCAGTTGTTCAATTTACAAATATTTCGAGCTCACTTATTATTTAGTTACCGTTAAACTGTTTGCAATGCCAACTATATATTTTTGTGTAGTTCATTTCCGGCTACTAGATATTTTCGTAGCTAAACAAATTGTTATCCCAAATATGGCCACTCAAGTAGTCAAGTGAGCTGCCCTTAGGTAAATATTGAGTGCACATCAAAGCAGCCATCAAGAGGCAAAGTCAAGTGAAATTACTTTTCTGGCCTGGAGCAGTAGCTGACGTTGGCCAGGCCAAGAAAGTATTTAGACAGGTGAATGCGGCCCAAGCTCATCTCATCATATTGACTTAACAAACGAAAATAAATGTGGCCACAACTTAGCATTCAGTTGGAATTCGGATAATATACAGATTGGAATGAGACTCCATTGGAATTTTATTCGGTATTCTAATTCAGTTTCACTGTTTACTGCCAGCCAGGACATGGATGTGGTTTAAGGCTACATCAAATGTAAATGCTTAAAGTTTTTGTTTTATGGCAGAAGAAGCTTGAGACTTGTGAATGCTCTATTCAGTTATCTTACTTTACATCTACATCTGTTACTGAATCAAGTACTAAAACTGAAAATACGCTGAAATTATTTCTGAAATGTCCTTTGAGTAGTCAAGCTGCGATTGCAAACATCATATGACTCGACTTCTCTGGTATCAGATGCAGATTGATCACAGCAGGCACCCAATAACAAATACAATTTCCATTTCAACTTACTAAACTCTATCGTATCTTCAGCACTTACTAAACTCTGATTGCCCATTTTATTTTTTTTTAGAACTGATACTTATATTATTTATTTTCATCTATAAAATCTAAGCCATCGATACTTGGCAGCTGACTTTACCACCATCCTTCCGCTTCAGTGTCAATTTGTAAATTGCTCAGCGTTTTGGCACTTGCTGGATTTTAAGCACAAGATTGATGATGCTGATGATGACGATGGCTGAAACCGAGAGCCAAGCTTCTTGTGATGTAAATTGCCTCATTTTTATGGTCTGGCCATAGCATAATAGAATTTTGATTAGCATTCGGGGTATTTTTTTTTTTTTTTTTTTATATCTGCGCGATTATGCATAAAAGAATATGACAATGAATCTCTGTACCATACTATAAAAATTATGATTGTGGAGTATTAAAGTTTATTCTTAGTACGTCGTGATTTCTGAAACAGATTTAAAATTAAATTGAACAATATTTGAAGATTTCCATGCCAGAAATCGTTTTCTGACTTAGTTATCCAGTCCACTTATGACTCTCATATCATACACGTATTTTTTGTTTATAAAAATATTTAAATTTATTTATTTAAACACATTCTATGTAATCTATTCTATTCTATTTGGTAAAGCAAAAATAAACTAACATAAATTGAATTCTAGAAAACGCATTCGTTGAACCGCCTCAGGCAAAGATAAGTGCAGCATTCCTCGGCAAAGTGGCAATTCATCCCAACTCCTTTGCAGTCTTTCTGCGCTTTCCACAGAGATACCTATATGGCAATTAGAATAATAAGTGAATCTGTCTACAGATCAAAATCGTAGTCAGCTTGTACCTCTTCTTGGTTCTTCGATGGACTCATTACTAAATCGCCGAGCGCTCGTTGTCTGGACGTCACATGCTGTGGAGTTACCCTGGCTTCAAGTCTTGCAAAAGTTATCTCTCTTGCCGCATTTTCGGCCGGGAAAACCCATGGAGCCAGCACGACAAACAATAGAGCAATAAACAGTTGCATTTCGATTTGTTGACTGACTGCAATGCATTGAATTTGAGTCTTTTATACTCAATAGTAAGGCAGTTCAATGCCGTAGTACGACATGTGTCAGCACATCTGTTGGCTTAGTTCACAAAAATTATTTGAAAATGCAGTCACAGCTCTCTGAACATATGTACATCGAACTATTCGCTATAAAATGTAAATTAAGAACGACAAGCAATAACCAGAATTTTTATATAGAACTAATGTAGTGAAGAAAACAGCAATCAGTACATATATTTTAATATCTTTAATAATCTACTGCATTATTTGTAATATTTGGTGTATGTGAATCTCTTGAAAATTTATTTAATGCAATGCGATACACTATCTAAATCGTATTAATTAAAGTATATAAGGGATTTCAAAACAAGAATGACGTATATATATATCCACTAGATAAATTCTCAATTCAATTAGAAATAATAATTACCAAATATTATCAGATTTAATTATTAAAATCAAATGCCATCGGTATTTCAATGTGATCACTTAATTTATTCATTTTTATTAGCAGACTCTAGCATTACTGCTTCTCCCTCCTCTGTCATTGGTGTTTAAACTTTACAAATTTTATCAAATTTAGTTGTGATTGGCTGAAAGCCTGCATAGAATTATTTTAGAAAAATTATCCAAGTGAATTTGCGTGTTAGTTGCACGCTGCTCACCTCTTGCTTGTGTTCGCTAATCGTCACGAGAGCAAAAGAGACAAAGATGGTTGCTGCTAAACCTAATTGCTGGTGATAGTGAGTGAGAATGAGATGGCTACTTTAGGCAAGTTCGATGTGATTTGAATAAAAGAGATGGCGACTCGAAATAGGCTGACGGAAAAATAACACACACTGAAAAGCCACAGAGAAAACAAATAAAGTTTGAAATGAAATTCAAGACTGAATGAATTAATTTAACAATTAAAATTTGCAACAGAACTTTAAATTCAAACAATTTTTATGAAAAATATAAGCATACTCCATCATTCCATTCCATTGTATAAACAACTTTATTTGAATGCAGCTTCTACTTAAAGCATCTTTTAAAATAGCGAAATATATTTATTTAGAATAGCACTAGACACGCAATATTTGTTTCTCACAAATAGAAACTTAAAGCAGCGATACCTAAGTCAATAAACGCAAAATGGAAAAGACGGATGGGAAATATGTTGGCACAACTGCAATTGATTTTAGATCCCCCAAACACAAACAACGGTGCACAGTTGAAGCAAAGTGAAGGCAAACAAGCTGCAACCTGATAACAGCAAATGGGAAATGTTTTTAAAATAAGCAGAGGAAAGCGTAAAGGAGAAATAAAGCGGGAACAATATCAGATTGTAAGTAAATCAAAATATTGAAAGCTTTCAATAAAGCTGAACAAAATGCTGCGCTTTTCACAAAAGTGATGATAAAATACTCAATCATAAATCGAAATGCCAAATTGCATCACTTTGTGCAGTTGCATTGAACCACGACAAGCTGTCGACTTCTAGTTTCATTCAAGAGAAAATGTTGAGTGTTAAAAGTCTGCAACAAAGGCATTCAGCATTGATAATTGATTCGTTTGAAGAGTTATGATTTGAGTCTCGCTTGGAATATAACTGCAATGCGATCATATGCAATAATTGTGCTCCATAATCTTCGATAAGAAAAATTGCATAATAAAAGCTGAAATCCATCTAACTAATCACTTTAGAGCCCTTGTAGCCGACTCACTCCCCTACACGCACAAGAGGCCAAACAAAGCTTTTAGAGCACTCTCCATATGAGTTGAGTTGAACCTGATTGTGCTGAAGAGGCCGTCAGCCAGTGTTTGGCCATTCGAGCAGCTCTGAGTGGTAAGTGTCATGTGTGGCACTCTAGCGCAAAAACCCATCAAATCATAATTGAGCTGCAAAGTGTCCATCAATAGGCGACTAAAATCGAGCTGACAGAAAACATAAATCAAAGAATTTTGCACATTGCAGCGAATTTCGAATTTTCGACTACAATTTTGGTTCCACACAACATTTTGAAGAGCAGCGAAAGCTGAAATGAAACAAAATGAAACAAAAAAAGTGAAGATAGTTCTTTAAGCTAATAAATGTTATAGCAGTAAATCCCTGTACCACAAAAACCAAAGATATGTGAAACGTAGAAAACCACGGGCGAGCACGTGAGGACAAATTGCGTAAAGGATAAGACAACTGCAGCAAAAGGAAGAAAAACGGATGTATGTGTGCGGAAAAAGAGAGATAGATAGAAAGAGGGGAAGAGAGAGCGAGGGAGAGCAAAGGAAAAAGAATGGAAAGCAAATTGGCATCCTGTCAGCTAATCTGATTTCTTTGTGCAGAGAAGTCACACAGTTGCCATTTGGAGCCCACATCTAAATTGAAATTTAATAAGCACACGTCTCCGGGACATCAGACGGCTTGTGGGTAGCGGGTAGGGGGTGGGCAGAGGAGAGGGGGTGCACGGCAACTGCACTTATAATGGCAACGTAATACTGCTACGCCAGTTGCCAGTTGCCAGTTAGGCAGCGTCAATTGGTAATGAGTTTAATGGCCCCAGAGAATAATGCAATAAACTACACAAAATTGCATTTTAATGGCTGCAAATGTTTTGTAATTGCAATTATGTCACACGGCTACCCCTTTATATGATGTTCCACATTCAAAATTATAAAATATAAATGTGTATAATTCATGTTTAACGTTGCGTATTTTCATTTCACACAATCATTATAATCAGACCGATGTTTTATTGTAAAACGATACTCAAAACGCTATTTGCATTATTAATGCAGAGGGCTTTTTATATTTGGAAAAATTATTCAATTGCTAAAAATTGCTTTTAAATATTTTATATCATTTCTGATGGAGAACCTTAAAATAAATGCAATTCTATCCAGAATATTTAATAAATTCCGTTAGGAAAAGTGCAAATCTGTGGAGTAAAAATGAGTATTATTAAATATATTTATATTTATGTTATGTAATTTTATTTTGGAATATTTTAAAATGTTTGAAAGTTAATTATTAGCAATTTGTTAAATGTTAAATGTAAAATTTATATACAAATTTGAAAAATTATTTTAAATCCTATTTATTCCATTTTATTATAATTATTATTATTATTATTAAATATATTTATATTTATATTATGTAATTTTATTTGGATATATTTTAAAATGTGTGAAAGTTAATTGTTTGTTATTTATATAAAACTTTACATTTATATAAAAATTTGAAAACTATTTTAAAATCTATTTATTTCTTTTTTCTACCATAGAAACTCTTTGCTGCTCATGTCCTTAAGGGTCGGAATGGGTATACATATCTACAGTTATATTTGTGCATTTCTGTATATACGACCACAGCATAGAAAGAAAATCTGTTTGCACAGCTTAGAGTAAATGCCAGCTGCTTACTTCCTCTTATTTACTTCACTTAAATTGTTTTAAAATTATATTTACATATTTGAAAGCGTAAAAGCATGATAATTGATTTCGACGCCCATAAACTGTGAAGTGGCTTTAATGTATTCGCCTCACGCAGCTGGCGCGTTAACGGACTTGACGTGTTCTTCTAGGCTGAATAAAAGAAAAGCCCAAAGTTATCAGAATATGTTCGCGTGAAGGCAGACTTTGTCAACTTGGAGACTTTTATATATTTGTGGAAAATAAATCCTTATGAATAAATAAAGCGCAGCAAAAATGCTTAGCAACTTTTTATTTTGGCCAGAAGCTGTAAAAATTCCACAAAATAGCTGCGGCGGCATGACATGAATATGATTATGATGCCAAAGATGATGATGATGATGATGATGATGATCAAAATGCCCATTTCCACGCACTGGCGTTTAGCTGACCTTTTGGGACTTCCCACGCGAAGGGACTGACAAATTTGTTTGATCGCTGCAAAGTGGTTCCAACGGAAGTTCAACGCACCCATGCAGAGAATTTCGTAAACTTCTGTTCTAGAAATGTTAATTTCATAATTACGTTTTATTATAATTCATAACGCTTTGCTCCTCGTTCATTGTTTTTGCAGACTGCAGACTGCAGAGCAGGCGCCGCGAAGACAAACAAAAACTTTTACGGACCTCTCAACTTTTTAATGTCCTTGGGCCGAGCGTTTAAAGCAACAAGAACAACCACAAAAAAAAAAGAAAAGAAAAGAAAAAACTTTTTTTCTGATTGTCTTTTGTTCGCATTGAGAAAGTAATTCCTTTTCAGACATTTATTCTTTTTCTTTACATTCAGCTGGATTGGCCCAATTTTGTGGTTGACACAATGGAAGTGTTAATAAAATAGCTGTACAATGGCGCAATGTGGAGAAAATGCCGCAAGTAAACTAACGCTGAAAAAGGAAAAAACGCGCTATAAATCCAGCTTAATTATTATGGATATAAATAAGGTTGTGTTTTCAATGTAATGCTGACTGGAGATGTACTTATTTCGATAACTATATGCAAGCCCGTTTGTAAGTTATCGATAACAACTTTATTCACATTTAGTTGATTTAAGTAAGGTTTTATTTAAAAGTCATTATATATAGTTGAGTATGGGACTATAATCAGAATACAGGGTGCTCCATCTTCAAGTGACCCCTCTAGCAGCCCTACAAGGGTCCTCACATTCGATATTTTAATCAATTAAAAATACAATTTTGTTGATGTTGTCGATAATAATCATATTATTTGGTTCAAGTAGACTTGTTGGCATCACTCTTTGAATATAATATCTCTCAAATGGCCGCATTGAGCCTCTACGGCGTATAGTGCCCGTCTCTGTCAATAGGTATTGGGCTGCCAGATGGGTCACTCGAATATGGAGAACCTTGTATTTGCTATTTTTAATAGCTTGAATTCAATTGCTATTTAAGCTATCGTTAACTCAAATTAAAGCTCTATGCTCTATGGTAGCCAAACCAACTTGATAAGGTTATTGATAGTTTAGTAAAGTTATCGATAACAGCTTCTTTCTCATTTATAAGTATTATATAGATAGCTCAAACAATATATAATTTTATACAATGCAATATTTTTTTATATTGAGGTATTCCTTTTTGATAACTATATTTCAGCCGCTGTTTAAGTTATCGATAAACCCAGAAGTTGAAATAATGAATTCGTAGCAATAACTACTCAAGAATGTTCAGTAAATAACGCTCTATAAACATGTTTGATTTCATATAGATTTAACTTCAAAATAAAATCAAATACAATATAATGTCTCGATCTATTTTACTTTGCATTGAAATGTTTTATTCCACAACTCTTCTTTTGTCACCTAGTAAAGTGAAGAGAAATAATTAAAGATTACCATTACTAGTTAATCTTGCCTAGTTAGCCAATGGTAGTTAATCTTTAATCATGCCGTATTCATGCATCTATTTAATGTTTTCCCTTAGAGTCAGCTTTACAGTGCAGCTGTAAAACAATGCATAATTTTGAGCAAGTCAAACGGCAGGTGGAGCCGCTTTTTAAGCATCGAGAGCAATGAAAAGAATTCATCAAGATTCAATTACCAGATGCGCTGCCCTCGAGTAAAACGAGTGCAACATTGTGCTGCCTGCAACATGGTGCACAAACACACACACACACACACACACACACACACGAATTTGCACCGGTTGCAAGGCTGTCAAGGGGAAGTTGGCTTTACGACCTTTGCGGGGCATACTTAAGCTGCTCTCTCATTTCTTGACTTTCCATTTAGTGTGACACTAGGCGCCATCTCCCTGTTCTACTTAGTAATCCGGAACTTTGTCATGCTTCAGCTTTTAGCATGTCTCTCCCTGTGGCACGTGACAGTGCGGTCGGGTCAGCTTTTATAGGTTTCTTTTTTTTTTTTTTTTTTTTTGTCCCTGTGAAAGCCAAAGCTGCCGCAGGAATGTGCGATTTCTTGGCCAGCACCAAATAGTTGAAGGCAGCTAATGCTCTCTACTTTGTAGGCGTCAATTAAAAGACTTGTTCTGCCTGGGCTTTTGGGCAGTTTAAAAGAGCTAATTGAGCAGTGAAAAGCTGCAGAGAAAATCAGTTGAATTATTTTCTAAGAAATGTTTTAAATAATATTATTGACAAAATAATTTCTTTTCTATACAAAATTTCTTTGGCTTCTTAAGTTTCGACTTATCCAATTTTCAATATATATCTTGAAGCTGAATGCTTTTTGATCGGACTGAGAAGGCGTGCACAAACAATGTCCCCAAGCTAGACTTTATACAGCCAATGTTTCTATTTGTATTATTCTTTTCATTCTTTAGGTTATTTGCTCGCCAAGCATTCCTCCTTTTCTTTCCTTTTTTTGCGAAATTTCTGTGCTTGACAGCTGTTGCCAGATTTATGTGTTGTTATTGCGGCAGCAGCAATGCCAAATGGCTAACTCGACTGCTCGAGCAGTTGCACACTTTGCGCCTCGGCGTATCTCATAAAATAGTTTCCATTTTTTTTTTTTTTTTTTTCCCACACAATCAACTTTCAATGTGCCACCATGGAAATGGCACAGCTGATGAGAATTGTCCAGGCAAATATAGTTTTTGTTGTCGTAGAACTGAATTGCATTTGGTATTGGGCGAATAGTTTGCTACTTTAATAGGCGGAAATGCTGTCAGAGGAAATGACGTTAGCGAAAATACCCCGTTGACCTTAGAGAGCTGAGCTAATTAGTGATGAGCGGAAACAGTGAAACCCAAAATGAAATATATAAAACAATAAAACTTGATTAAACTGCCTTATAAATTAAGACTCAAAGGCACGAGTGTAAAAGTCATATAAATTACAGTTTGCAGTTAACAAAGCTAACAAAAACAAAAAAAAAAAAGACAAAAAAGCTGAGAGATGAGCACACGGAAAGCGTTCCAATATAAAATTCTCTTACCATGTTTTCAGCTGAATAATAATTTGCGCAGTTAATCCTGTCGAGAATAAACTGCAAGGAAAATGCCCTCATCATTAAGTAGTCATAAGGAAGGAAAAAAATAAAGGGATCACCTCAGGGCGACGGCCTCGTTACAAAGTAGCGAAAAGAAGCTTATTTCATTTTCTCTTTGCACACACACAGACACACCTTAATACATACACGTGCACATATTAAAAATGCATTAAAAACAAATTGCTGACTGGCCTATAAACAGTTGCAATGCGATAAATGTCTGAGGAAAAGTCGCTGCCCAAATTTAAAGCTCATTGAGATGTGAGAAAGAAATACCTAAATGAAAGAGTTGACTGAGATGAGGAATACATGATTTAAAGCTAAGCGAAAACAGAATCGAGTTATCATTATCATTCAGCATACATATCGGAATAGCTCTTAAGTGCTTTTAGCCCTTTCTTTGCTTGCCAATTTATAACATACTTCTCAGCTTCACTCTCCGACTTAACTAAAAGTCGGGTAATATCTTAAGCTTCATCTCCATTTGCATGCGTCTGTAAGACGTTATCCGAGTGACATGTGAAATTTCAAAGGATTAAAAACATGCACGTTTACAAATGACTGCAAATGCAAAAGGGAAAGCAATGCACATATCCTTTGCAAAGTGTTTAATAAATTATAGTCGACTACAACAACAAGTGCAGCACTTTTCGCTTACAGCATCTATTTGTCCATGTTCTGGTCCCACATGACGTATGAGCGATACAGAAACTGAGCAAATGCGTGCCATAGAAAGTTGCGGCAAAAAATTGATAGCAATTTATTTAGCTCGAGCGAGAAGATAGAAAACTTGAGCGAAAGTTTCAACTGGCTTCGGTTAACAGTTGAAAGTTGAGGCAATCAAAGTTGAATCAGGCAGCTATATCCACTTGCGGCCAAAACCGTTTAAATAACACAATGCTAATTCATATATTGTACATCAAAATGAATGAAACATGAATTAAATTTGCACAAGCTCATAATAGAATCGGCAGAAATATATAAAATTTAAGCGAGCACTTGAAACTTTTGCCTCCGTTCGAAGTTTCATTGAGACAATTCCCCAATGTTGCTGCCATGGCCGAAATAGCCGGAGTATGGGTATGTGTGAGTGTGTGTGTGTGTGTGTTGAATGCTTTTGACCCAAAGCCAAAGTTGGAAAACTCGACAAGAATTTCAAATTGATTACTATAATTTGCTGTGGCAACTTTTGTGGCCCAGACATTTTCGGCATTTAAATAAAGATTTGCAAGCCAAACACGCCCAAAGCGTTAGCTAGAAAAAAAAAAAAAAACAACAAAAATGTTACCCAAAAACGGGCCAGCTCAACTTTTCAGTTAAGCAGCAGCTAGGCAAGAATTATTTAAAACATATATGAGAAAGTTCGCTTGAGGTCAGAGGATGCAGTTCTCAAAGCACTGTCCAATATATAAGATGGAAAAGGGAGAATATTATATGACGTAATTGGCGGCTGTGACTGTGATTATCATGATTCTGATTATAGTCATTATGATTATAGCTATTTTGCTATAACTCAATTAAAAATGCTCTCGAATCTCTTGGTGAATGTTATGGGAATTAAGGTTTGTGGCTTATATGTGTTGACAATTCGTTACGTAATTACGGAAACGTCAGTAGCGCAGCTTATGTAAGCGAATGTGACGTACATATATATATTGCGTAAAGGTATTGTCAATATTTGTCCCGTCAACAACTTAACAACTTAAACGTCTGTTTATAATGCCTGTTAGAGATGGATCTTGATAAGCTATCAAATTTGGGTGTTATATGTACGTAATACGATTTACGTAAAGCCATTGTCAAACATATGTTAAACACAAAAGCTCTAAAATTGCTAATGAACATATACATATGTACAGGGCTTTCCATATTCGAATGATCCATTTGGCAACCCTACAAGGTTGCCCATATTCGACGGACCTATATATATATTTTTTTAAATCAATGAAAAATACAATTTTGTTGATGTTGTCGATAATAATCATATTATTAGGTTCAGATTAGACAGACTTCTTGACATCACTTTTTTAATATGATATCTCTCAAATGGCCGCCTTGATTATCTACGGCGTATAGTGCCCGTCTCTGTCGAAAGGTGTAGGGTTGCCAGATGGGTCACTCGAATATGGAGAACCCTGTACATAACATATGACGTATAGGTAATTGCGAACGCCTCAGCTCGATGATATGGTATAAAGTTAAGTTAAAGCTAGAGTTTAGTAAAACCCAATGGCAACTATACTAAAACACATAAACTCTAATACCAATATTGGTCTTCTCTTTTCAAAAATAAATAATTCAAACACCCGAACTAGAGTGAAACATTAGTCAGGCTAACTAGCAGCAGCCTGGCAGGCAGATGTGGCTGACAGTTCTGCTTCATTGATTTGAACATCATCGCAACATTTTAATAATAACATAAATTATTTGTGGAATTATTCATTAGCTAATGTTTGTTGAATTTGGCAATTTTTGAAGCCAGAAATGAGTGAAGATAAATTCACAATGTTGAGCCTTTTAAACAAATGCTGGTAAACTGTGCATTTCATTAGTAAATTTCATTTGGCAATGGCTTTATTTGGTTTGTTTGTTTGGGAAGTGCTGGTGTTTACATTGATGCAATACACTTTTCACAAGTTAAATATATACATGTATATGATGTATATGCAACACTTTAACTATGATGAAACTTAACTTCAACTTGAGTAGAAATATGTGTAGAGAGCTAGAGCGCAAAAGGAGAGACATTGCAAGGGAATAGAACATTTATGGCCAGAGCTGGCATTCCTGACAAATGAGCAGCCTCATCAGCGCTGGCAAACATGAAAGGCTGTGTAAGCTGCACTAAACGGCATTAGCACTGCCGGAAGGGTCATTATTAGCATCAGCAATGGACATAATGTAGAGCCCGACTGCGATTGGCTGCTTGGCTTTCTGACGTTCAGCTCATTCATGGCCAGCACTTCCGGTATTTGCAGTCAGCCAGGCCAGAGAGCAGCTGCCTCCAGCTGAACGGAAGCTGTGCCAGCAAACCAGTTCAACTAGGCCCAGTGATTGGCTTGTTATTCCACTCTTTGCGGATATTTTGCCATTGCCTTGGCTGAGCACATTCAAAAAAAAAATAAATAAATAAAAAAAATAAAGTTCTCAAGCTGCTTTTACCAAATCTATTTAAACAGCTTAAAATGGACATTAATCTCTCTGTGCCTTTGCGTATGTTTAATATAATTTATATTCATAGGCAAATTTGTGTTGCTTTCCGTTTTAATTAACCGCAGAGTGGCAAAGTAAATGACAGAATATCGGATGCTGTCTGTGTCTCTGACAGCTGCGAATGATTTTTCATGACACAAAATAATACAAATAAATAAGGTTTATTGCTCATTTTTTTCCGGCATGCAATTTAATATTAATATATATTTAATTGGCAAATATTTGTTTGTAATTATTTCAATTTATGGAAAACTTTAAACTGTTTATTTGGCGCTGACCTATGAGAGTCGAATTAATGCTAATTGCATTGATTAGTTGAAATCATGCAATAAATTAGGCATTTAATTAATGTTCATCAGAAATATTTTTATTGGAAATTTTAGAGATATAATATATTATTGGTAAACTAACATTATTATTAACAATTATCTACATATATGCAGATATATATATTGATAAATATATAGCTTCATATATTTTCAACAATCATATCTACAATTTTGGTAGCAAACAAATAAATCAATTTTCAATCTTTAGAACAATTTAATAAATGCCTAATTCAGCTCTTATTTTGAAGCAAGTTTAGCACTTGATTAAACATATTAGAGCTTGAGTGAACTCTAGTCAAGTTCTCATAGAAAATTATCCAATTAATTTGTAGTTGTTGGCCATATCCATGTAGAGTACGCAAATGCGATAAAATCAATAGGCACAAACACAAAACACAAACTCAATGTAATTGGACAGGGCTTGTGGATTGCACAACGGATTTTCATTTAACCTACTTCTAGATAGCAGCACAGGTGTATGCACTTAGGCATGTGCTCATTAGTCGGCAGGTAGTTGCTGCAGCCGAACAAATGAACATGGACCAATTATTAAATTATAATACAGCCCGTGCAAGCAGCAGAGCGCTGGGGCTGCAACATCTCAAAGTTTGGCCAGCCGAATAATTAAGTTAGAGCAGATCGATGGCAGGAAATGGGATAATATACATAAACACGGACATGTCCTGCAGCTAAGCAAGGGCCATGGAAATCCAGCAATTCAACAATCTAAAATCCAAACCTAGGAATCCATGCTTACCCTTGGCCCAGTGCTATCGCGCTGTCAGCTCGCAAATGGATTTTTGGCTGGCTTCCGGTAAAAAATCAGCGGCATATCCTGTGTGGCAAGTGCACTAAATGTTGCCCCGTTAACAGTCCCTTGACACGCATGCCGACATGCGAAATGGCGAAACTGTTTCTATTTGAATATCCTACTCCCCACACTTCCCCCACTCCCCCTTTCCTCTTAAGCCTGTCATGCGCTATAACTGACACTAACATATAATTGGTAAGCATATCCCCGGCAAATTCAATTTGTATTACGTTCCACACACTGAAACCGTTAGGTAGTGAATACATTCCTGCTATTCTGCTTAGCCATTACCTGTCCGAATTGTCAAGATGTTGAATATGCTATAATGCTATAAGTATGGAATTGTTTAGCCAGCGTGAAAGAGTTCTGGCAGCTGATGAAGAGCTTGATTATAATGTAAAATAAGATTCCAAATATAAAAGATTTCAGATTTAAGAACTGTTAATATACTGTTAATATATTTATGGCTATAAATATTGAATAAATCAAATTTTTTTACTGAAAACAAAAAAATTGAAAATGCTCTTAGCTTATATTTTCAACAATTTCAAATATTTAATGAAATTTTCATTTATTTCAAAAATTTAAGGACCTAAATTTGTTATATATACTTTGAATATTATTTTTATTTATTAATGCCCATTTCTACATATTATATTATACTCCACGCAATTACTCTCTCATATTAAAAAAAAAAACACTGGAGTTTTCATGTATATTTATTTTTCCATATATATTTGAATTCATATTCGTTTGTCTGGAACATTGTTCAGATCTTGTCACAATTCTTTAAAACACATACTCTCTGCGTGCGCGCATGCGTTTCGGCAAATAAAACAAGGTAAATTTTTATTGAACTATCGATAAGTGTCTCTAATTCATCGATAATTTCGTACTTTCAATTTGTAATGGACGAAGCATACACCTAGTCGCGACTCAATGCCAGCTGCACCAATGGCAATACCTTAATGGACGACAAATCTGCCAAAATAGCCTCGATGCTGTCAAGTGAAGACACCTGCATGAGGCTATCCTTGCGAAAGCTCAATATAATTATGGCGAACAGCGGCAGGATCTCCAAGCTATCAAAGCCAAGTATCTGCAAGGGGAGAACAGAGTTAAGCAATCGAATGGGCGATGGGTTGAGCAAATGCTCACCAAGTCCCACAAAACTAGCAATTGATCCGGCGGCAAGTGACCCGAGAAGCCGCGCATAAGCCATTTGAACACAACTCGAAGTCTAACAGGAGACGAGGCAGAGTAACAAATGGACTTAGGGCTGAATGTCGGTGCCATACTTACGGCTGTATCTGAAGCTCACGAAAGTGTGACCACAGCTGAGGCTCGTAGGTCTGCAGCAGCTTCTCGAACAGCAGGCAGAGGCTAACGATGCCCTGTGGATGCGTATTGATCGTGGTCAGTCGATGGCAATACCGTATGTAGAAGGCACGAAATGTGTAGTACAGGCTCACGGGCGAATCGAACAGATAGCAAAAGGGTGCGGCAAACATGCAGATGCCATGAAATGGCACCACGCCCGACGGCGGACCCTCATAGGTCTTGCCCTTCACCGGAAACGTTTCATACTCCACACAGTTGGCGATCTCAGTGTCCCGCGAGAAGCACAGCAGTACCTGGTACAGCACGTCCTCGAATACGAAATACTGGTCGTCGTTCGACGCCGTCAACTGTATGTCCTTGAAGACGAGCTTGTCCACAATGTGATCGGTGGTCCAAACGCTGTTGCGCAGCTTCTGCCAGTTCTCAATGTCCTGTTGGGATGAGAATGAGTCCGTTTTATAGTTGAGGATTGAGCAGAGCAGAGGATTGGGTGTGTGTATATAATTATTATTAGATATATATAATTCTACCGAAAAGATCTTCTAACTGTGAATTAGTGTGCCTCAGTTAAGTTTGCATAAAGTTCAATTGTTATTCAGATTCACAAATTGAATTGAACCGAACTCACATAATCGTGCAGCTTGCTATCGAGCACAGCCGCCCAAAGGGCTCCACGATATGGAGCGGGCGTGGCGCCCTTCTTCAGGTACTGCTGGCACATTGGAGCGAGCTTGCTGTCCAGGATGCGCTGGCACTGCACCGCCAAGTCGTGCACGCCGTAAGGATCGTTGCGCAACAGATCCGCATAATGCGTGCGCAGCTCAAACAGATTCTTCACAGGCAGCGCAATATGTGAGAACTCCCATTGAGGTATTTGGCTAAAAATAAAAATAATAATCAATTAAACAATTTTCCATGAATCGACGCTTGAATTGATGCAGTTACTCGCTGTTTTCGTTGGGTCTCGAGGGTCCCTTGAGCGATAGCAAAACCTCCAACAAATCCTTTGGCGCATAGACTGGACGATAGTTGGCCAGATCTGTCGAATGCAATGATATATAAGATATAGCTTAAGCTTGTTAGTCTGTCCTAAATATATCGCCTACCCATGTTGTAGTTGCTCAGCTCATTCCATTTGGCAATAAAATCCTCACGATCGGCGCTAATGCGCGGCTGGCCATGCAGCGGCACCTTCAGCTCTCCACACATGGCGTTTAGGCTCTTTCTGACACGTCGATCCCACAGGACGCCAGCTCGCTTCAGGTAGCTCAACGGATCGCTCTGTGACGATTTCTAAATAAACCAGACGATACTTGAGCTAAAGTCCTCTCATTCGAGAGCTCTCTCACACTCACCGGCGTCAGTCTCGCATCTGGGACATCGATCTTCTTTAGGCGACTGCGCACCAAATTGAATATCATATTGCGTATTTCTGTTTCCAGGCCCGCCGCCTTGATGGCATCCTCCAGCGTGCTGCGCATATCGTTCTTATCGACGCTGGGACTGGCAACCAGACGCTGCAATTCATTATAGATGGGCTCATAACACTTGGTATTCTTGATGGCAGCAATTACTTTAGCTGTCATATGGTGTATGCTACTATCCTGCAGCTCCTCCATATCTGCTACTTGACGCTCTCGTCCGCTTAGACTCTATGTGTGATTGTGCGCTTGCTGCCGTTCCTATAAAGCCGAAAACATTGGCGCATCGAACAGTCGCTTGATTTCTATCGATCAAACTTCCGTCGCCTGTTTTGATTTCCATTTATGTGTGCGTGCCTGTCTATATATGTATCTGTATGTATACACGAATACACATACCTCAACTTGTATGCGAAGCAAAAACTTTCAAATGCTTCCTAGTTACGGAATGCAACCACTTGTTTGGCAGCTTTGCTTCCTCGCAACGGACACACCCCGAAGCCAGACGGCGCGCTGCTCTCGCAGAGCCGTTGAGAACGTCGATTGCCCCGGCTTAATTAAACTGTTCAAAAACTTGCATTTTCGCTGACAGCTCAATTATTAATCAACAAATCTTGACTCCAAGTTTTACATACTATAAAAGATTATTTTTCTTTAAAAAAAAAAAAAAACAATTAATTTACTATATTTTCTATATTTAATTTATAGTATTTTATTGGATTTAAATTTTATATTTGATAACTGTCATTTTATTTGTGCAACTTTTAGCAACTTTTACTATTGACAGTACTTAAAAATTTTTATACAAACTAATCGAATTTTGTATAAATATTTCTGCTTGATAAACAAAATGCTTTCAATATAAATATTAATTTAATTCGAAACTGCCAACTAGTTATATTGATATGTCTAGAGAGCCCAACTGCATTCCACCTGATTTAAGGTTTGATAAAAAACAAAAAAAAAAAAAAAAGTAATCAAAAATAAAAAAAATTTATAATATTTATAACATTCTTTCTTTCAGAAATGAAGAAAAAAAATGTCTATAAAATATTATAATATAAATTCTGTACTCATCCTCAGACCGCAAAGCGATGTCTATTATTTTATAATGCTTGTCTATGTATGTCGTTGATTACCACGCCCACGTGTACTTCGAGCAAGGGCTCAAGTACTTCCATTCCAATGCCCTAAATTTGGGGATATTCGCTTAAGCACAAGCATAAGTTATTAAAAACGTAAGTAAATCATAAGAAGATCTCGTGGAGTATTTATAATTGATAAGAGAATTAAAGCTGTAATAGCATATACACATATTAGCTCACTTTGAGCATAATCTTCTTGTATAATGCCATAAACTCACCTCAAATTAGAAATCGAGGCGATTATAATTGGTGGAAGAACAGAGAGAAAAGATCACAATTTCTTTGATACAGATACTAATGCTAAATATTAAATATATTCCATGTGCTTAAGCAATAAGAAAATAAAATCTATTAACAGTCAACTGATCTTTATTGATTGAATTTGAACTTTAAGCAATACATTCTTTAGTCATCCTTAGGCATAGCAGCGTGCAACAATCCTCAGCATAGCGACAAAAGCCTCCTCCTCTCTTACAGTGCTGTTTCAGGCTTGCGGATCGAAAAGTCTGCAAGATCAATATAAAACTAAATTATATATACATCATATAGAATATGAATGAACTCTACCTTTGTCACATTTTTCATTGGTGGTACTACGATATTTTGGAATATTTTATATCTCCAGACAAAATGATCAAATTGGGCTTTGTTTCTTTTTTCGCTCAGAGCGCAGCACAGTCCGAAGACAACTACGAAAATAATTATTGAAACTTTCATTTTAAGTTGTGATTTTTCACTGAATAGAAAGTTTGTTCCGTTCAGCTTATATAGGTGACTGGACAATTCTGAGAAAACATATGTACTATCCCACATATGTTTTGTCAGAAGTTTCCAGTCACCTATCTAAGCTCAACGGAACAAACTCTTAACGACTCTTAATGAATGACTTTTTATGGGTCATTTAGTTAATGTCAATGTGAAAACGTTTTTTACTTTAATGAATTTAAGATGAAACAGATTTCGTTAAAATGTAATTGAAATAGATTTTTTTTTATTACCATCTTGAAGCTGTTCAGCTGTCTATAAGAGGCCCAAAAATGTTGATCTCTGGTTAGTAGAAGCAACGATTTCGATTGAAGCACTATGAAGTCTTTCAAGATTCTATTAGTTCTGCTGGGCCTGATGCTGGTTGCAAACGCAATACACTTCCGGTCGACAACACGCAAAAGGCTTCCATGGAAGCCAGTAACAACACCCAAACCTGTAGTGATGAGTCTCTCAAAGACCTTGACAAGAGTAAACGAGAACTGCAACATATTTGGTTATTATCTAACCTAACACCAGTTACCCATTCACAGGCTCAACGCTTAGAGATAAGGGATCATTGCAAGGCCCCTAGCATGGAATGCCGACTCGCCGAGGAATGTTGCAATTTAAAGTGCGCGATTGCCAGTAAGAGGTGTATCGAGCTGATAAACCCCCAGGATGTGCTGGCCGAGAACATATATGGGCGTTGGGATAGACGTATTTAAGATAACATTTCGACATATTAAGATAAAGCTAAGCTCGGTTCTCAGCAATATTCACATATAATGAAATCATGAGAGATCAGATAAATATGAAATAAAACTGTTTTATATCTTAGGTTATGTCTATATTTATTTCTATCAGACGTGATCGTCTTATGTTATCTGTTAGTGCTTTGAATAAAAGCAAGATATATTTATTCTGAAGTCGTAACTATTTTAAACAATATTTCTCGTGCAATTGTATATTAATATATGGGACTAGTAGTCAATCGAATAAATATAAATATCATGATTAATCAATGTATTTTAATTTTATAATATCTATACAAATTTACTATATCTATTTTTTTTACAATTTCTATAAAAACTTACTATGTATATTAAATTAAATTTTTTGATCTATACATTTTATTAAGATATAAATTGTATAAATATATATTAATTCACTGTCAAAACATATATAATTTTATATATATTTATTTTAATATGGCATTTATATTTTTTGATATAAAGATAAAATTCTAAATTCTTTATTAAAATAAGTGATATATAATTTAACTAATTTTTTAGCTAATTTTATAATATAAAATTTGTTCAGTCAAGTCCAGGAGTGAAAACACCTCTTGTAACGCTTCAAGCATTGCTGAGAGCAACACTCCTCAGCGTATAGACACCTTTGGTGCACCTTCCTGCAGCTGGCCTGCATGCTCTCCTTTTGGGCCTGCGAAAATTGTGCTTATGGAAGATAATAAATTCAATATTTACTATACAATAGCTTAACCAGTGTTAGATTCTGAGAAGGAGCCATGATGAGGGGCTGCAATCTGTTAATCTTATTCGTCGGCGTCAAGTGGTATTCGTGCCACAATTTCTCGACCAACGGCTTAGCACGGCTGGCATTTAGTAGAAAAGCCAAGCAATAGAATATGCCCAGAAGCCGATGCATTTGACCGATTGCCAGTTCTCTGATTGACTACAATCGGCAATTAATGATAGCTTTTATAGTCCACAGGCGACTGCTGCTCTGTGTTTCAAAACAGATGTGGCAGCAGCAGCAGCAGTTGTGGAAGACTGCTTCGCTATCGCTTTATTGTGTATTCAAGTAGCTGCACTTTTGATAAGAAATTTCACTTAAAAATATAATTTATTTAGTTATGGTATGAGTGCCAACCTGCAAACTCAACTGGTAGTCAAACTGCTAGAAGAACAAGCCAGAATGTGACGGCCGAAAGACCGCTAAATTTATTATGAAATAAATGTTGGCCATGAGCCATTGTATATATGTAGTTTATATAATTTATAGGTACATCTGTAACTCTCGCTCTTGTTTAGGTTTAAAGAATTGTCATTAGGAGTATCTAAATATGACATCTAATATTTTATTTTAATATTTTTGTAAAATATAATTATTAGAGAACCTTGAAATTTACCTTCTGTATATATGACACCAATGTACTCCAGTTTTTTAATGCAGATATGAAGGCTATAGCTACAAAATGTAATGAAAACTGCCTTTCATCTGCCAACTTCTTTTACACTAACTTGTGCTCACACAAAGAATTAAAAACTTAAACTAAATAATATTTACTATCACTTGGCAGCACCTTTAAGCATTAGCATCATTAGCGTCTGTTTATCACATACAACTTTCCACGTTTTTACTAACTGGACAACCAAATTGAATCAGCATCCACTAAGAGGAGAGCCCACAAAAGTTGCAGCAACACTTTGTAGAGTGTGCATTATTTATTTGTTTGTGGCTGTTGCCAGCTGGCGAATTTATGTGCTGCACTTGTTACTCATACGACACGTTGTACGCTGGACGTTGGCCATGTGCGAGTACAAGACAAATCGATTCACTGCGCTGTGACATTTCGGTTTTCTCCTCTTTTGCTCAGCGTTAATTTATTGAGCACTTACTTGTGTCCCAGATGGAAGGAAGTCCAGAAGTAGTTAACAGGAGTTGAGTAAAAAGAAATTTGAAAATTAGATAAAAACAAATTTAACTATAAATAAAATAAAATAATAGTGAAATAATCATATAATCAAAGTTTCAATACTCATTTATTAAATGTATATTTTAATTCACCTCAGATATATATAATATACACTTGTATATCTATTAAATTTAAATTTAAATAAATTATGTGTGCTTAAGTCTATTTTGTTTCTTTTACAGCAATTCTCAACATTTTTTCCAATCATATTTTCTGCTCTTGCTCAACTAATACCTTAAAGCAGTCTTGATCTGCCCAGTCTTATATAAACATCTCTTCATGGGCTTCTGTAGTTTCGAAAGCAAGAAAAAGTCCCATGCAAGCAGATTTAAGAATACTGAAATCCTTTGACTATATCTCGTATAATGAGTAAGCACAGCTACGTTTAAGAACAGACTCCAATGATAAACCTTTGCCCTGTATTTTCCACAGAGTCGCAGCAGAAGAAGAAGCCTTGCTGCCTTTGCCTACTTTGCACACAGAGTTACAAAGTTACATGGATATGTAATTAAGGGGCTGACAAGCAGCTTCATTAACAATTCTCTCTCTACCTGCAGCAGCAGCAAATTCCTTCATATCCTTTTTGCTAGTGTAGGGAATCCAAAGAAGTTGTGCAATTCGAACACATGCCTGGGCTGGTCAGCACGTTTGAGTTACAGTTACAGCTGCAGGTAAGCCTATAGCCACGTCCAATCTGGCTAGCATGTCCTGTGCATGTCCGGTGCCCAGTCATGCACAAGCCAGCCATGCATGCCGCAAGAATCCTTAGACTGCGTGGATTGAATTAAACTCACCAAACATTTTAAATATGCAGATCAAAGTGTCCTGGCCGCTCTGGCAACTCGTGTGTGTCCTCCGCCCAGGCGAATCAGACAACTGTTTACAGTTAAGTAATGCGAATCGAATCAGTTAAGCGTGTGTTAAACGAGGCTTAGCATTTCATATGGCAACTATTTGCATTGTCAATTCATTTGAAAACATTGCAAATTATTTACAATTCCAATTTATTTGCATTGTCTTCATTTTCATTTTCAGAACTCGCTCGGACTTGGAACAAAGAAACAATTAAAAATGTTGTATATATATTCTTGATCAAGGCAACTAGATATATATTTCAAATTATCAAACCCTGCTCAATCTAGTTTATTAATTCAAACATATTCTTTATTTAAGGCATTCTTCTTCTTCCATAATTTCCCCTTATGAGAAATTTCTCTTGAACTTATTGACTTTCAAGATTCTTAAATCTTAAGCTCAACTCTCAACTTTATGCGTTTCACTTTTTAGTTAACAAAATGATGGCCATTTCCTTGCCTTGCACGTAGTTTGCCTATAAAATTTCAGTCGATTTAATTTCATTTAATTTACATATTTCTATAGCACATACATACAAACACACACACACACACCCGGAACTCGCTCAGACTTTGTGCTCACATTGTTGTTTGCCTCACAAAAGGCTGTGGCAAGCGCGTGAATAGTCTGGCATGGAACGCTATGAAGGCTGAAGAAACTGTCTATTCGCATGAATGAATTGTGTTGATTTTCAGCAGCAAATACCCTTCACGAACGGATTCTAGCTGGTATCATAAATAAGCAGCTTGTGAATATTAACTATAATACATAATTGCTAATAAAAATCAAAAATGTTCAGTGTAAGTTAATTTTAGTTAATCCCAATCTCAATTCAATATGTAATATTTTCCAAATTTATAAATTACTTTAATATTTAGCTTTAACACTCTTCAAATTACGCTTAATGGTCGAAGTCAAGTTAACAATTAATATTGATAATAAAAATTGAATGAGCTATCGAAAAAATGCGATAAGCTTGAACGGCGTGTGGTAGAGTTTTAAAATGTGAAGTCTCTAGCTTTTGTGGCTTTCGAGTTCTCGACGTTCATAGGATAGACGGACGGGCGGATGGACGAGCAGACGAAGAGGGCTAAATAATTTTATAAATAATAATATTTAAAAAATCACTGACACACATCTTTTAACTTCATTTAAATGTAAACAAATGTATGTTGTCTGAGTCCTGCAATGCGCACACTCTTTATGTAGATATACTCCTTATCTAAATCTGAACTAAATCAAAAGCCAAGTATGCATAACACGCTACATACATGACCATTTTTTTCATGACTATATATGATATAGATTTCTTTTATATATACCTTGCTATCACTACAAACTTTAAATAACGAATCGAAGCACTCAATTTCTCACTTTAAGCCCTGCAACGCCGCACAACCTGTAATTGATTGTGGCTTATCACACGATACTAAATACAAATCTTATCTGGGCAAAAAGTCAAATGTGACATCATGAAAATTCGTTGCGAGGACTTAGCACAAATTACAGACATAAAAGTCGCACCCAAAGATTATCGTAAACTTTTACAGCAACCCAAAAAATGAGAAGAAAAAAAAAAGCAACAAGAAAAGGAACAACCGGAGCACAAATAAAACCAAATAAAGATTATTTTCGATTTGTGGTTAACACGCAGAGAGTAAGAGAGAAAGAGAGAGCGAGCGAGAGAGAGAGGGAAACGCACATGTGCCCAAGCAGCTTGGGCTATGCATTCATGTATTTGCCATTGATTAGAGTTAAGCAAATTGCAAGTGACATGTCAACAATGGGATTGCATGAGAGCACATGAACATTTATGGGCCAATCCTCTGCGATGAGTAGCCAAAGAGTCGAAGGCTGCATTATGTATGTACATATATATGTACATGTATATTAACGAAAGAGTCATCATTAACAGGAGCAAGGCATAACATCCTCTCGGCTCAGCTAGCCTCAACGATTGCCAGTTGGCCTTACAAGCACTTCCGATGCGAGGGCAAGCAATGCCCAGCCTCCTGAAAGGTTTTCCTGCAACAAAGCAACAAATCGCAATTGAAACTAGCTCTGGAACATTTAAGCTGTTTTTAGACAGATTATACATTGGCTCAATATATTATGCACTTAGTCATTTACTGACTATTTTTTATATTAGTAGCACTTGAAATCTCTATTTGCCTTCAAGTGATAATTACTTAACAAGTTTCCATTTGTTGCCACTCGCAGCGGCAGCGGCAGCACCAACTAAAGCTAAACAGCAGCATATATATATATATATATATATATATATATTTATTTATTTTTTTTTTAAAGAAAAGTCTTTGAAGAATTATATTGTTAGGGGCCTCCAGTTGGCGACGTCAAAAGTAAACTACGCTCACCGTATACACAAAGAGCTGATTGTACTATCAACTCTATAGGCAGTCTCCTGCTCCAACTGGCGCTGCGCTGGCTGTGCTGCTGCCTCCTTCCAGTGCAGCATCCTTTGGCACTGTTTTTTGTCATGTGCACTTTCCGTGAAAGATATATCAAGCTGCAGATGGAGCTGACAGCTTCAAGAAGAATTAAACTACTTTGCTCGCTGCCAGCACACAAAACAAACGTCCAACATGCTTGTTCATATAATAAAAACAAAAAGTATATTGGTTTATATCTATATACTAGAGATTCTCAGCTGTGCATAGAAATGTGAGAAATCTGAAAATACAGCATCTTTTATATCAGATAAAAGAATTGTAGATTTTTAACAGGACATTGATTACATTATTATTAGAATGGCCAAGTTTCATTTTTTAAATAATACATATTTCATTAATAAATATTGAAATCAAGTACTTTTAGATATGGAGTACTTTTAAGGTGGACCAAAAACTATTCTGTATGCATTTATCTTGTGTTAAGAGAATCAACCCCGAAATGATAACTTATTTATATGATTTGAAATTTAATCCACACACACACATACATGTGTGCACACATTCACACACACAAACCTTCACACACGCCCACACATATACCGCGCCCCTCTCCGCACTTTTTCTGGTCTCTTGAAGACGCCGCCAACCGCGACGCATTCACAAAAACTTGCCACACCGAAAAACAAACACTGCAAAAACCGAAGACAGCCAGTGAAAAATGGGAGAAGAAAAAGAACAAAAAAACTGAACAATAAAAGGCAGAAAAAGTAGAATGAAGATGAACAGAGCGAGAAAAACAGAATTTGCACACGCAAAAGGGTTCCACACTTCACTCTGGCCTAACCAAAGTAACTTGCGCGCTTCGCCAACTTTTCAAGTTTGCTGCATATGAGAGGAGCTATGCGGCTGACCGACACTAGAGGGCGCCTGTGGGCACAGTCAGCGCAAGGACAGTGCCAGAGCAAAGGAAATGGATATAGGGAGTGGAATGGCAGGGAAGGGAAAAGTGGAAAAGTGCAAGACGCCAGCTCAAGTCGGAAAAACAAATTTGTGCAAAGGCAAAACGCAAAAACTAGAATAGAAAAAGAAAGAAAAGAATGTAATCCATATCAAAAACAATTTTAAATGATTAATTGTGCATTTGCAGCTAGTACAATTAGATTATAAATAAAATTAAATAAATTTAAATGTTTATTAATGCGAAACAAACTGTTAATTAATTAAATACGTTTAATTATGAAATTGAAGCTCAAACTGTTTTTTTTTTTTTTTTTTTTTTGCTCAAATATTTTTATAAAGAAAACAAAATGTGCCTAAATCGAAATCAAAATTAAATGACTAATTGAGCGTTTGCAGTTAATTTACTAAATAAAATAAATACAATAAAAATACTAAAAATTGAAATTGAAGCTCAACATTTTTTTTTAATTCTTTCAATATTCTCAAATATTTGTACAATGAAGGGAAACTTAAATGATTAATTGAGCAGTTTTTGCAGTTAGTTCATAAATTCAAACATTGAATTTATTTAATTTAAATGTTTATTCATAGGAAAAGTTAAAATTTAAGCTCAATCTTTATAAAATTCCTTAAAAAATAATTTTTAAACAAGTAAACAACAACAAGTAAAACAAGTAATTGCAGGACTATGAATCATAGTCTATGATATACCCTGAAGCCTAGGAACAATAATTATTCGAGGAGTTCATACAGGGACAGAGGGACAGACAGACAGAGCCGGATAGACTCAGCTTGTCGCCCAGATCCAGAATATATCTATTCACTTAATGGTGTCTGCCACGCCTCCTGCTGGGCCAAGGCACTGCTGACCAGACAGGCGTCAAGTGCCACAGTTTGTGGCACACTCTGTGTGGCAAGTGTGGCTCACATTTGTTGACCAAACGAGCGCGTTGCAATATTTTAATGGAACTTGAACATGTCTGCACTTCTGCCTCATTCAAATGCAACAAGTGCATCAAAAGTTGCTGCCATTTCGTTGCAAAAATATTTACTGAAAACTGAACATGAAAACAAGTTTCCATTAAATTTAACGAACGCAAGAAGGCGAATGTAATTATTTAAATTTCATCCTTAAGCTGCGAACATTAATGCAAGTCGAAACACTAAAATTGTTTAATTTAAATGAATAAAGTTTTTATATTTATTTTGAGTGTATGTCAAATTGCATTCAAATTTCAACCATTTTTTTGTCCAGTGTAATCTAAACGAAACTCCTGCCAACTAAATTTCCAGATTTTTGCGCATATATAAACATATATGAAACCTAAAATCCTTTCTTTGCAGCCTCATAAATTTCAACAATTCAATCGAATTTGTTGTTTACAGAGATTTGTTGTTTATATGCTAAAAATAAATAATCGAGCAAAGTGTAGTCCACCACATATACACACATACATTTACATATATGTATATGCATGCGTATGTATGTCTATTACATAATGGACGAACACGTGCCGGACCAGCAGCCATGGATGAATAAATGTCAAACATTTTGATACGCATCATTGCCACTTTCCGCCCAATTTTCCGGATATGAGAGTGTTTACGTGTGGCGTACGCACGAGTTCCGTTTTTAATCAAGTGGACAGGCGATTCATGTGTGATGTTTATGTGTGCTGTGCCCACAGGCGGCAACAGATCAACGACAGTTTGCCAAACAATTCACATTCAATTCTCCAAGCGAGCATCAATAATAAATACAAAAAAGTTAGAGTACTTAATATAATAATATATAATAAAGTGTTAAGCAAAAAAATAGAACTTCAATTTCATCTTTAATTCATTCATGAAATCAAAATAATTTTTAGCAAATAAATAGATTAACCAATATATGTAAAGTTACAAAAAACTACAATTATTTGCAATCTTTAAGTAAAGCTTAAGCATAAATATATAAATCATATTAAATTCAACTTTAGATTTGCATACATTTATTTCTCTTTGTAGTTAACGTTCGTTTATTAAATATAGATTTTCAAACACGCCATATGTTTACATATATAATTGCGTATTTCTGGACAATTAGGCATAAATACATACAAACTACAATAAACTGCTTGGCATACAATGCATACAAATATAATACAGACATTTATGTTTGTTTTCGGTATACAACATTTCATTGATATTTTGATTATAAAAACACATCGAAAATATTACACGTACAAAACAACTTTTCTTCTCTTTTGTTTTGGTTTCTCTTTTAGATATTTGAATATGCTTCACCGTCAATAGTAGACGTACAATTAGATGTATGTATATTTGTGTTTATATATTTAAATATATATATATATTGATTATAAAAAAAGATATTGTAAATCATATACACATATAAAAATCTACAATAAGGCAATTTGCTTATAGGTTTCGGCCAGGGAAATTCTATTTACTTTTGCTTCACTTATTATTTCTGTTTCATCCATGCTTCTTGTGTTTCTCTCGTGTCGTTTGTTTACATGTTTGTTTCATAAATAACATTTAAAGCTTTTTAAATTAGAATTCTCTTACAAATAAGTACATGGAATGTGCGTTACTTACTATTATATATAAAAAATTAGTTCGAGTACAAACTAAAATATATCGCTTTTTTCATCATTAGTTGATGTTGTTGCATAAAATTCGTTTAAAAATTATACAATTGAACGCAATGCACTACATGCGATACTCTGTTTTAAATGCACTTTTTAAAGTTTACATTAGATATAAATGTCCGTCTGTTACACCAAATATGATAATGGTTTTATATGCATTGTGTTTTACTTTTGTATAAGACTTAGTTCGACAGCAACATGAAATTTTGGCAAAAATAACAAGCATTTTATAGTTCTGCGGCATTCATAATTTTGATAGGAGTGTACACAATCCGACTGCCTATGGTGCCACTTTACTTCCACCCGCATGCATCATGACCAGAGACCCAACCATTGCAACCAGCGTGCGATCCAGCCAAGTAACCGGATTTGGATATAGAAAGCCACCCTCATAGAATCCGAGGTGACCACCATGTGCTACCTCCACGTAGGCAGACTTTTGACGAGTGGCTGTACAGAAAAAACAATTATTTTAATTAGAGCACAAATATAAAATTTAAAGTTAAAGTATATTTTTATAATACCAATTTTTAAAAATAAAAAAAGAAAACTCAAACTTCTCGCAGCCGGTAGGATTCGAACCTACGCTCCCAGAGGGAATCTGATTTCTAGTCAGACGCCTTAACCGCTCGGCCACGGCTGCTTCTTTACACAACAGTGCAAAGTACCCATTTCTATCACTACTAAAGGCACTTGTGTTGTGTTAACATTTCCATAAAATAACGTAATGTTACAATAACAGAAAACCGCTATAACATTACGATAAACGACTATGTCAACTAACATAACAGTTAACTTCTGATTCGACAAAAGTTTCTAATGAAAATGATATATTAATTGTATATTTAATTGCACTTACTGGCATACTCCTTGATTGGATGCAGTAAATCAACCGGCACCAGGGGATCATCTTTGGCATTTATATAAATCATTGGTTTCTCAATGTTGTCAAAATAGAAAAGAGAAGAGCTCCACTTGTACAGTTCCTGTGTCGATGCAAAATTATAGACGCGTCGGGTATAAGCCTCATCTAGTTCCGGCAGTGTTGCAGCCGCTATAATATCGCGCTCGTTGAGGTTATGACGAGCCTTCACCTCATCAGACAGCAGCACATGGCGATGGCGCAAAATTATGCTCTTCACATTCTCAGTCATGATATACAAATAGAAACGACGGAAGTTTTGCCAGTTCAGTAGCCATTTTGTACCCCTAAAGGTAACAACAGAATCCAAATTAGTAAAGTATTTAAGAGCATGAAGTAGAAAATCTTTTGCTCACTCGACGGCATTGTAGCCCTGGCAAATGGAAATGCCACCAATCACACTATTCGGCTTTTCCTTTTGCATTTCCCCCATGTACTTGGTGACCAGATTACCGCCCAGACTGAAGCCAACGGCAACAATGCGGCTATGCTGGTACTTCTGATGCAGGTGCTCTACCATGGCAGCAAAATCGTCTGTGTGGCCATAGGTAAAGATGCGTGTCGAGGTCACCTGTACGGTGCGCAGGGCGCCAATGTGATTCATAACGGCACAGCGATAACCGTTGCACTGGGCCAGGTGCACAAAGGTGCGAATATAAACCGATTCCGAACTATTCGCTATTCCCGGACAAATAGCCACTGTAATATCATCTAAGGTGAGAGTGAAAGATAGAGAGGGAGTAAATTATAGTTGACCATAGTAGCTAACTTCAGCTACTTACCTTCCTGCTCCTTTAGTGGCTGATACAGATCATAAGTTAAGGTGGATCCATCCTGGAGCGATAGATAGACGCGCTCACCCAGAGGCCACGGGCAACGTACACGGCCGACAATGCTATGCAATACGGTTTGAACATGACCGCTGAATCCCCATAGACGTGGTGGAATATAGCTGAAAATTTTATATTAATTACATATTATAAATAATATTTAAAATTAACAGCTGAGCTGTTAATTCATTTGAATTACAAAATTGACTAACTTAACAGTAAAAAACTGTTGCATTTTAACAGCAGTAATAATGTTAAGAGCAGCACTACGCAAACAGCTGTTGGTGAACTCATAAAGTTGAATAGCTGTTGCTCAACACTCACAAGCATCGGTGGTTCAGTGGTAGAATGCTCGCCTGCCACGCGGGCGGCCCGGGTTCGATTCCCGGCCGATGCAAATTACTTTTTGTCAATTATTTTTAATTTTTTTTTTTTCTTTTTAGAAGTAAATATCTTGACAGCAGCCGAAAATTGAATGACAAATAGCACTTATGTATGAACATAGTTAATGCAATAATAGACAACGACATCATTTTTGCAGAAGCACACCAATATGAAAATGTGTCAAGCCGGCATACAAAGCAGCTGTTAGAATTAATTGAACTCAATTGAGCTGCAAAATCAGCGCCATTGCTGTCAGGCGTTCAAAAACGTGCACCACTGCTCTGTGTCACTCTCTTCTATTCCCAGTTGTCTGGTTTTAAACGCTTTCCCCTTTTCAATTACTATCAATAAAAAGCTAAGTTGTTGCGTTTAAGTTTTCAAATTATTGTAGGAAGTATTCACAATTTTGGAGGTAATTTATTGTCTCTCTGTGTACCTATGAGAATTTCTAATTCGTAAATTATATATGTACATATTAACAAAGCTTATAGTATAATTACTTGATCGATTGCCATTAAATATGAAAGTATTTTAATGGGGACTGACTGGGGCATAATAAAACGTTGAACTAACAAAACAGCTGCCAAAATTCCCAACCAACTCAAGTTTAACATTTTTGTGCAATTTCTTTCTTTTATTACTAAAACGAGTACAAAATATTACGAAGGCAAACGAATGACAACAGCAAAAACTATACAGATACATACATACATATGTACACGTATGTAGTTGTAGATATATGTAACTCTATTTATATACAAGCATATATGCATGTATGAGTATATACATATGACTCATTCATAAATTTTGCACCCCTTTTTCAAGCAGGCAAAAAAAAAAAACAGAATGAGCTTTCAAAACAAAAACAAAAGCTGTGTAACTTCGGCGCGTGTGGAAGCAGTATAAGGCACAGAGAAACGAAAGATAAAGCAGAAGAGAAAGAGGGCGATTGCAAATGCTGTTGCTGAGGTTAATGATAAGTAGCTAAACGTTCGCATTCAATACGCTTACGTAATCTTTGTTGTCAAACAAAAGTGGAAGACCGACTGGGCAATACGCCAAAACCAAATCACAAACAGGTAGCCAAACAATATAGCCAACCGGCAAAAGAGAGTGGAAAAGTTTTACCGGTTTAATTGATACCCTATAGATATGTCACTAGGTCTGGGGCATATAATTACCGAATATATGTCACATATATAACCGTCAATATATATATCAATAAACTGTCATATATGTACATCTGTATATGTACATACCTGAAGAACAAATGAACACTCAAACTAAGTTTGTATGATGTGATAAATGGCCAGCTGTTTACTATTCCAGATGCTAGACACAGGGCATTACCTAGTATATCATTAATTTGTGTGCCCCTTGTGGCTTTTTGTCTTCACATATGTACATATGTATGTAAATATATGTATTCCGGTTGTGTGTATTCCTATTATTTATTTATTTAGAGGTTAGAGATGGTATGAATTTAAATCTAACTTGTAGAATTAGGCGCTGGCTAGAGAGGCCCCCGGCTTGGTATTCTTTCTATTCCCGAGCGTCCCACGCGCAATAAATTGAAAGTCCATTGAAAGCTACTTACTAGGCGAAGATGTTGCTAGGCGTTATTCGCTTCGCTTAAATGAACTGCGTAATTATGCTTTACTCTTTGCACCGTTCGCTTATCGCCGTTTCACCAAAGGCAGACAAAAAGAAAGGTGAGGACACGGGCTTGCTTAAAATTGTCTAATCTCAACCGAAAGCCGAAAGAAGAACACGCACACATATGTATGTTCGACAGTATGCATACATATGTATGTATGTATGGACTCTTCGGAAACATTTTCCAGGCGCGTAACTGTTGCAAAAAAATGTTAGTACACTGTAAATAACATTTATACGTACAATTAGATTAATGTAATACAATATGATATCAATTTATTGAATGGTAGTTGTATATGGAGATATTTAAAAAAATTTAATTTTAAATATATGCTTTATAATTATTGTAGTTTTAGTGAATCTATACATTGTATATAGTTTTTTTTAATACTGTGTAAGCCTAACACTCACCTTTGACTAAAACCACAAAAGGTGACTATTATTACTTATAGTGCTATCAATGCATATATACATTCATATACATATATGTAATATATATAGAACTATTACTAGTTAGTTTGATATAGATATGAATTGTTACCTATGACAAATTCACGTTTCTTAATCGTTGCAATCTCTATATACACTTGAATGAAAGCTATGCGCGCAAGCGAGATTAATCAACCATTTAATTTAATTGACTTATTATTGCATATTTGATAATCACAGAAACAAAATAAATGAAAATATATGTTTGATGTGAATAGAGGCTAATGATTCATTCGCCGGGCAGCTGTTGTCGATTACTTGAACTTTATGCATGTGACGCGGCAATATAAATGTATATAGGTATATAATTGCATATGTAGTTGTAAAATGTACATTAAGGTTTTGCTTGCAAATAATTTAAAATGCAGCAATTATGCAGTTACAAATTGCTAGCGGAAAGTGAATGACACCTGCTTAGAACTGAACATTAATGCTAATGGGATTAAATTATTAAACATCATTCTCATTTGAATAAATATGTCGGAATTGAAAAACAATATATGTACGTTTATTTTGACAAATATATTGTAGTTAAATAATATTTAATATCATTATTAATTAGAGATATAAATACCTAAAAACAAGCTAAGTAAATTACAAATTCAGTTTTTATACGAATCAAAACTGATTAATGCTTGCACGAATTTCATATATTACTTAAATATTATATAAATGAAATAGGAAAAATTAGTATATCTTAGGACAATTAAAGATTTTACTAATTCAAAATTCTCGCTAATTCGCAGCACTACAATCTCGAATTTTGATTTCCAGCAAATTCCACTTGATTGCGCACTGTAAGCTAACATTTTACCGTGGCTGTAACATAAATGCCACATACATAGAAATCAGCTGAGCTGAAGCGCAAGGCGCGGCGCACATCACGCAAACCCAGGCATACACACACAAAATGTATGCATGTACATGTATGTATGTGTGAAATTTGTTTGCGGCAAAACAGAAAAGTAATTGCGTGGGGTCGGTACACACTGTTATTGTGTGATAATACTTTTGTCGCTCACTGCATCATTATTATTTGCTGAAAATCATATGTTGAATATCTATCTACTTACGGTTCGCGCAGCACCGGCGCAATTTTGTACAAGCAATCCAGAAACTGCTCGTCGAGGCACCACACGCTCGGCCTCAAGGGCTGGCTATGGACATTTAGGATGCGGAATAGAATGCACACGATAACGGCGACAAGCGTTAAAAAGGCGGTAGACATCTTTCTTCTTTTCTTCTTATGCTCTTATTCTTTCTTCTTTAGTTTCGTTGCTCCGCACCTGTGGGTGTCGCTTGCGACGTCAAGGATGTTCTTGTGTCCTTAAACCTTGCAGTTGCAGTTGTTGCTTCTGTGGGTTGTTACGGTTGCTACTCAACTATTTACTAAACCCTGACCGTTTCAAATTTCTGGTTTTCCAAACAATAAGTGCGGCATATGAAATAATTTTAAAATTATGATTTTATTTTTTTTTTTAATTATACTGTACATAAAATGCTTACTATGTTTCTTTTCATTTGCAGCTGGTTGGGCGGGCTGCAACTGTAAAATATTTGCGATTTACACACACGCACCCATAGACAGTGTTACATTCAACGCGGCAATCGCCGCTATATTTATAAATACACGATGCTAGATGGAAGAGTCAAAAAACTGATCTTATGAAATCTTTTATATATTTACACTATTTCAACCGAACACAATACAATTTTTATTGACACCAACTTTGCATTAACGCTCATACAACAGTCTTCAAACGTCTGGCACTGTTTTTAACCAACTGATGTACATGTATACATGTTCTGTTTTACTCAAAATGGCACTACAATATATTTGTCTATTTTTAGTGCGTTTTAAACACGCAAGCTGTATTAAATACGAGAAAAGAAATTTTTATTTTAAGCTTTAACAGTAATTTCCCTAGCTGTTTTGAAATGTTAGGTGCTATATTTTTGTATTTTAATATTAAGTTTACAAGAACATATTGTAAATTATATAATTAACAGAAAGTTATTAATTACACCAATTCACAAAAAATCTAATTAGTCGCTATATTCAAATATAAAAGAAGATTCGTCTTTGCAATTTGCTCCATAAGTAAACACTGTAGTCAATATTATCCCAATTTAAATACTGAGCTTTAAAACTTCGGAAAAAGCAAAGTCGGAAGCAAGATTTATGTGCCGAGATAATAGACAGAGGTAAGCGGCTCAAGTATTAGTCTTGTGATAAGACTGGGGTCGTAGATTTTATAAATGATGTTTTTTGATCTTTCTAAAAGGATTGGAATTAAAAAATGTATACTTCGTACAGAGTTAGAATTAATTCATTAATAATAATTTATAACCTGACTCTAATCTCTTTAGCGTGTATACGAATAAATTATATAATTTCTGTTATCTGTTATCTGATCTGTGACATGTTTTTTTCAGTCTATGCAACTGAATATTTATGTAATTTAGGAGTAATTTATTTAGTATACTTTAAGCAATAAATGAATATTCAAAAAGCCGTTAAAGCAACAAGAGCGATGAAATGCAGGTGCATGTAATAATCACCTATCGATGACAGTTCAAAGTTACTGTCGGCGATACATCGATGCGCATCGATAGCTGCGATTCACGCAACTTTGAACACGTATTTGTGTAGATATGTGCGTGCGCCAAAAGGGGCAATGAAAAACTAAAGTTCAAGTTATGTTGCTTCCTAGCAGCACAATAAGGCCATTTGTTGCTTAACATACGTGAGTAAGTGGCCAAACATGTAGTTAAGGTAAATATTTCAACGTCTACGTCTCTATTTGCAGGTTATGTGTGGGCACAGCTGCAGCAATTACACGGCAACAACGCAAGCAACAGGAGCACCGTTGCCCGGCACCTCAACATCACGATTTAAGCATAAATATAAACTAACAACAATTACCATTCCAACTGCACCAAAATGATGATGCAATTCGTATGCCAATTGCTTGGCCAACTCCTGATAATATGCATTGCCGCCTTCGATCTGCTGCAACAGCTCTGGCTGCGATTACACGCTCTTGCCAGCAGGTCATATGACTACTTGCAATGTGATCAGCGGGCGTTTCTAGGCAGCGCGCTGCGCGGGCTGGAGAAATTGCCGAAACATCTGGTGTTAGTTGTGGGCCCGGATGATTGTTATGTGGATGTGGCGTTGCTTAAGCGCATTTTCAGCTACGCTCAAATTGTTGGCATACCCTATTTAAGTGTCTACGATACGCGCAGCCTGGGCAATGGCTATGTGGATCTGTCGCTTTTCTGTCAGCTCGACGATAGGGGCGATAGGTGCTACCACTGGCCATCGTCGTCATCCAAAGAAGCCAAGGAACAAAAACTAGTACAGAATGGCCATAAGCCTAACAAAAATGGCACTAGCAATGGCTATGCCAACAACAGTGCACATCAGAGGCAACTACGGGTAATTTAAGGTTAAAGCAGCTGATAAAGGCGTTATCAATGGTTATTTGAGCTGTTCCTCAATATGTGTTCCTTCATTTTGCTGGAAAGACAATTTCACTTGTATCTAGCATTTCCATGAAAACGCCTTATCAGCTTTGAAATTGTATATTTCTTATCTTTTGAGTTCTTAATTGCAGGTGTACCAAATTAATAGAGCCGATGGCCATGCGCTAATTGCCGATGTTTGCCGCGAGCTGTACGAGAGCCGCAAAAGCGTCCAGGTGCAAGCGATGCTGGAGGAGCGCGAAAAGCTAACCAATGGCATCAATGGCATGCTAAACAAGAGACTGGGCTTCGCCGTGCCGGAACCAGAGCTGGGCATTGTGTTCTCCAGGCAGACGTGCACCTACGGCCTGCTGCCGTGGCATGTGCGCTTCACCGAGTTCCATACGCATCGCAGCGGCAGTTACTTTGGTGCCAAGTCCTTTGCCCAGGTGCTCTACAAGTACGCGCGCTGCGAGCAACGCTGGGGGAAATGATATGTTGCTTCTTATGTTCTGAATAAGTTACTTTATAATAATATTCGATGTACACTAGATTAAATTAAGCGCCTGCAAATTGTAAGCTTAAGCAAAAAGTGGAAAGACACACACACACGTCATATGTATGTATATATGTTATATATATATATAGCTCTATATATATAAATATATATAGATGTACATGAATTTTTTAAATTGTTATTCATAAACGAAATGTATTTGCAGAGATTTACACATGAATCATGTTAGTTTGAGTTTTGCATAAATATTTTATGTATTTTAATTGTAAGTTCGATTACTTAGAGGCTAGTGTTAGGCTTTTATTGTGTATGTATGTGGTTGCCTGGTAGCGGAGACGCGTCCTGCGGCTCTACATGCTGGGCTCGGGCTGAGCGTGTCGCTTCGACAGCAGATTCACATCGGTCAGATACTTATTCTTCTCAATGTTGTGCGGCCCGGCACTGTTGGGCATGCGTTCGTGTATCAATTGGAAGGAGCTGCGCAAGTCCATCAGGGAGTCGGCCAGACCCTTCTTAATGTTGGCAAACTCACTGGACATGAGGGACAGCTTGCCCAGCAGATAGTTCAGATTGTCATCCATGTCGATCATATGCTTTTTGGTCTCCTCCACTTTGCTGCTCAGGCCCATCATTGTGCTAAACGTGCTGTTCACATAGCCATCGTGGCCCGCCTGCATCAGGCCCAGCATCTCGCGGCTTTGGCCGATTTCGGAGCTCATGATCTCGATGCGATGCCACACCTGCGACAGGGCCGTATCCAGCAGGCCGCTGATATTACGATTGGACTCCTCCTGCGTCTCCACCAGCGTGTCGTTCAGCTCGTTGAAGCGCGCCTTCACCAGGCCCGTCAGCTCGGCCACCTGCTGCTCCAGCAGCAGGCTCACCTTCTGCACAATCTGCAGCGTGCCAAACTCGACCTTGCGCTGGGTGTCCAGCACCACCTCCGAGTTGGTCATCATGATGTTGTTGAACTTACCCAGCGCATCGAAGCCATCGTTCAGTTTGCTATGGCTGGCATTGATGCCCTCGTAGAGCTGTTTGAGCAGCGTCAAGTCGCCCGACAACTGCTTCAGATCACCCTGAATGTTCGCCTCCGTCTGCTGCATGTGCTCCGTGGTCTGACGCAGTGCTGCACATGGAGTTGGAATGGATATAAAAGAAGCTAATGTCTTTCCTTTCCACTCACCTGTTTGCTGACCCAACAGCGATTCGGTCTTCAGTGCCGTCAGAGCGTTGAGCGTTTCATTGTTGAGCTCCTGCATGTAGGCGCGATCCTTCTCGTTGAGACCCTGGGGAGCAGCTGGCGCCTGTACTGTGGCATTGCGCAGCTCAGCCACTTGAATGCTCAGCTGGCCCAGACGTTCCAGAAGCTTCAGCTCGAGCTCATCATTCTTGGGCGGAGCAACAGTGGTGACCGCAGCCGCAGCCGCAGCCGCAGCGCTGTGCTGCTGCAGCTTGGCCTCGATTTGACTCAGCAGCTCATCGGACTTGGGCATGCGCTCGAAGCCCTGCTGATTCTGTTGGGCGGTCTGTTTGCTGTTCTCCAGCAACTGGGCCACGCTCGTCCTGAGCTGCTTGAGCTCGTCGAGCAGCTGCTTATTGATTTGCTGTTGTTCCTTCACAAATTCATTGGGCAGAGCGGAGGCGGTGGGGGCAGCGGCTGGTGGCGCGATTGCCTTGGGTGCACCTGGCGGGTTCTTGAAGCATTCGTCATTCTCTCGCATCCATTGGAACATATGCTCCATGGCACGATTGAGCTTGTCGGTCTCCGTATTATACTTCTCCTCTTGCTGCACAATAATAACAACAGTATTTCTAGTGTCTAATACTAACAATAATACGTATCTACTTACTGTGATCAACATGGTCTCTATCTGACTGACCCGCTCGTCCAGTCGCCCGAATATGCCGCTCATCGGTTCCAGGTTCCGCTGGCCCTTTTGCAGTGCCTGCATCGCCTTCTTCAGGAGCTCGCCCAGTGCACGCTCTCGATGCTCATGTCGCTCCAGCTTGTTGTCCAGCTGATTGTACGAATAGATCAGAGATTTTAGGGTTCCACTAATGTCTTCATTGCTGGAACGACAATGGAGGAGAAAGTTATTGAAATATATGTGGCAATTCTTATAGCAAAACTAAAAAACTTTTAACTCTTTTCATAATTTCTGATACTTTTATCTATTAAAAACTTTGTAAAGTAATTTAGTTAATTAAGTAATAATATCTTATGCAAAATATTAATATATATAAATAGCAAAAGTTTTTAAAAGATTGCGCATATAAACAAATTTTTGAAGCTCTGTATTATTTTTTTAATATTTCATTTTTTTTTTTTTTTGGAAATTAGTTTAATTTATTTCTGCTTTTTTTACACTTAGTATTTTTTAATGCAGTAAATATGTATGCATAGGTATATGTATGTAGTAAATATAAAAAGTGTTATTTCATGTTTATTTTAAACTTTATTTACGAAAAAAGGAATCTATTAAATTTTTCAATTTTAAAATTTTAGTTTACTTTACAAAAATGCTGAAAAATATTTAAATGTTATACATACATAGAAAATAAATATTTGTATAACTTAAACATAATATTTTATTTGATTTCTTGTCAATAAATACTTGGAAACTCAACTTAAAATTTGAACATTTTTATTTTTAGCTTTTTCTTAGTTTAGTAATTGAAATTTATGGAAATATATATAAATGATTTATAAATATATAAATCATTTCGATTTGTGATTTTTTTGTTAGTATATATAATTCTACAACTTTTAATAATTATTTAGAATTAATGTTTTTTACGCTTATTTTATTTTTATTTTTTTTACTTTTTAAAATACCTAAATAAGTAAGTTATTCATTTATTATTCAGTTATTAGCAAACATGTAAAAAGAATGAAAAAATGTATTTTTTTTTTTATATCTCTGCAATAAAATTTAATGAATTCAAAAATTAAAATGCAACTTGAGATATTAAATGAAACTTTAACTTGAAATTTTATTTGACAATTATTAACAAATGCTCAAAGTGCATTCCGAATGTAAGCTGGGAAACAGAAAATTCTAGTCTTAATCATGGGGAAGACATGGGCCGATTTTATGACAGAGACATCGACAGCTGTAAATGCTGATGGAACTGGTACGGAGACTGGGCCTGTGCCTGGGTACGTATGCACTCGTCATAAATGACTTGTAAAGATCGAGATCAATTCTCATAAACATGCGCAGCCCACCCTGCCTGCTAATAATCTCCGACTCGGCGCTGTCTCAGGGTCAGAAACCCTTTTAGATGCGTTGCATATTGCCTGTATGTGTGTATGTGTGTGTGTGTGAAATGCATTTATGCTGATAGATATGCAGAGCAGCAAGAGTTCCAAGTGCCAAGCAGCGAGTGCCATGCGCCCCGATAGGCAACATATGTGCCGCAAGTTTCCCTGTCGCTGCCCATTCCCATTAGGCTATCCCATCCCATCCCCTTCCCACTCCCATTCCCATTCCCATTCCCATTCCGCAGGCCATTTGCATGAAGTGTGGGCCAAAAATAAATAAACAAACAGCCGGCACAGACAGACAGAGCCACATCTCCATCTCCCTCTTCCTCTCTCTCCCTCTCCCTCTCTCTCACTCTGTTTCTTTGAAGGCAATAGCGATTAGTTTTGGGGGACTGAGAGCTCCGTCGAAGGCGTTGCCCTATGCATGCCCAGCATATGGCAGGCGGGTCTGGGTCTCTGGCATTAGGCATTGCTAGTTGTGTTTACATCCGAGAACTGTGAACGTCCTGGCGCCCCACTTCATATCTATCACATTTCGCACAGAAACATTTCAATTTCAGTTTCTTGCTGCATTATATTTCACGCTTCGTTCCGGAAATCGGAGGCAAAGTGCGGGCGAGTGTTTGACATGTGTCAAACTGATTTCAGTTCGAATAGGTCTTTGAATTGAGTAAGAAAAGCTGAAGAGCTCGGAAAATTCAAATGAATTCTAAAATGTTGCAATGTATAATTGTTTTTCAATATATATGTATGTATTATAAAAGATTTATTTTCATACTCGAAAGACCTTTTAGTATTTTCAAAATTTAATAAAGGAAATTAATCAAAAAAGAAAATTATTGAAGTCTTAATTTGATAGATAATTTTAGAAACATTAAAAAAATAATGCATAATTATTAAAAAGCTTTTGGGAAATATGTTTAGGTTTGTAAACTTTAACTATGCTTCAAGCATTTTAATAGACTAACAAATTTTTAGAATTACATTTGCAAATGATTTTCAATTTGTAACACTAATAAATTTTTAAAATTTCATCAAAAATGTTTTTAATATGTAACATTTATTGATTCGTTTCAAAGTGCTTAGAAAATATTGAGTTTCTTCCAAAAAATTTCTTGTTCAGTCACACTAGTATTTTGTAATGACTGTAAATACATATATATATATACATGCACATATTGAAGGATAATATTTGAAATATATAATCCTTAAAAATATAGAATTATATATATTTATATTTTATTAATTAGTAAGAAATATAATGTTCTATTTATATTTTAAGCTTGCAAATTTATAGTTTTATTTGTTCTTGTATAACTATGTATAGTAAATAGGATATTATAGAGGACATAGGCACATCTATATACATATACCCTGCATATATACGTGATCGATTGGAAATAATTTGGAATATGCTGTACTTACGTGACGGGTGAAGCTTCGGCATGCGTTGGCCATAGGCTGAGACCAATTAAAGCTAGAAGTACTAAAGCAATTGATGGATGGTTTGCAGTTGCCATTTTTCGATCTCCAATTAGCTGTGGCTAGGCAAATCCGAATTGGGTTGAAGTGCGTGATCTGTGCAAATTGAAATGAAAAAGAGCATCCATATATATAAATATGTGTATATATGTGCATAGTAAACATGGGATAATTGAAAATTTCAATAAATTTATAGTCCGTATGAAAATGCATTCGTTTATTGAAAAATTTTTGTGCAGCTGTAAATATTGGCGCATTTATGCCAAGGCGAATTGTTTAAACAATGCAGAATGCAGCGGCAATTAGTTCCTCGTTGCTCTGTCCATCGCATTGTTTATATTGAAATCTGAAGATCTGCGCTATAAAATTTGCCAAGAATAAGACGCATTTCTTTCATACCATGCATGCACCAGTTTTGCGTTGATTGCATTTTGTGGACGGTAGTAAAATGCAAGCAGGAAATTGGGTCAGAAATATGTAAGTGAAATGATTAAATGAGCACGATCTGGACATTGTATAAATGTATAATTACACACATACATATATTTATATACAAAAATATATCAATTTGTTTATGTCTTTGAAATAAAACAAAATCATATGTCCTTATCGCATTAACGAATTGGGTTAAAGGTTGATAAATTGTGAATGCTAAGATAGAACACTTCAGTATATATACATATTATATAGAGTCGAGTACATGTGCCGCTAGGCAATGTTATTGAATTAAAAATGTATTAAATATAATATATACGTATAACAATATATATATATATATATATATATATAACTCTTATAAATACACACTTGTATCAGTTGGAGAGTTGCGATGGGATTTTTGTTATAGAGGAGCTGAGCAGCTCTCCGAGTCTCTATCACTGATTTGGTTGCACTGCACTGGGAATTTCTACTAGAATTTGTACTATTTGCTGGAGCTGACGACGTCCTCACTGCACGAGCAGCGCACACTGAATGAGTAGAAGATGCTGGCGCCTGGTACATAGAGTTCTGTCTGATAATTTCGTTGCTCAGCGTCGATGCTGGTTGCTCGGAGAGGGTGAGCGAGAGTGTGTGATCGTGCTGAGATGTTTCTAATTAAATGTAATTAAAAGAGCGCAGTGAAGAGCCTAAAGTTGCGTTTATAGCTTCCCGCATCCTAAGTCGAACTGCATAGCATGGCATACGTAGGAAGTGCAATTGAATCAAAATTCAATTTGTTTTAATACAAAACTATTCAATGCATATCAATCATCAGGCTGATTAGTTTGCTGTGGCGGCAATGCTCAAGCCAATCAAATGCTAATAAATATACATTTAATATAATTGTGTGACGGCTCGCATATTCACAGCAATTCTGCAACATTTTGATCAAATCTTGACGACAGTTCGATTGAGATTTGAATATTTGTTTTTGGCGCCATTCTCAAGCTATCGCCTGTCTGGTCAACGTTGTGATCGATAGTTCGTGCCTTGCACTGTGAAGTCCGCTCGATGTTTATAGCACAACGATAGATATCGATAGTTCCAGAAACTCAGCTGTTGCCGGCTTTTGTTGATATTGCCAATCAAACGTATTTATTCCTCTGTCACAGTTGGGAAAAATGCCAACTATAATTGCTTTGGATACATCGCTATCCATGCTGCGTCCTGTGCCAGGGCGCAACGACCACACTTACCAATCGCTAGCTCTCAAGGGCATCCAACACCTGCTGGACAACCTGACCGCATCGGGAAAACTCGAACACGTAGCTTTGGTCCTGTACACCACAGTTTGTGAGCTGAAAGTGGATTTCACTCGCGACTACGATCAGATTCGGCAGGCGATTAAGAAAATCGAGCCCCTCGACAAAGCCTGTCTGCTGACCATGCTGAAGACGTCCGTCAGTCTCATGGCCACCTGGGGCACCCAGAATCTACTGCAGTTGGTGGTGTTCACGGACTGCGGCCCGGGCTTTGGCAGCACATCAATTGCCGGCTTCCTGGATGCATATGCGGGCAAAGAAGCCGAACCGGAATACGTCTGGCTGAAGGCACTGGCCACCTACAATCTGAACTTCATCTGTCTGGGCGTGCACTCCGATCTCTACTTCACGCGTGGCGTGGCACTGCACCAACAGCTGCTGGACGCCGCCGGCCTGAAGGGACAGCTGTTCATGACGAAGCCAGTGAAGAATGTGGAGACAGGCGACGCCAACTCTGGCTGCAGCCACAAAAGCGAACTGGGCCGCACCGCCCTATTCGAGCTGATCGAGCGGATGTGCGAGTGCAGCTACAAGTTGACAGAGGTGACGCTGAAGTGCGGCCACTACTTCCGGCTGGAGGGCCCCGTGCTGCTCTGGCCCCCACCGATGCCGTACGAGCAGAGCGCGCCCTACGGCGGAGATTCCACAATTCGACACATCGATCAACGCATCGATGTGTGCGGCTTCCTGGCCCTTTCGGATATCGGCTCGCCGGCCACCCTTAGCCGGCACTGGGTGCTGCCCAAGGTGGAGCGAGAGAAGCCGACGCGACGCTCGGGCGGATTGGCGACGGTGGCCAAGCCGCCAAAGCTAACACTCGACGCTAGCAATCCGCACTATGAGCTGGAGAAACTGGAGCAGGACATACGCGACTTCTATATGAAGGACACCAAGGAGGCCGAGGAGAGCGGCGACGATGCGGACGTCAGTGTGGTACTCAAGCACAGCCAGCCCCAGACAGAGCAGCAAAAGGACAATCTCTGCGTGTTGCTCCATGGCGCCCTCAAGCAGGAGAATATGGCCGCCCTGGTGCTGCTGGGCGAGAAGTGGTACGGCTTCATGTACGCCTACACCGACCTGAAGAAGAAGTCCAACTTCATGCTCAACATACTGCCGCCGGGCTCCCATGTGATACCTTGGCTGGGTGACCTCGAGCTGCTCGGTTTTCCCTCGGACCTGGCGCCCGGCGAAACGGCCAGCTTTCCGGTGCGAGCGGAGCGGCGATCGTATTCGCAGAGTAGCGTCGTTTGGATACGACAGGCTAGCCTCCAATCCGACGTGCAAAAGGTGCTGCGCCATGCCAAGAAAATGCCTGACAAGACGCAGCATTTCTACAAGGAACTCAATCGCATTCGGCGCGCTGCTCTGGCCCTGGGCTTTGTGGAGTTGCTTGAGGCGCTGGCGCTGCTGCTGGAGAAGGAGACCACACAGCTGACACTGAATGGCGTCAGCACCGAGTGCACCTTGCAACTGCAGCATGCGGCCACAGAGCTGCGCAAGACATCGAATCGCGACATCAAATCCACAATTGTTCCATTGCAGAAGGCAACGGCTGCTGATACCACAACGGCTCCAGCGCCAGCTCAAGGCGGTTATTTGTACTAGAATCTAGGCTAACTCTTTTAATATTAATAAACCTCTTACAAATATAAATTTGTTTATATCTTCATTGCTTCCGCTTTGCTCTGTTAACAGAAGTAACGGCTCTTTAAGCAGTTTCTAATTTAACAGCACTATCGTGGCAATGCAATGCTCTTTATCGACCTATCGATTAGCTTGTTTTGCTATGTTAACAGAAATAACGACTGCTTATTCAAGTTATTATTTTACAGACATTATTTATGAGTATGGGTGGATTTATAATGTCACCATTTATCATATTCTTATGCTATGTCTGTATGTCGTCAGTGTCTTTGCGTAACCTTCTAACAGTTGAGTTTACAGTGAGTTGATTTAAAACGACTATTCTGCTGTTTGGCATCTTACAGCACTGGGACCTGTACACTAATCGTTATCGATTATTGTTGTTTATTGTTCTTCATTTGCATCAACAATGGGCGGCCCAGAATTACCCACAGATCCCGGAGAGGAACATACTTTTCAAGCGCCCGCAATTGAGCAACCACACATTGGCGAACAGAGCGACGACAGCGCGGATTCGGATGCGTATGATGGCTATCAGCCGCTTGCAACCGACGCTGACGAAGGGGGTGCAATGCCCAATGATAATTCAGCCATGGAGTCAGGGGCGGCTGCGGAGACACCCGGTGATGAGGACATCGACTTGATGACAGCGGAGGTGACACATGGTGATCCGAATATGCCAGCCATTGAGAGCGCCGATGCGGAAATCGAGCGACAAGTCTGGAACGAGCCACGGCCGCAGGAACTGCAAATGGAGCTGGACAAGACGCGCACAGAACAGGTAATGGATGGCTTTAAATGGGAACTATAAGAAATTGAACCATGATTTCGCACAGATACTCAAGGCCATGGCCAAGATAACATTGCCCAATATAACAGTGCCCGACTGGGCCAAGGGTGTGCCTGAGGAGCGCTGGAAGCACGAATTGCTGGAGCGGATTCAAACGCGCAGAGCAGCACCTGGCACAGAAACAGGGGTCGTACAGCTGCCCAAGACGTCAGCTGACTAATGCATTCCCACATCCACACATATATATTTACATGTCTATAATCTAAGCATTATGTATTTATTGAATTTGACTCCCGAATATATAAAATTTTTAAAATAAATGCGCGCCTGGATCCAGAGATCTTAGAATACGGCGAGAAGCGCCTGTCCCACCATATTGACCTTGGCGAAGTTCTCGTCCTGTGGTGTGTTCGTCAGCTCGCGCAACTTGTCCATCACATAGTCGACGGAGACCACCTGGGCGATGACCTCCTGGTTGCAGGGCGTTGTGGTTAGATTGCCAATGGCCTGCATGGCGCGATACCAGGCCTCCAGATCCTTAGCCCACTTGAGCAGCTCCAGCAGACCTGACGTGACCACATGGCACACCTCCGACTGGGCAACGCTGAGCGTCTGCGAAATGGTCAGATTCAGATAGAACGTGGCTATTGCAATTTGCAAATTGGGGCTGCCCGCGCGAATGCAGCTAACGAGGTCCACGATGTGCGGCAGCTGCGTCAACAGCTGCTGTCGACCACTGTGATGGGACAAGACGTTGGCCAGGCAGCGACAGACCATCAGCTGATTGGCCGCCGCACCGCCCAGTTGCGGGATGACGCTGCTCAAGAAGTTGTGGCTATTGTGGAGCAGACTGAAAATTGCCTCGTGTCGCACGGCCAGGCGCACCACGTCCAGCACTGGAAAGAGCATGCCAGGGGGCCATTTGAGCAGTAGCAGCAGCGCCTCCAGTGCCGTTGGATCCACCTCGGGGGATTTATCTGTCAATCGAATGACCGCGAGCAACACCTCTTCGCCCACTTTGCCCTCGTCGTTGGTCAGCTTATTATTGAACTCTCTGTAGTAGGGAAGGGCAAAGGATTAGCTGGAGCAGGTATAGGAGCATATAGATTCCACAGTCCCTTACTTCATCTTTTCCAGCACCTTGTTGGCGTCGCATGTGTCGAAGGTGCGATAGGTGCTCACGGGGAAGTGTTTGTCGCTGCCGCTCACGAAATTAACATCGATGTTGGATGGCCTTTGGCTGCTACCAGTGGAGTAGCTGGAAGAGCCTGTGAAAGGATCCATGTTGCCACTGCCGCGGACATTGCTGCTGCTCGAGCCGGGTACATAACGCGAGCCACCCGTGAAAGGATCCTGATATCCGCTGTGAAAGCAATAAGAATAATCGATAATTATCGATGAATGGAAGCAGGTATTAAATGACTTATTTACCCCGTGCTTTGAGCCGAGACGACGGGCGCACTCTCGGAATTCTTGACTATGAAATTGGCCACTTGATCGAGATACGCCTGGGGCAAATTATTGCGATGGATGAACTGCTGCGCCGCCTGCCAGGGATCCTCGCCGCGATTGTAAGGCAACTTGATGGGCGGCTCCGTATCGGAGATGTCCACGTTGAACACATAATCGTACTCCTTGCCCTCATGCAACTTCTTGCCGGAGGTTTCTTGAGTGCCACCCGTAGCGCCGGTCACATCACCCACGAGCGACCATTTGCCCAGCTCCCAAGAGTAGCACTTGACCGAGCCATCCACATGACGCACCATCTTCGTTTGGCCTTCGCGCGTGCCATTGGACAGCAATGCCTCCGGGCCGGGCAGGCTGGAAACAGAAACTACAATAAGTATATACGTATTTTGGAAGTAATCCCAGGTGCACTTACTCCGTCTTTTTGACACCGCCAATGTCCTCACTGAGCTGCGCCTTATGCGTGCTCACCGCCAACTCGAAGCTGGCACGCACAGTCTCATTTGCCTGGCGCGCTGGATCCTGGCTGAAGACTCGCACGACGCCATCGCTGCAGCCGGTCACAATGTCCCCATTGCGCAGACAGCACACGGACCACACCGAAATGGCCGGATGCACAATAGGCGCGCCCAGCTGGTCGCCGGTAATCACATTCCACATGCGCAGCGTGCTGTCCTCGCCGCAGGAGACGGCAATGTGCTCACCCAGTGCCTGGTTGCGAGCTATCGCATAGATGTAGTTGGTGTGGCCATTCAGTTCGCACACGCATTCACCGTCCTCGTTCCAGAAACGTAGCACGGCATCGTTGCCGCACGAGAGCAGCGAATTGGCTGGCAGTGGGATGAGGCCACGCACGCAGTCCGTGTGGCCCTTGAGCAGACGCAGCTTCTCGCCTTTGGCATTCCAGTAGTATATGCACTTGTCGGCGCCGCCGGTGATATACTTCTGCTGGGCAGACGATGTGGCCACGGCCCAGACGGCCGCCTCGTGACCCTGGAACGTCACAAATGTGACATCGCCTGTTTCGCTGATGAGCCAAACGCGTGCCGTTTTGTCCCAGCTGCCACTGATGATGCTGCGTGGCTGGAGACCGCCGGCTAGTGCGCACACAGTCGATTCGTGGCCCTTCAGGGTGATCAGCGGCACGAAGGCATCGTGCCGATAGATACAAATGGTGGCATCGTTGCTGGCCGTGCAGATCCACTGCTCGGACTCCAGGTAGCAGATGTAGGATATGAAGTTCTTGTGGTCCTGCAGGGTGACGCTCTCCAAGTACTCGTTGCTGCGATTGTAAAATATATTAGAATCGAACTGGAAGTTATTTCATTTCATTATCTTGGGCTGGATACGAACCCGCCGATCGGCTTCCAGAGTTTTGTACTTTTGTCTCGCGAGCCAGAGACGATAATTTGACCAGCGCCATCTGCATTGCCACCGGCAGCAACGGCGCGCACATCCAAGCTGTGGCCGAGCAGCTCGCAGCTAATCTTGTAATGATCCAAAGTTGGCTCCATTTTTGCACTGCTACTGACTGCTCTTTTTTTTGTCGGCGTTTTTTGCTAATAATATTTGGTGTAGAGGTGGGAGTAACTGTCTATCGATAACATTTAACATTGACTAATTTATGCTTAGTATGCAATGCACAAATATCGGGATATGTATATGAATATATTAAATGGTATTTTGCTCAAAATAACTAACATGCTTAACCATGCCTTACTTAAATTTGCTCACTTTAAAAGATTATTTTGTTATTATTTTACACCATACCGTGCTTAATACACTTCATTTCAATTTTTTATATTTATAATTAAAAGTTTTATACATATACAGCAATTTTAAATATTTGTTAAGATTATTTTTTTATTAAGTTTTACTCTTGAAAATAATTTACACTTAAGTATAAATTTAAATTTAAATTTTAAGTGTTAACATTTTGCTCGAAAAGTTCTACTGAGCAGCATACTATTCCTTTTACACTGATGTATTTGCTCTATTTACGTTAACGTGCCGCAGTTTTATATAAAACAGTATAGAAGAACTTTGAAAACAAACAAAACAAACTAAATAGCATACAATTATATAAATAACGAATCTTAAGTGGTAGTTTATAATAATGCAGGCAGCCGGCGCAACTGTCAAGCGCTTCGGCGTGCTGCCCCGTCTATTTCCAGGCCGTCGGCAGTTATCAGCAACAGCTGCCAAATGTGAGCCAACAGATCCTCCGCAGTCGCCGCCGCCGCCTTCATCCAGGCTCTCCATGAAGATGAGCGGCTGGCAGCTTCACAATTATGGCGGCATCGAGGAGCTGCAGCTGTCCGACAAGCTGAAGTTGCCTCAGATCCGCAGCTCCAACGAGTGCCTGGTGCGAGTCCGCACCACAGCAGTGAATCCCATTGATCTAGCCATGCTCGGTGGCTATGGATCGACGCTGCTAAATCAGTTTCGCTGCCAGGCCAACGATGACATCGAATTCCCCCTGACTCTGGGCCGCGAATTCTGCGGCGAGCTGGTGCAAAAGGGCATGGGTGTGCGCCAAGAACAGCTGAAGCTGGGGACGCGGGTGTGGGGCGTAGTGCCCATCCCCAATAGTAATGGGGCACACGCTGAATATGTCGTGGTGCCGGCATCTTGTGTAAGCAACTCGCTTCATTCATACTTTTGTTATACTTATAACTCATACTAAGTTCAATCAATCTCTTCAAGCTCGCGCCTGCTCCAAAGCTCCTGGATGATAGCGAGGCCAGCAGCGTCCTCTACGCTGGTCTGACGGCCTGGTCGGGTTTGTATATCACCGGGGGACTAGGTGGCCCTTGCGGTGCAACCACCTCGGCTGGCGGCGGAGCAAACAAACGTGTCCTGGTGCTGGGTGGCAGCGGAAGCGTCGGCTCACTGGCCATTCAAATGCTGAAGTCGCAAGGCGCCCAAGTGCTGGCCACGTGCAGTGAGAATGCTGTGGAAATGGTGCGTCAATTGGGTGCCGACTGCGTCGTAGACTACACCAAACCGGGCGCCATGGAGCAGCTCTGCACTTATGCGCCCTACGACATAGTCCTGGATTGTGCCGGCCAGGGTGGACAGGCTGCAGCCGAGTCGCATTACGACTTTCGACAGTACATCACATTCAGCTCCCCGCTGCTGGCCAACATTGACAAGAAGGGTCTGTGTCTGGGCGCACTGCAGAACTTCTCGGATCTGGTGCAGACCAATGTTAGGACAGCCACGCAGCGCGGAGGAGTGGTCAAGTGGGGCTACTTCTATCCGGCGGCGCAAGGCATTGAGTTTCTTAGTGGTCTGGTGGAACGGGGCAAGGTCAGCTATTATTATTCATTTAGTCATTGCTTCAATTTAAATTGCGATTTCTTGTTTACAGTTAATGCCGCAAATCGATAGCTCTTTTGATTTCAAGGATATGCCGAAGGCTTTCCAGCGGCTCAAGTGCGGTCATATGCGTGGTAAAATTGTGGTCAAGCTACAGTCTGAGAAGGGTGATAATTAATTTGTTAAACAAGTAAAATAAAATATAAAATTCATTAAAAAGTTGCTAGTTTGCATAATTTAATTTATATTGCTCAATAGTATCGCAACGGTTACTATTAATGTGAGGTATCGATAGTCTATATGCACTCGATTGCCTCAGTTTAGTTTATCGGCCGGCCTGCAGAGTCCAATTGGTTAGTTCGCTTGCAAATTGTACATTTACGTATTTATTAAACAGAAAATAAATTGAAATATGTAAACATTATGTTAAAAGAATGTTTCATCATAATGGCATCATAGGTAAAAAAAGTTAAGCAGCGTGAAGATATTTATTTATATGCACTTCGATGTTTTGTTTTTGTTAGTGCTTCCATACTTGCGCCGGTTAACGTTGATAAGTGCTTAAATATAGTTAGTCGATTTGTGAATTTATTCAAATTAAGAAGAAAAACAATATTTTAGATGTTCTTCAACATTAATAAATTATAAATAAACAAGTACATATGCACCGCCGGTAAAAACAGAGAGCGCGTTTTTTGAGAGCAGTTAGAGAGAGCGAATAGGCTAGAGTTGTCAGCTGCTTGAATGTGGTTTATTTGGTACCATTCCGATAGCGTACCATTGTAATGATGTTAGCTTAAAATAATTTGGCAATTCTGTGTAATGTTTTACTTGAAGTCCGCATATTTTAAACTATTTAATTCAATATTCAAGTGGCATAGCGAAATCAAAATTATATATTGTACCAAGGTGTTGGCAAGGCGCACACTCGCACGCCCACCAAAGGTGCGAAACTCTGGCAATGAAACGGCAAGACATTGGCCTCTTCGGTTTAAAATTAGTGATAGCCGAAGGTACGCACTGCCTAAGAGAAAGAGCGTGGAGAGAGTGAGCGCATGAGAAAAACAATAACAAATATGCTCCGAAACATGCTCATCAACATGCGCGATGCGGGGCAACATGTGTCGCAACATTATTAGCCTGTGTGTTTGTTGGAATTGTGTGTGAGCATGTTGCTAAATATATTTGGAATGCTTCGAAGGGAGATGAAGATTTTCGGGAAACGTGCTTCTCTTGGCTGCGTAGCAACATGTTGCCGAACATGTAGCTGGTATAGCATGTGTGGCTGCACTGAGTGCCGTTGTACTTTAGAAATGAAATGAAACTCCGGCTGAGTTGTTGTTACGTCGTCGAGAGAGTCGCGTGTTCATGTGTCGCGTTCGCGTTCGCGTTCTGATATGTCCGTTGTTGCCACGGGCTTTGTCTGGTCGCAATGCATCAGCAGCAGCAGCAGCAGTTCTGACTGACTGACTGACAACAGATAAACAAATCGGCAAGCCGCGAAGTGTGTCTGAAAGTGCGTGTCGTTCATTTAAACGGTAAATGGTAGTCCCGTTAATCAATTGCTTTACTTAAGGCGTCGTGTTGTTCCGTTGCTTTTTGTGTGCATGTGCTTCTCTGTGTGTGTATGTATGCGTGTGTATGTTGGGTGCCTGTGTTGCTAAACAATAATAATAAAGTAATCAATTGGCACATGAGCTTCCATAAATTGTGTTTAATTCAAATTACTCTAATATACAAAATATGCATAATTTGAAAGAAAACACAAGAATTAAAGCAGAAAATGCAGAGAACAAAAGCGGCACAAACAAATAATAGAAACATTTTTTGGATATCTTTTTCAGATATTTTTCATTGATTTTTCTACTGGCGCGCCACACACACCGCCACATATTATGAGAGCGAGCGAGCGCGAGAGAGATAGAGCAAGCAATTGAGAAGGGGACGGGGAGAAAGAGCGAGAGAACGTTTCCATGCCGCCTAGTGTTTTGTGCACATTTTGGCATTGGAACACATTGTGGCACTGTGTCTGTGTGTGTGTGCGGATTATCCTTTTTTATATATTTTGTTTATTTTCAAGTGTCTGTTTCCATTTTGTTGCGCACATTTTGTGCTGCCCATTCGTTTCGCTGCATTTCATTCTCGCGGCGTTTCAACACAATAAGCCTGTGTGAGAGTGCTGGCAGCTGCCCTATGTAAATTTCTCTCTCGTCGGCGTTCGCTCTTGCTCTTGCTCGTCGATTAACCCCCCTTGGTGGCAGAGTTTCATGTTTTCTACTCTGCTTTGCTCGCCCATTCGCATCGTAGCTGGCGCCGCTGTTGACGCTGGCGCCGCGCGCTCTCGCTCTCAGTCTTTCATCTCTCTTTCTCTCTCTGTGCCCATCGTTCGCCTGGCGCTGGCTGCAGTCGTTGTCCTTTGGCCGTGCGTTGCGCGTTGCCAACCAATTTTCCGTGTGTGTTGTCATTGTCATAATAAGAAAATTCCTGCTGTGACTGCGGTCTCCGCAATTGTTTATGCGTCATTTCATCAGCAAAATGTGAAGCATTTCATTGTCATCTTTCCAGTGTCCTGCCGCCGTTACGACTAATTACGTTAACAGGAGCAAGCAACAATAAAAAAGGAAAAAAAAAAAATAAATAAATGAAAACAAAAATTTGCAAAGAAAAAAACCTAATAAATCGTCATGAGGCTATTGTATTGACAAAACATAAGTGTTGCATACTTTTCGCGTCGCGTGTTATTTAATTATTCGGTTCGTCGTCTACCCCGTACGCCTCCTAACCGTTAATAAATCTCTGATATTCACCTCAATCTCTATCATATACGTGTGTGTGTGTGCTTGTGTATATTTTATACTGCTCTGTACATATGTACAATATTTGTCGTCACTATCATCATCATCATCATAGCTGTTGTTGTTATTTACTCGGCATTCGTATAAAGTAAAAATATAAATAATTTGTGTTCTTCGGTGTTGTCTCGTGTAAGTGTCTATAATTTGTTAAACTACGACAAGCGATCGGCGAAAAGCAAAACCAAAGGCAATCATAATAACATTTATCGATATCCAATTTCGATATGGCAAATGTTCCATTGTATGCGCATCGATTTGAATGTCAACTGCCCAAGCAATCGTCTCCCCAACAACTCCTACAACAACAAGTACAACTACACCTCCAACAGCAACAAGCCGTTCAACAACAAGAAGAAAAGAAGGCTAGAAACGCCTAGCAGCTGAAAATTCGGCAATTTCGATTCCCAGACAACATAACTAAATTTGGGAATTTCACAACAACAAACGTTGATCAACACTTGAAAAGGTAAGTTGAAACTGTTTTTATAAATCTGAATAAATCTGAAGGTAGTGCAGGTTAATCAAGGCTATGTTGAACCAAGTTATTGACAGTCCTGTAGGAAATATCGAAAATTAAAATTATTTATTAAATAGCAATCAATAATTTACTATAAATATATCAATAACTAATTTAATTAAATTAAATTATTTTTAATATAAAAAATTCTTTACTTCTCTTTTGGCTCTATATTATATTTTTTCCACACTTTTATGTAATCAACTGTATAATTTCTATAAATGTTTCATGGTCAGAAATCTTGAGCCTTAAATGAAATTAATAACACTTATATATCTCCTCATGCTTTTCCCCAAATTGTTATATTATATTAATATAATTTGGACGCAATGATGTGATTTCTTAAATAGGAAATTTGAAGAGATTCGTCTTTTATGGTTTCCTTCATAACAAATAGCCCAATTAAATTATCATAACAATGAAAGTATATGTATATGGGTCTGAAATGAGAATCAACTGAAATGCCATTCAGATGATACGAGGTTTTCCATTAAAAGATTAAAAAACAAGAAAAATGTTGACAGGGGCAGCGCTTGTCGAATGGATTGCCCGCTTCTTTGGCGATATCTAAAATGCATTTGCATAGCGAAGCGATCAACTGTGAAATCAGTTAAATAATTTAGACATAAAACCAATAAAAATCACATGCATAATAGATAAAAGATAAGCGAGGCATCAGGTCGCTCGGCAATCTAATGATTGAAAACGTAACAAAAAAAAAAAAAAACAAAACTGTTGTTTTTGCCTGCACCAGACGCTTGAGATACAGATATAGATACAGATACGCACTTGGCCTGCGACGGCTTCGAGTTGTATCTGCATCTTTTAATGACATCGCAGGCGGCGTTTGCTTTTGTTACCCACTGTGGCCGCAATGTGCGGGCAGCATGTTGTTGCCTTGTTTACTCTTCCAATGGGAAACGCACTATTCGATACCAGATGTCTGTGCGTGTGTGTGTGGCAAGCAAAAGATACGACACGCTGCAGCTTGTTGTTCTCATTGTCGATGTCTGCAAACTGCATTTTGCTATTTTGGTTAACTACTTTGGCTCTGGGCAGAACGAGCAAACGTCCACTCCTAATGAGGCAAAATGCCGTCGTGCGTATCGTGTGACACTAGGCAAATATCGAGACGACTTTCAGAGCCATTACCCAACTCTGGCGTTGCCGCTCCCCCTCTCTCTATCTTTATCTCTATCAGTATCGCCATCTCGTATCAGCGAGTGTGTTTTTTTCTCTCCCTCTTTGTTTTCGGTAAGGACTCAACGTGCCGCAAATAAAGATTGCCTCTTACCCATGCTCTTTGTGTTGTTGTACAACGCATTAGCGTTTGACGAAAAGAAAATCAGAAAAAAGCGAGCGAGCGAGAGAGAGAGAGAGAGAGAGATAGAGCGAAAGAAGAGACTAAAGCTAGGCAGGGCATAATATACATCATCAGGAGGACGTCAGCAGCAGAAAACATCACGTCCAGCGTCACATTTGAAATTCCAATATCCTGAATATCTGGCAACGTAGTGGACATACACGCCGCACAATACAGACACACACACACACACATGCATACACAATTGCGTCTCGCTCTTTGTCCAATTAATGAGGCTTTGTTGATAAAATGCACTTAAGTCTGTTTACAGATGATTAGGAACAATTCATGCAACATGAATTCAACTGAATGTACACAGCTCTATGCATAAGCCGTTCTATGTAAATCTCAAATTGCCTATTCATATAAGATGTGTTTATGTGTTTGATTTCGGTTTCTTCAAAACTCGCTTTAAAACTTAAAATTTTAAAGTTTACACTTTATTGGGAATGTTTAGGAAATAACAGATATTATTCCAACTCTCTTTGATATTTAGTTTTTTTTGAAGACTCAAGAAACATAATAGATGATCTTGCGTAGCAGGAAATGTTATACATATGTTAGCAGAAATGTTAAGAAATAGGTTAACTGTTATCGTTTTCTTTCTGCACTATTGATAGCAATGCCTGTAAACGTCTTTCCTGGAAATCTGATGAAGAAAAAGAAGCATGAGCAGCTCTTTATCATCTGCCTAAGGTTCAAGTTCTGGGACGGATCCGCCCTGGCACTGAGACAGTGAGTTAAGTCAGATGATACATAATGTTGTGATTAACTCGTGTTTGTTATGCTGGTTTTTCTTTTTAATATTATCTGAATGAATTGCTCTTTGATAATTGCCTCATGTATGACTGGTGCGGTGCATTCCAATGTGCATTGTGCGCCGCCATTATCTGGCAAGACTTTTGGCATAAACATGGTAACTGTAAAAGCAATGAATGCTGTCTCCTGCAGGGTACCGACTGGCTTCTACTTCTCCTCCAAGCGCGTCTGGGCCCGGCTATGGCCAAGTGCGAGTATCTAAGCTATGTATCTAAGTATAACCAAAGAAGCCCGTATGTTTTGTATTATGTTACACAAATATTTAAGCTGCCTTAAGTAGATACAGTGAAACGCGTTTAAGGTATACAAATACACGCGAGACCGAAAGAGCAGCAAAGAATGAAAAACGAGGAAAAGCGCTGCAGCAACCGCAACAACAATAACAAGAACAACAGCGTAAGCAACTGAATGAAAAGTTACATTAAACTTGTGCCTTAGCGTCCTCCTGTGTGTGTGTGTGTGTGTGTGTGTGTGTGTGTGCGGGTGCCCAGTAGGAGGCAAAAGTCGTGAAAGAAGTTATCACTACTCAAGTTAGATATACATATATATGCATATACACACATACATATACACACTCACATGCCTCTAGACTGGGTCTCGAGCGGGTCTTAGTTTTTATGTGCTATTTGTATAAGTTGTCGGGCGATGCTCTGTTTTTCTATTGATACGCATATCGTTTGCCACTCCCACTCCCCACACCTCAACACCCCCCGCAACCCCACGTCAACGGAGTCGACACAATTTACTTCAATTCAATTTCTACGATTTCATCTTGGCAAAAAGTCGTTGGGCAAACGTTTGTTAGCTACTTGGCCAGCCTAGACAGCCGAAGGAGGTAAAGTTGAACGAAAAGTTGAAAATAGGGACAGAGAGAGAGTAGGCCAAACTAAGAGATACCCTGTATTATTAAAACTCTATTCAGTTTGGTTAAGCTTTGCTCTTTGTAGCTGAATTGAAAATGTTCGCACTTAAATTTGTGCATATTTTTGGCCAAGTTCAATACTCGTACCTATATTTAGCTTCATTTTATGCAGGGTATTTAGAGTGGTTGAAAGCAGACAACATGCATCCATGAGATACAGTTGGCTTTAGACCACTTCCATGCATGCTTATGCCTTATAAATTTCAATAAATTCATGAATTATTTTGCATGCTATTAGTAGCTATATGGTTTCAGGCCTGTCTAGCTATGTATACTTCATGTTGTTGTTGTTGTTGCTCTTGTTATAATCCCCACTAATACGTAGTACAGTTATTTGGAACTAAAATTTATAGGCAGCAGCAGCAGCAGCAATGAAAAAGAATCGATTGGATTTAGTCCGTCTGCCGCTCTCGTGGGCGTTTTTAATCAAGATACACGAGCCTCGACTCTTCGACTCCTCGACTCTTCCACTCGTCGACTGCCACTGACTGTCCCACCGTTCTAAAATATTATTGTTATTTGCTTATGCAGCTCCACGGCTCTGCAGTTCTCTGTGTTTCCAGTCTCCGCACAGATAGCACTAGTTCAGCTGAATTTATGTGCCTTAAATGTATCTTTTTTTCTGCCTCTTATTTCAATTACCGAAATGGGTGTGCCCATTGTTGTAGAGCCAAGGTACGATGCATCTGCTAAGGTGCAGCATATCAAATTGGCTTTCAATCTTAAAATTAATTCCATTTGCTGCTGGCTGTATATAAACTGTCGTTCGATGTTATTTAAGAGTTAATTATGTTGGTATTCTATGAGCAATTGCAACTATTTTAATATTGTAATTTCATGTCGATTCAAGTTCAATAAGTTATCTTTTTTTTATTCATTCAACTTGCTAATAAAATATGAAAATACTTCTATTTCAAGATTCACATTTTCTGCATATAAAACTTGTTTTCAAGCAAAAATATTCATTTCCAATTAACTATTAACTATTTTTGTATTTGTAAATCCATCGAAATCAAGCCAAATTCTAGATATTGCAAAAAAATTGATTAACGATTCAAACATTTACCATTTACCTTTGTGTGTGTGTGTGTGTTTGTGTGTGAGAGGTGGCGGCGCCTTCATTAGTTTAATTATAATCATTTTTACATGTCAGCGCAACGCAAATGCCAAAAATAAATAACAAAACAGGAGCCGGCAGCAAAGCCAATGGCAAAATGGCCAATGGACAGGCGATACTGAAATATATAAATAAATATATATATATACATATATATGTATGTGTGTCGATATACGGACGTACGTGTGTGTCGCTGTTGACCAAATTAAGTTGCAAGTGGCTGACTGCCCAAAAATGATTGATTTAATGAGGCCATCATTGACACTCGGGACGACCACACCCAGACAGCCAACCTAATCGGCCCAGTCGACCAGCCGGCTAGATTAGGTAGCGATTCGAATTAAAAGGCAAAACCTTGAATTCTGGACATTTTTGTATGGCAGCGCGTGCCTGGAGTGCCAAAAGAAGAGAAGCTTGGAGAGTGTAGAAAACGGAATTGAAATATAATTAGCTAACAAAAGTTATATATAAATAAATAAATAAATATATATATATATATATATATATATATATATATATATATACATATCTGTAATTTATGAGATAATTATTAGATATTTTTAAGTACATATAATAATTAAATTAGATTAAAACAGCTGCAGCTGCTGCTGCTGCTGCTTTTCCTTCTGCTCCTCCTGCGGTCATTTAAAATGAATACCAATTTATTTGTTGTTCATTTCGTATTTCATTAAGTATTTACGATAAATATATAGTATATTATACCCTACTGCAAATGACCTTTGAGCGAGCATATCATAAACATGGGGGGCACACAAACTTCTCTGATTGCCCGCACAATTCCCAATTTCTAGTGTTTGCTGGTAGCTTTTGGGGAGCTTTTCCATCCAGTTTATTATGCCATAAACAATTAGGCGAAAAAGTTGCCTGTCCTTGCGTGGCGAGAAACCATTAAATAACACGCAAGTGGCAAGTGGCAAGTGGCAACTGGCCCAGGCTTAAAGAACTGACAGCTCTTCCGCACCCGTGCAATGTAAGTCCACATTGATTCGAACCAAAGTACAAGTGTGTGTGTGTGCGTGTGTGTGTGCGTGTAACCGGAGGTTAACATATGTTCAATGGGCGAGTGTACATAGAATTGGACTATCCTTCTTGCTCAGCCTTATTATATAGAAACTTCGATAACATGTTATATGTCTAAAGCTTACTTAAACCTAAGTACGAACTGCATTTAAAAGAGTAACTAAATCTTTAACCGTTTTTAATATTTATTATTTTTATTATTATGATTATTTATATTTACTTATTATATAATCTCGACTTAAGATATTTTATTTATTAATCAAGAAAAAACAGATATGCATAACTTAAATGTCTGCAAATTGTAGAAAATTACTTTATTACTAAATTGTTTTCATCTTTTTTTTTTTGTTTATGGAATTCATATAAATAAACTGCTATACCGTTCCGCTCGCACAATAATAATTTCGTGCACTCGAATACTACAAAAAATTCTTTTGTTTAACCATTAAAATGCAGCACTTCGAGCGAAAATACATTTTACACGCCTGATGCGATTATATCGTAAAAATTGTGAACCATTTGAAAGTCCGGTTACTAAGATAAATATGCAATGCAAAATACGTGCATAATTTGTAAAAAACATAATTTATAATATCAATAAATGACAACAAAAAATAGAATGAAATATAGATACAGAGATGCATGTAGTTAAAATAATAATAGAATGCAAAAAAAAAAACTGAAAACAGGATAGAATTTTGCGACTGCTGAATACTCGTTCACGTTTCAATGCATTAAAGAGTATTATATAGAATATATATAGTTTGAAAACTGGAAAATATAACTTATATATCATATATGTATATATATAAATAAATATATAAAAATGTTCCAGCATATTAGATAATAGCTTTTCTGTTAATATTATTTCCGTTAGTGGTATTTTCCGTTATGCTAGGTATGTATTAGAAAAATTGAAGAGATAAAACTATTTTATATTTAAGTGTCAAGAGAGTCGCTTCAGTTTGCATTCAGTTCTATACACGAATGGACATAGCTCAGATCCAATATACTTTTTTTTCACTCTCAGAACGGGTATAAAAACAAGAATAATATATATATGTGCAAACATTGAATTTTTAATTGCTGGAAATTTGTGTTCCTCTGCTTTGAATACATATATATGTATATGTACACATATTTATGTACACACAAATATATTTACATCCGCTTTTTCCGCGCTGCTATTCAAATTATTAACTGCTTTTCATTTGCGCAGATTTTCGTTTTTCTGTTTTCTTTCTTTTGCTTTAGAAAAATTCGTAGCATTCAAAATTTATACGTGCACGAAATATGTATGGAATCTAAATTGTTCGTGTTGAAATCATTTGCCCTAAATGCACAAACACATTAGCAAAAAATTAAAGTAAAATTTTATTTTATTATTAAATATATATGCATATATATTTTATATCATTCACAGTCAAATTTCGTGTGTTTGAAATTAGTATAAAATCCACGTTTTGAGGCTGAATGAAAATCTTTATTTACTTCATTTTTTTGTTGGGATAAATTTGTGAAAAGCGTAAGATCAAAATAAATTTGGCTCGGCATTTGAAAACATTTGCAATATGTAATTGTCACACCGATTAAAAGATCTTTCAAACAGGCCTAAAAATACGTTTATAAAAACTAAAAAATTAAAATAAATTTAAACTAGGGTTTCATAGGCAAACACTTTGACTCAAAACAAGCCACAAAACCCAAAATTTAATTAAACAATTATCAGTTCTGTCAGTTTAAAATATAAATAAATTGTTAATCAATCGAACCAATTATAAAGAAATATATTTCTATATATAGATGCACATACAGCATATGCAACGAAATCAAATTGCATTAGGGTGTACAAATAAAATGAAATCAAATTACAAATGCATGGCCTAATTGCAATTTCAACTTAGTGTGGTTTCACTGTGGCTGTGCGATTATGTAACAGCTACACGCACAAACACACCTGATGCCCGAGGCGTTTTGGGGAGGTGTGTTCTGTTGTTGTTGTTGATGATTTTCTGGCCGCTTTTATATAATTTATCATTTTAATTTACCGCCTAGTTTGTGTATTTCGTGTTTAATTAGCAATTCACTGTGTATAAATATTTAATTTGGTTGCTTTTAATGCTCGACTAGTTATCTTGGGGCATTTTTATTTATTTTTGTGCTGCGGTTGCCGATGTTGTTGTTGTTGCTGCTGCAAGTACTACATAAATAAATGCATTTGTTTCATAGGTTTTACAAAGTGTTTTTGTTAATCCTGCTTTTTGTTATTATCCCGTCGCTTGTTGTTGTTGCTGTTGTTGCTGCAGTTCGTTGCGCAATTAACTGTACAGGCGGCTTTGTGGGCCCAAACAATATGCAACTTCCTGCGACTGTTTAACAAGTTTAATTATAATTTAATTAATATTTTAATTACACAGTCAGAGCGCAAATGATTTCAGAGATTTTAGATTAAGTGGACATTTTAATTGGATTTCACATTTTTTTTTAGCTTCTACACTTTTTTGTTTTTAATTTATTATAATTTGTTGTTTTTTTTTTTTTTTTTTGTTATTCATAGCAAAAAAATTGTGACCTCTATTTAAAGAGATAATAATAAATAATAATAATATTTTGTATATTTTTTTATTATGTGTTATAACCTAACAAGTTTCAATAAAAATAAAAAATAAATGTATTTTTTTTTTTTAACTTTAATTTTTAAATGTTCATAAAAATTTTAGTAAAGACACAATTTCATTTTTGTGCTTAATGTGTTTAATTATGTTATAAATTTTTCTGAGTTTAAAAACAAATATTTTTTGCACTAAATATTGCTTAAATTAAAATTCTAATATAAAATATAAATAATTATTTTAAGCACTTCTGCTGCTCCGAAAACCCCTTCAAAACAAATCAGATTTCAATGTCTGCTTGGTTACTTCTCGAATTCATTAAAATCGTTGAAGGGCATTTTGTCTGAAAAAGATCAGCGGCAAATGGTTGAATTGGACTGATGTAGTGCCCTTCAGAGTGAAACGAGTTGTGTTTTGCATTTGTCAGAGAAGCATCATTAACATGGCACAAGTCTCAAAAGGGTGCAAACCCCTCAAAAAAAAAAAAAAAAAGAAAACAACCAGAATAAGAGCATAGCGTTCCTTGAACAACCCCCGAAATTGTGCAGAACGTACATATTTCATAAAGTGCACTCGTCGATGAGGCGCGGAATTGAGAAACTGCGACAGCTGCCACAAACGGATCAGCGAGCGTTAGCCTGGTCAAAAATTGCGTAGCAGGCGGCAATGCCAATGCGCATTTAACCCATATGCAGGCCCTGGGCTATATTGTGGCACCCATCAAATTGTAGTAGTAGTAGCAGTGCGAGTAATTGTCTCGTAATTGAGTTCAAGTCTAAGTACAAATGTCAATGGTGAGATGAAAAATATATCATAGTAGAAGCACGGAATTGAAATGCAAATTGAAAATGTAAATTATTTTGGTTGAAAGAAGGCGCGCCAGCATGGCCAAATTTCAGTTTGAATGCGCCTAGGGTGGAGCTAATGGAGTCGCATTTTGTACAAAATTAACACTTAAATGTTTCCAGATGTTGTTTTTCCGACTCTGAATGTTCGCCTAATGGGCAATAGATCAATATGTGGCACATGCGGGAAAACTGTGCGCCTGCTGCAGTCAGGCAGCAAAACTAATCAAAATAAATTGTTTTGCCAATTTTCTTAGACACACTTGTCAACTTGTCATATTCGCTGCGGTGGAGCCGGAGATAAGCTGGCCGAATAAGCGAAAGAAAATCCAGAGATGTTTAGCTGGCAGAAACTTAGGCTCTTAGGTGAGGGAAAGTTTATATATTTAATAAATACAGGCTTCTCCATATTCGAGTGACCCATCTGGCAGCCCTATACCTTTTGACAGAGACAGGCACTATACGCCGTAGAGGCTCAAGGCGGCCATTTGAGAGATATCATATTCAAAGAGTGATGCCAACAAGTCTACTTGAACCAAATAATATGATTATTATCGGGAACATCAACAAAATTGTATTTTTCATTGATTTAAAAAAACAAAACATGGGTCCGTCGAATATGGGCAGCCTTGTAGGGTTGCCAGATCATCGGAATATGGAGAACCCTGTACATGTAGAAGTAAAGGTTGCCTCAGTTTGTAGTTTATGGTATATTACTTAGTTTATGTATTTAATTTATTATTATCTAATGAACATTTTATAAATAATATGTATGCATATATTTATGTATTTTCATGAATATAGTATGTTTAATTCTAATTTATTATTATGATTAATATATTTTAAAAATATTATATTCAAGCATATATGTATGTGCACTAAAGAGTGTAGTTTATAATGAATAATAATAAATAATAAATACTATACAAATAAATTGAATCATAAATTCCAATCCTTTATAATTCGTACACTGAAAGTCTCACTGTTCTTATATGCATATGAAATTGAATCTTTAATCCTTAATCACTTCACTCATTCCCTTCTCTGACTTATCGCTTTTAATTCTTTCTCTTATCACTTATAAATTCATGCGCTGCTTGACAAGTTATGGGAAAGATTATAGTTTATTTATTTTCCATTTTTGTTGCGGCTTACAGTTATGTGGTTGTTTCCTTTCTTTTTTCGAGTACCCTAATCTTTTGATTCTTGTATCAATTTTATCTTGGGTTTTCTGGTTTCTCTTACACAAAGAAAAATATGAAACACAATTTCTTGGAATGACTTTAAGAAGACTTTTTAATATTTGCTTGTTATTTAAAATTGAGACACTATAAATATATAAAAATTATTAAATAATTATAGGCGCCTGTCTAGTTTATCGTCATCTCAGACTCTTTTCAATGCTTAAAGCTACGCCAGGCACTTGACTCGCCCACACTCTAGCAACTGTTGGCGACTACTTTGACTTCTTTCTTGTTTTTCTCATTTTGGTCAGACTTTGGGCAAAGTGAGTGAAATGCATTTGGCCCGCATTAAATAACTCAAAATGGAATATACAAAGTCCGAAAATTCTGTGTGTGGAGGAGTTGCGAAAAGTTTTCTTTTAAAAAGTTACGTACGATTGGATGACACTTCTGTTTTGCGGCCCTGGCACGATGGCGACGACGTAGCTCGATGCTTTTCCAGATGTTGCAACGTCAAAAGTGCAATGCCGGACAGAAACTTATTTTGTCTATTTTCCACATTTCCACAGAGCACTTGACTTATACGAGATAGCCAAGTCTCTGGTCCCGGCACACGGCACACGGCACACCGCACCCGCTACCCGGCACCCGTCACCCGGCGCTGGAGCCATGCGTCTTCGTTTTGTCTCATTTCGCTGCGGATGGCACAGCGGCTACTCTTGACAAGTTTGAAATTTCAATTAAATTCATTTGAACTGCGGCCAGAGTCTGCACCGTAATGAGCTGTGGACAGCAGCCATTTGATGCTGTTCTTGTTGTTGTTGTTGTTGTTGTTCTTGTGGGGCCACTGAGTTGACAACTCCATTGGGGTAGAGACACATGGTCAGCCGCAATGAACTCTAGTGTCCAGTGGCTGAGCTGGTGGGCGGTGCGAAATTTGTGAGCGGAAAATGTCTTCATCAATCAAAGAGTGGAGCAGCGACTGACGCAGTCACTCAACTCAACTCAATTCAATTCCATCTACAGCAGGCAGTCGCCTCAGGCATGCCCCGCCCTTAATGTTTTGTTGCTAAATTTCAATTACAACTGTAACTACTAAGTACATTCAAGTCCAGTCAACTTTTCAGCGTAAACTCTTCACTCACACACACACAGACACACACACATTGAATAGAGCCAACTCCAGCCAGCTCCAACTGCCAGTCCAAGTCCAAGTCTTTGATTCGGTACATCATCAGTCAGCCTGGTTCAGCTGTCAACGAGACGAGCTGGGCTGGCCAAAGTTTTTTTGGCCAACAAATTTTCCATCAGCTGCAACTTGGCAGTCCACAAATTGTTTAGCTCTTTGGCAACAACATATATTCGCAATTTGTTGCCTAATTGCTCATGTGCGGGTATTTAATAAGAAATACGATTTGGACCAAAAGCAATTTCAGACCAACTTAACAAATGCATGTGAAACTGTCTAAGCTGAGAGTTTGTCTAGAAGATTTCGTCTATACGACTTTAGTTGAGATTTGTTCCTGAATTGTAGAATTTAGAACATATTACTATACATATCTATAAATGTGATTAGAATGCTGCTAAATATAATCGAGTACTTATTATGTTTAATTGCATAATGCTGTTTAGGCTTGTGCTTTTTGGGTTAATTAACAATTCCACTTGCGAGTCAATTGCAATGCGAAGCCAAGGAAACACTCAAAATCGTGCCACATCCACTGCTATGGGTATGTGTGGTTCCCGTGCTGGTTACAAATGCCGACCCGTTCGCCAAACTGCTTGCCAATTTCAAGTCTCTGCTGTCATTGTGGTCGAGTGATGTGCCCTCAGCTCCCTTCTGTGCTGCGCCGCATGGCGTCTTCCAGGCCGTAAATTCTCAAATGTGTGTGTGTGCATGTGTGTGATTGTTCACCTCTCCCTCCCTCGGTCGCTCGCTCTCTCTCCCTCCCTCTCTCTCTCTATCTGCCGACTGGCCGCATTTCCGTTCCCAAGCGACATTTGCCTGTCAGTTTGGTTTGGTTTGGCTGGGCTTCGGTTTGGTTGGGTTTTGCCCCGCTGGCTGGTGCTTAATTATTACAGCATAAATTATCGGTAGCTCGGCCAGCGCCAGTTGCATCTTGAGATGCGTCGGCGGTTGGTCTCAGCCTCACTCTCGCCTCCTGCCTCTCTGTCTCTGTGTCTCTGCATCATTCACATGATTCACTTAACGACTGGCCGGCTCTCGATTTGCATACTAAGAGGCTTTTGTTGCCGGCCCAAGCACACGCGCGGTCAGCGTTCTATATGGACGGACGCCGCTGATAAGCTGCACTCTCCCTGCCCAGCCCTGCCTGCCTTTCTCCGCTCGCTCTGGCATTTGAGACCGGTTTGCAGGCCTTGTTCCATTGTTCGATTCGATTTGGAAATGCTGCGCTTGCAACCGAGCTCCATTTGGCATTGACGTTGTCATCTACTCCACAGATAACGCACATTATACTCCGCTTTATTTGCACGCATTTAACTGAATTGTTTACTGAAATTCTTTAATATACATTCTATATGTGGAGATATATCTATCTATTTTATTATTTTCAATATTGTATATCTGCAATGCGCTGCTATTAGACTCGACGTTTAGGCAGACGCACTTGGTTTCGTTTTTATTCCTTTTCTTTTTTTGGATACCCTGTAAATGTTAAAATGGCTTGTATAGGGCATACAAAAGAGGGAGTTCGTCGATCATTTGTTAGAAGTTGAGACTAAGATTGTTATAGTATAGAGTATAGTAGATAGATTTGAAAGATTTGAAAAAAATAAATGACATCAATCGAGTAACTATATATTTTTTAATGACTCTCAGAAAATGTTTAACTATTAATTAAAAATGATTTACATATATTGTCTTTTTTCATTTTCTTTCGTATTTCAATCCATCCACACCATTTATATACCTAGTCGAGGGTATCATCTGGTCGGCTATGCGCATTTGTCATCCGCCTACATTTTTTGGGTAACTCAGTTTTTTATTGAACTCTTTGGCAGTGGCACGTGATTTATTGATCTGCTCGCACTTGGTTGCCCCGCTGCCTGGACTGGGAATCAATTTTTTATCGCTAATGGCAGGGAGTTGAGTTAGGTTCGGTTACGAATGCCTCAGACAGTGCCACGGTTCTCAGTTCTCAGTTCCAGTCAACGTAGTCAACCATCTCAGCCAGCATTGATGAGTGTGTTAGCGACTGCTCGAAACATTTACCATTTACCACGATATCTTCTGATGGATTTGCCGTGGGAATTTGTAATTTCGTATGCAAGTTGTGTCTGTGGCGGTGCTTTGTGTGGATGGATTTGGTTACCCTTAGATCCTAAGTAAATATGATGGGTAATTTCTTTTTAAAGGTTTTCCGTGAGCCATTAGGCAAATTGCAATACGAGTAGGCTTTAAGGTATTCTAAATCAAATTAAATAGCTGCCGTCGCATTGAATTTGTAAACAGACCTTGAGCGAGGGCGCTGGGAGGCGGACTCGAATTTTCTATTTATATAAACATAATAAGAAAACTTTTTGTTTGATCGTTATTTATGCAATTTCTGTCACTTTCTGTCTTTGCAGGTAAAATTCAACCTAATCAGTTATGTGAGAATAATTGAAAATGTGTTTGGGTGAGCATATAATTAAAAACAGAATAATATTAGCATAATTATATCATTTAATGTAGTACGGCGAAATAAAAGGTACAAAGTAGTAAAACATATATAATATTTTGGCACAATACTTCATTAACTTTAGCTTTTTAGCTTAATATGCATGGGGTATATTATTTTTAACGAAAAACTCATAGACATTAAAGAGTTGGGCTTAGAGTTAAGAATTCATTATGCATAGGACATGGTAGAGTTTTGGGTCTAAGAGATCTTCACTTCAGATACACAAGTTCAAATACCTCACTTAAATTGAGCAAAAATCTATTGGAATATCGTTTACAATATTTCAATCAATCAAGTAACATATTCATTAAATAATTTGTCAGTGGCATCAGTTTGATTGAAAGCGCGTGTTGAGAATCTTTGCATTTTTAATAGCACGCAACAATTTTTATTTTGATGTCAGGTGAAATAATTCTTGAAATTCACATATATACATAACAGACACACACTCACACACACACACAGAGAGAGATCGACGCATGCACGCATTCAAAATATTCTTCTGCTTTTGTGATTGGATGCTGCTGGCTTTAAATGTCTGCATGGAGCAAGCGAAGCTAAGAAAACCAAAACGCAAGCATTCTAGAAATGACAACAGAAATTTTGCTAACCCTCCAGCCACGTTCCTCTCTGTTGACATTTCGCCCATCTCTCAGCCATACATATATACACGCGCTGCCAGATTTTTGCTAAAGAAAAAACTAATCCCCTTGGCACGCGGCGGCGACACTTCCAAGAAGCAAAAATTCGCAGCAAACAAAGTCAAAGAGGAACCCAAAAGTGGGTTGGGACTTCTCGGAGGTCGGAGCTCGGAGCTCGGAGCTCGCAGCTCGTCGCTGACACAAGGACACACAGGACGCACGAATCTCGTACATGCTATGGACATTTGGGCGACTGCGCTGGGCTGGGCAGGGCAGGGCAGGGTAAGGCAGTAAAAGCGTACCGTTATACAAACATTACATAAAAATATTAAATTTATGATGCAATAAAAAAAGAGTGTTAAAAGGGAGAGAGCTGCAAGAGAATAGCGAGAGGGGTGAACCGACAGCAGGAGGCGAGGCAATGTCAGCATGCGTGTTGGAAGGGTACGTGACTTAGACGTGGGTTCAGGCCTTGCTGTGGGTTCGCCTCTTGGCTGCGACTCGTTGCCAAAGTGGAAACAAATTAAAGAAAAATGCGCTTCATGAAAATTGGACAAAGCTAAAGAACATTTCCATACATCAGCCGTGACACAAACGACCCGACACAAGTGATCAACTGGACCAACCGGTCCGGCGTATCCCAAAAATGATCTCTCATCATATGAAAAGAAATTGGTAACAAAAAAAAAAGCGAAAAACAATATCAATGGTAACTGTTTTTAGTTGAGCCCTCACGTCAATGTTAATAAAGGGATGGTAGTCACACAATGAGGCATACCAAGGGTTGCTCTTGGGCCGGGGGTTGTCTGTGCGGAGACACAGAGACAGAGAGAGAGAGAGAGAGAAGCAGGGTGAAGTGGCACGCAACTCTCTCACGTACAATTTGTGTCTGTTGTCTGCTTTTAGGCAAAAACTGTCACACGCCGTCGGCTTACTTTGACTTTTGACAGGACAAAGTTGTGCGAATTCATAGTCTGGGGTTTTTGCGCTTCGAATCAACGTCTGGCTGGCAATTATATATGTGTGCACGTGCCAGCCGAAGCTGAGGGCACATCAATTTGATTGGTTGTGCAAAATTTTCATTATTCTTAATATATAATCAAATTCAGTGTGCTCCCAAATTGAAGAAAAGAACGAACGCACGAACGAAACAATTGACAGCTCTGTGAGAATTGTAACTTTGGGTTTCACTTAATTTCATTAAGTGGATATTCTCTTATTGTGAAGTTCATATGGGATTAAGCCGCAGACTGATTGAATCAATGTGCACAATTAGTATGTTTAATTTGATTTAATGAAATTGCCTTTTCTAGTCCAATAATGTATTGTGATCAGGCTTTGCCTGTCTTAATATTAAGGTACAGAAGAAGAAGAATTGGTAAAGCAGCTGTAGGCAGGGATCAAGGTAACTCCTAGTCGGGCAATCTCACCTAGAGAAATCTTGTTCATTTTTATTCTAATTTATCTCTGGGTGTGAGCTTATATAAAAAATAAAATATAAAACATATAATATAAAATATAAAATATAAATTATAAAATATAAAATATAAAATATAAAATATAAAATATAAAATATAAAATATAAAATAGAAAATATTAAATATAAAAAATATAAAATTTAAATTATATGAAATTCGACTTCATTTCGACCTCGAAGTCTATTAAAAATTCTAAATGGGCTTAGGAATGAAATCGACTTAAAAATAATAATAAATAATGCACAGTTCTTCCACTTACTAGCCAATTAAAAATTTAAGTGAAAGAACAATTATAAAACAGAAGTAGCCATGATACAATTAAATATTCCTTTGAAATATTCAATATTTGTAATTAATAATATTTATTTGGTGAATATTTGAACACAAAGTGTTTGAATTATTTCAAATTCAGTAGAATTTTAATTTAAATACACTTTAAGAATTAGTGACTTTAATATTTATGCTATTTGTGCTCGGCTTCGTTAATTTAATTACAAATGTCAATATGCATGCATAAATTTGCACAGTCCGTTGTTTTAACGCCCATTTCGATGTCCCCACCCACACACATGCACACTCACACACGCCCCTCTATATAATTTGCATTATTTGCATGGATTATCCAGGCCCATTCCGAATATTTCCACCGCTATTATGCAATCACGCCCCGCCGCTTGGCCAGTCGCATTCGCGCGCGGCGGTAAGTAAATAATCGTAAACACGCGACATTGCAACAACAACAACAACAATAACTTTGGCCATTGAAAATCTCGTAAATCAATTTTTATACATTCTAATTATGTGATTAAGTGATTTATGACCTTTCTGTGCCGTTGACTGTGACTGTGACTTGTACTGCGACTGTGTTGCGCCACCCGGTGGCACACACACACACACACACACACACACACACACACCTCGTTCTCAGTCCACACCTTCATGTGCTGCCACTGTTCAACTTCACTTTTTCTATTTGATTTTATTTTCCATTTTTTTGTTCGTGCCACACGTCTCATGCGTCATTTTATGGTCAGCGTGACGCTGCGAAGGTCCCCCCTAGGTATATAGCATCTTTTAGCGTCGGCTCGGGATGCATTGACCCAGCTCAAAATAGAGAAATACAAAAATTATGATGCTCCACATTTAGGTGTATGTATTGCGATCTCGTTTCATTTTGTTTGTTGTTTACGCTCTTGAAAACATTTTTACGGTCGCATTAAAACGCACAAAATGTGTCCGTGACATTTATGATGTGACAACGTTACCTAACTACCCCACACTCAGTCACTCACACACACACACACACACTTAGTCCACGTCTTGCGCGTGTTGTCCCCGTCAAAGTCACGAAAATTCTCCTCGTCCCATGACCCACACAAATTGTTTGCTCTTTGGTTACTTTTATGCGGCTCGTTTACTTTGTTTGTTTAGTTTTTTGTGGCTCTTGAAGTCGTTGAGAGTGCAGAGTGTCTGCATTGCTTGCCATCTACTGCTCATCCCGATTTGAAATATGATTGGCTACGATATAATTGATGGCTTGATTGATGTATTATAGTGGAAGCTGGGTGTGTGTGTGTACTCGTGCATGTCTAAGTATCCATTTCCCGCTGATTTATAGTGGGTCGTAAAGGAATCAGAACGCGTGCGGCATTTTTAAGTGTTTCACTCTCCACATCAAACCTCGCTGTAAAGCTCATGTTAGTATGCAGGCTAAGTGGTAACTAATTTGTGTATTTATTGGCCCATGCTGGCTTTGAAATCGGTCTGATATTTCAGGTGCTGCTTTGCATTAAAATAAGCCAAAGCCTGAGCTAAACCATCCTTAGTCACTCATTAATAACTTGGCCACAGTTGACAGTCTTGTCTAAATGGTAACGTGTTCGCTGATAAGGTTCAGAGCTTCATTGATGGATCGTTGGCATCGGCGTGCGCTTTGTAACTGTCAACTTTTGTTAAATGTTACTCACAGCAGTTGTGTAAATAAAAGAAGTAGAAAAAGAAATACCAAAGGTTAAATGAATATCTTGAAAAGGCGTGGGCTTTGCCATTGTGTTTTATGTCAATGACTAGAGATCCAAGAGTTGGCATATTAAGTAGATGATATCAAAAAGAACTTTAGAATTCCAAAGAAAACTCTTCAGAATTTATGATAAAATAGAAACAAAACGTGTAATCAATACATCAAGCAGTAAAAAAAAAATAATCCATTTTATGGAATGGATTAAAGAAGCTAAGGTGATTTCTTGATCAAATATTTATTGGAAAGTTTCTCGAATCTCATAAAAACAAAAACTTTTCATTCAACCACTTTAAATTCTGATAGGAAAAAAAAAACTTATTTCCATAGTTTTTATTTCTTCAAACGGACGACTTTAAATTGTTTCAGTATAATTACAATTTTCGGGTGTGTGTGTGTGGCACATAATTTATGAGTTTTTTAATGCCGGCTAAACAAAGTCAAATGTCCATCAGTTGTCACGCTTAGGGCCCGGAGACGACCATACGCAAATTTAAAGGATTATCAAATGCAAAAGAGCCAAACAAAGACCGAGGTCGAGGCTGTGCGCCACTGCTGCGAGGGTTTCTCTCCCCCTCTCCTTCTCTCTCAGCAACCCATAAATCATGGAATCAAAATGCCACTTTGGACTAAGCGTTAAGCTCTCTGGATGAGGCATAACACGTACTAAATATGCAAGGGGGCGGGCCGAGCAGCAGCACTGCAAACGTGGCTAGGGCGTTCGCCCAAAAGCACCCAAAACATACGACGATGTGCGAACGTATCGCAGACATATGCTAAGGCAAGACATTTAAGTTCAAACAATTTTCATAAGAAAAGAAATAGAAAAAAAAAAACATAAAACAGAATGAATTTAACATTACTTATAAAATGGACAAATTAATTAATAAAAAATAAGACTAAATTGTTCAATTAATGAAATAACATCTTCTTAAGGAGAGTAAAGTCTGAAAAATTTAAATATAAATAAAAATATATTTCTAATAAAACTATTTTTCAAAAAGTTTAATAAATGGTTTAAGTAGTATTTATATTAAAATTAAAATTTTCTAATAATTTTAATACAAATAATTTTTAATATTAAATTTTAGTAATATATTAAAAATATAAATAAATATAATATAAAAATAAAAATAAATAATAAATAATCAAAATATTATATTAAAAATAATATTTAAAAAGAAAATGATTTTTCATTATCTAAAATATTTATTAAAAATATTACCAATATTAAAAAACATAATATCATCTGATTAACAGTTTTAATTGAGGAACTAAAGTATTTTAAAATATGTTCGATTAGCATAAAAATTAAATAAAGATCTGGAAAAGATCCTGGAAATAAATCTCCTGCCTTCAACATAACTGCCTTAACAAAAGACCAAGTTTTAAATGGCTAATTACGCCTGGGCTTTGTTTTTTTAGTAAACTTTTTTTTTTGTACTCTGCCAATTTGCGTTTATTCTTATCCTTGAGCAAACCCTGAAAAAAAGAGTAAAAGATAATGAATGAACTGGTATTTATTCAGTTGGCTCATTTATCTGCAATACTTTTCAACTCTCGATTTGCGTACAGTGCCAACCAAGCGTTGGCTTAAGATTTAAACCTGACTAACGTTCGGGGATTTACATATTTCTTATGCCATGTCACGTTCGCACTGTAGCAGTCCTTGCTCCGAGCCCCACTCAAGCAGCCCCAACTCACTCACTCCGCTCTCTAACTAACCCAGCGCTCAGCGTTGAGCAAACTTTGCGCTTTGTTCGCTTAAATTTCATTTCTTTTTTGTTTTCTTCTTTTTTTTGTGTGTTGTGTTATTTATTTTTTTGTTGTGACTTATTTTTAGTAAATAATAGTTAGTTAGTTGGGGCTTTATTTATTTTTATTTGGCATCGTTTGTTGTCGTTGTGGTTGTGGTTGTAGTTGCTGGCCGTTTGCTTTGCCGTCCATCTCCCTCTATCTCTCACTCTCGCTTGTTCGTGTTTTCCTTCATAATTATTATTCCTGTTGGCCGTGGTGGCAAATGGCAGCTGCTGCCTGGCAGTCAACGCGCAGCTAATGCTGCCCGCAACAAGGACGCGGCAAAGTCTATTGGTGGGCGGGGCCCCAGTGCTGTAGGTTTGGTCTTTTCTTTGCTTTCGCCATTTTGTTTGGCCTGGATTAGCATAATGCTATTTATTGTTGTGCTTTCATTGTCATTCCCATTTGCAGTGCTGGCTGCTGCCATTTCTACTGCTGCTGCTGCTACTACTGCTGCTGCTGGTTTTCAGTTAATGTTGTTCCCAGCTACTTGTATTTCTTCTTTCTCTTGTGGTTATGTAAATAAATTTTCAACTTCCGCATTGCAACCGCGCCAGTGCCAACTGCTGCTCTTTCTTCACTTTGCAGTGTGCATTTGCTTGTTAGGCTTTTTCTGCACTCGCTCTAGCAACAACCTTCCTCGCCCTTGTTATGGTGGCAAACTTTGTTGCTGATTCTCAATTCATTAATAATTCCGCAGCGCAACTTACAAAAGCTCAAATTTCCAATTTACACTTTATGAACATGTAAATTGAAGACCAAGCCACAGACGCCAGCAACTGTTTCCCCTCGACAAAATAAAAAAGAGAAAAAAGAACAACAACTGCGAAAAAAAAAAAACAAAATGTATGTGGCAGAAGAAGTTCTTCAAATACCCACTTGTACTTATAGTTTCATGCAGCCAAAAACGAACTCTTCTTGGCTGCTGACTACAGCATAACCCAAATTGGATAGAAGTACTTCAGTTAAGTGCTTGAGAATCTGCTGCAAATGGCTACAACGCTGCTCGCCCAGCAGCCAACAGCCAACAGCCAACAGCCAGATACTGGAAATGGTTTTGCAATTGCTTTTCCCGCACAATGCAAATCTGTTTACCCCACACGCTATATCTTGGTTTGCTTTAGTTTTAAATTTGTGCGAAAACAAACCGAACTAGCATGTGTTTGCATTGACTGTTTGACTAGTTGATACCCTGTAAATTGAATTGCTTTTGTTTGCATGTGCAGACATGTGAAGCTGAAATTGAGAAGTGAATTGCCAATTTATTTTTATACCCTGATCCCATTAAAAATGGGAAATCAGGGTATAATGGTTTTGTGAAAAGTATGTAACAGGCAGAAGGAGGCGTGGCAGACCCCATAAAGTATATATATTCTTGATCAGGGCGACGAGCTGAGTCGATATAGCCCTGTCCGTCTGTCCGTCCGTCCGTCCGTCCGTCCGTATGAACGCCTAGATCTCAGAAGATATAAGAGCTAGAGAAATTTTGTATGCATATTCATGTATACCATACGCAGTACAAGTTTTATTTTTTTATTTTTTCGATAACTCGTCCGATTACTTTTTTATCGCGAATAATCGATAAATTGATTTTGTTTATTCACCGTAATTTTAATACTTTTAGACCTGGAGACTTCAGATTTGGTGTGTATATACATCTCATCAATACGCAGATTTGGTCATTTACAGATTTTGGATACCACGCCCCCTTCGCCCCCAATATGCAAAAAACGTATTTTAAGTACTAGAGACTTGTGCTTTGGAATGTACACACATTTGCACATTGTGATCACATTCTGAAAGTTTCATGAAGATAGTCTTATTACAGGATAAATTATTCAGCAACAAAATTCTCATAGTATTGCCCACACTGCAGCGCAGCCCAAGCGCAGTCGCAGCTTACTGCGCAGTTAGCAGAGCGCGTGCATATGCGTGCGTGAATAACAGCTCTTTGTAGGGATCAGGGTATCTTCTAGTCGAGCACTCTCGACTATAGCTTCCTTACTTGTTAGTAAAAGAATTTTTTTTTTTTGCTTTTTTTTAAATAAAAAATAAAAAATAGTTATTATTTAAATGCATTGCTTTTATTTCCATTTCCTAACTGCAGAGCAATAAACGATTAAAAGCATATTTTATCATTTTGTAATTTATCAAAAGGAAAAAAAAAAAACGTTGACTTTCTTTCGTACATAAATTCCAATTAGGGTTTGCAGTTCATATAAAATGTTTTGATAAAGCCGCATAGCTTATTGTTAACCCTAAGGCAGCCGACCGAAACGGGACCCAAACGCACACGCACGCACTCCCACTCAACGCACACACACACACACATACATGTGTGCACAGGTTACATGTTAAATTGTCATAAGCCTTAAAAATTCCATTATGATTATTTACTCAAGTACCAGAGTTCGTTCACGACGCAGCTCCCAGCTTGGCCTAAAATGAGACATAAAACACAAACAAAGGCACGAACACAGATAAGGAAACAAAGTTTTCTAAACGAATAAATCTGTTTGTTCTGGTGCCAGGAAAACGTACACACACTCACACATATGTGCTTATAAAAATTGCAAAATATTTTTACACACACATGAACGAAAGCTAATAAATGAGAAGTTTACGCGACGGCCCAGGCAACAAATCCCATTTACAAGGATATATATTTTTATATATGTACATGAAAGTCGCTCTTCGCCGACGTTGAGTGCTGCAGCCAAAACAAAGCGAGGAGCCAGCACAACAACAAAATACAAAATAAAAATGAAATCGCTGCAGGATATGCAGACAAGACAAACAAGTCACGAAACACTGAGAAACGAGAACCAAATACAAAAATAAAAATAACGTCGAGCCGCAAAGATTTGCAACATAAATATTTTCGTTTTGCCGACAGACACTGAACAAACGTTATAAACAGACAGCATTACATATATAAATACATATACATATACACATATATGCACACACACACATACACACACATGTGTGCACATGTATGGAAATGCGGCATTTATTTGTGTATTAAGAGCTGATTTCTGCAGTGAGCTCTCGAAATAGCCGTAACGGTTGTGCGGCCATTTTGCCAGCTGCAACAAAATGGCGGCCGCAAAATAAATGGCGCCGTCGATGAGTGTTAACAGTGGGCGGTTGTATGTGTGTGTGTATGTTGTGGTTGCAAAAGAAAAAAAAAAGAGAGAAATGAATAACCTAAAATCACAAACTGCCGTCAGCAACGTTTGCTGCTCTTTTTCATTATTTTTGAGTAATATGCGCAATGCATCAGGCTCAGACTCGGGCTGAGGACACACAATGAGCCCCAGTCGGGCTGGTTGAATCGTTTGTTGTTGTTGTTGTTAGTGCTGGCATTACCGCACTTGACATATTCCTGCTGCATTTATTTTGGGTTACCATTTGCTGAACTGGCCCTAAGTTCACACACATACGATAACCAAATTGCAACGAGTGCAGTCCAAAAATGCAATTGTCCATGTGTAAAGGCGTGTGCGGGGAGGGGGGGGGGGGGTGGGTGGCAGTGCAGCATCGTTGCTGCAGCGCAGTGGCACTCTATCCGGCTTGGTTGTTTGTTTACATTTTCATTTTAAATGCCTGGCTCTCGTCATTTTTAATGTCGTCTCCGAATTGTTTGCCAAAGTGTTATTTTTTCAGCTCAGAGGCAGAGAAAAAGGGGGATTTTTTCCAGCTTTGCTGAAGCTGGCAGTGCGCAAACAAGTGCATGTGTTGCTTCACATAAAGGGCAGGGGAGTAAAAAATAATTTATTTATATACACATATATAAAGCGCATAAAAATGCTTTTCATTAATAACAATTTTAAGCAAAAGTGTTATGGACCATAAGAACCAAGCTATTTATTTAAAAAAATTACTGTTAATAAATGTCAAGCAATATTGAAGGGAACAAACGAAAATATATTTCTTTAATTTCAAGTTTTTTTTTTTGTTTTTTTATGGAATATTTAGCATACTGGTTATAAACGTTATATTGTACTAATCTTTATTTATATATTTTTTAAATTAATATTTCTGCACATTCCTAATTATTCTTTAGTCTATATATTAAGTTAATTAATGGCGTCTGTGGTTTGGCTCTTGATTATATTTTAATTAATTTTATTGCATTTCGCGCTTTCTCTCCGTGTGCTTGGCATAATATTTATGCTCGATTTAAGAAGGAGACCATTCTCAAATCGGCTTATTGTGCAATCATGTTTGTGCACATCCACAAAAGCACACCCACGCGCACGCATACACGCACAGCCTCACATAGAGTGAGAATGCCTAGAAATGTCTGCCATGCAGATAAGTTGTCGACCTTCGCCCACAAATGGGCGCTCGACCTGCCTGCTGAAATAAAAAAGAGGAGAGAAACAAAACTGTGATGCCAGCAAGAGAAAGAAAGAGAGCAAAATGTCTAAAAAGAACGCGCACAAAGCGAGCGAATGAGGCAAGTGAGAACAAATTGTAAGTCAAAAGGAAAAAGAAAAACTTGCAAAAAAGGTGCCAAGGAGCGTGCACAGTTAATGAGTTTTTCAACATTCGCCCGCAACCAGCGAATTAAAATGTAGCACGAAATGTGGAAATGTGGCACATGAGCGACTGAAAGGGGCGCTGTGAATTGTGGGATGTCTAAGGTGCTGGAACGGTTGAGGGTAAATGGACAAGGGGAAATGGGGCGAGGCGGTGTCATAAATCTGAGTAGGGCGGTGCAAAAGTGCAGCGCAATTTGTTTTGAAGTCAACTGTGAGTATGCGTGTGTGCAAGCGTGTGTGCATGTGTGTGTAAGAGTATGTGTGTGTATATTTGTGTGTGTCGGTTACGTTCTAATTATGATGTCAACAATACTTGTGTGTGTGTGTGTGCCTGGTGCAAGTCAGATGGTGGGGGTCGAGCAAGTGGGGCGCAAGTGTTAAAGTCGAGTGTCCACTTGGTGCAACACTTGCCGCATTCAGTTGCTGCTGCTTTGGTTGATTGTTAGTTTTGCACAAAGTGCCTGAAAGTAGGCATGCAAAATTTAACAGAATAATGGAAAAAGCTTAGCTGGAGTAAATTATATTTTTAATTTTTAAAGCACTATAAAAGTGCCTAAGAATCAAGAATTGCGTAAACTTAAATAAGAAATATAAAACAACAATTAATATTAAAACATTCAAAGTTATTGATTTAAAAAAATTAAGTTACTAGATCTGATAAGTTCTGAAATGATATGAAACTTAACACGCCTCCTTCTGCCAAGTGCATACATTTGTAGAAAAACATTATACATTGATTTACCATTTTTAAGGGGTTGAGAGTATAAGAAAAAAGCATTTTTTGTATTAATTATTGTATATAAAATAGAATTCTAAATATATAAAATTTATTTCATTCCTATTTTAATTCAATTTTCTTGCATTTATTTCATTACAGAATGACTTCAGAACTCTACAACTAGTTGTTCTAATTAAAAAAAAAAAAATAAAATAAAATAAATTAAAAAAAAAAAAAAAATACAAAATAAAATCATAAATATAATAAATATACAAAATTAAAACGCTCAGTTTTTATTAACTTTGTTGAGAAATTTGTTAAAATAGAGTGAAGAGCAAAATATAAAGATACAAAATTATATTTGCCATATATACATAGCATTTAAATAGTAAGTAAATCAGAATCAGTAAATGAAATCAATTTAATATAAACCCTACTCAGTATATAAAATAAATCTCATAAAAATTCTACTAAAACGCGCACACACTCTCACACACACACCGTCGTGCTGACCGCAACAAACAAAATATTGACAGTAAGGAAAATTAAGTAAATTTATGCAAAATACAAAATACAAAATGTTAAATTTCCACAACTCGGTTAATAAAACAATACAGCAAAACAATAACAAAAGCCACAAAATGCATCTGCAAAGTGCAAAAACACTAGCCCCAAACTATGGATGGATGCAAGTCTTCCTACTACTGACACTCTTCGTGATTGGTAATCAAAGTGCCTGGCAGGAGAATATACGACCAAAACTATATGTGGAATTAGGTAAGTGAAGAAAATGAATCTTACCATTTTATCTATTCTGAAAATTGAGAATTTTACAGTAAAAAATATTTGGAAAATGTAAGGGAAAATAAGTCGACACAAAACTTTATACTAATACAGTGGAAAAGTTGATGAGCTTGTATATATACTGTTTTCTCTATCTCTCTCTCTCTCTCTATCTCTTCTCTGTTTGGGTATTAAAAAGGGAATTGGCATAAGCTAATAGAAATGTCAATTTAAATTATAAGCATGTAGATGGAAGGGATGTGTCATGGCAGTATGAGTCAACACATATCAAAATCAACTGCCAAAAACTTTAATAGCTATTTTTTATGAGCCCCAAAATGTAATTTGACTGCGAGACGAACTATAAGCACACAGACACACTTACATATATATATATATGTATATATACTGCATATACATTTCTATATACATGCATAGAGGGATACGGAAACTAACCTTAGATAGTTGAAATTGTGCTATCGCCTCTCACTGCTTCTACAACGCCCAGCTGGCTAAGGTGAAAAACTTGACTGAAGCAATGAAGCTATAACTTGTTAGGAAGTGCAACGCATACTATCAAATAAATACACACACACGCACACGTATACATGTACACAGAGACACATATACACAGCTACGTACATAGCTACTAATGCACACTTTTAGATATGAGGCATCCACACGTTTGGTATCTTAACTATAAATAACAAAAATTCCTGGAAGACATTATTTGCATAAAAGTGGCGTAGCTTTTTATACACATACACACACACACACACACACACACTCAGCAGTAGACAGAGTTAGTGACTGGGAGACGGGCAGTCAGACAGTCGCAGGACTAGAGCCAGCAGCTACTTCTAGTGCCATCCAGTCTGTAATTCCTGCTGCTTCAGGCTACGTCATCATCGTCAGTTGCATATGCAAATTTGGCTAAAAAGTTGTGCGACATCCTCACGTAAAGGCGACACACTCACACAGCTATATACATAACTATATACGTATATATACATATATATATTTCACGAATACATATATAAGTGCGACTTTGTTTGTAGCCTGCAAGATGAAGCAGAAAGTTGCTGAAGAAAGAAACTAAATTCCAAAAATATCTTCTACACGCTTCAGAAATTACGTTATTAAATGTGCATTTGGCACACACTAAATGTGAACAGTGCCACGCCCACTGTTGCACTGGGGTGACTCCGGAGATAATAGCAACTGAGCCCTTCTAGACATATCACATCAGGCGCACATGTGCTGCTTATAAATGAGCAAACGAAATGTCTTCAAGCTTCTTCTTATATATAAAAGAGTTTTTTTTTTGGCATCTGGGTGGACCAGTTTGAGGGTGGCACTCATTGCTGGCAGGAAGTAATTCAAATGAATGTGTCACCGCTCAAGAAATGAACATAAAGAATATGCAAAAGATGCTCGAAATGAATGAATGCATAACAGGACAACAAATGGCCAAAAAACGGCACATGAAAATGCATTTCAGTTGCAGTTGCCTTGCGATGTATGTGTGTCTGCGTGTGTATGTGTGCCAGGCTCTAGTTTTTCGGTAAGAAAATGTTTGCCAGACAATGGAAAGCATTTTGTGTATGGGCATTGAGAAAGCTATTGTGGTGAAAGTATTTGTTCGGCCATGCAAATTGTGAGAGATGGCAAGGAATGATGTACTCTCAGATGCGCTGTAGTTGGGAAATGTGAGTAGAATCAACTGTAGATATATAAAATTTTATACAAGCTGAATTATATAAAAAATAAATAAATAAATGTTAAATAAATAAAATATATGAGATTAATTTTTTGTATTTTTCTAAGATTTTCACGCTCAATATTTCTAGGCTTGGTTTGACTTCTAGGGAATTCTAGGGTATTTATTCATTAAGATTTAATGCTTAGCCATTTGTATCCAACTTTCATTGTTCTCAGCATGCCATATTTAGTATATTCGTCTACTTAAAAGCTAAGTGCAGTTTGAGCAAGAGAAATGGGTCTTTTCTATATTTTTTCTAGCACAAGTTGTCTCTGAAATAGGTTTTAGAACATTTGCTTTTAACTCTTCTATGTTTGAGATTAGTTTAAAGTTTGCTGCAAATTTATCACAATTATTTTACTTATTTTAGTAATTAGTATTTGGCAAAAATTTTACAAGTTTGTTCGCCCCTGGATCAGCAATGCTTGCGCAATATCTCATTAGAGTGCCTCAGAATTTACAAGTTTGCAAAGGAACTTTGCTGATTAGCCTCATTTGCTTAGTGGAAACATGCTGCTGCTGCTTCTGTTGCTGTTTTTCTTTATCAGTGTCAGCTCAAGGTAATCTGTGTAGGGACTGCCCCAGTCAAAACCAATTACTTAGCCAACGCCCATTTGGCACATGGCATGTGTTAAAGTTCATTTAAAATCCATCAGAGGCGAGTCGTAAAACCCATCTCGGGCTGGTGACAATTTTTTCGCACTCATGCATAACTGGAAAATAAGGTTAATGTGGAAATTATGAATGCGCCGAGTGGCAGGAAGAGAATGGGAATAGTTGAGAGCGTGTCGCCCCAACCAGCAGCGCTGCCAAATGAGCAGAAGCAGCAGCCGCCAGGGCCATGGAAAAGGCAAAGACGACGACGACGACGACGACGATGATGACGACGAGGACATTTGTGACCAAGTAAAATGAAAGTGCTGGCTGCGAGGCCAGGAGGCTGAGTAAGGCGCTGTGTGTGTGTGAGTGAGTGTGTGTTTGTGCACTGGTAATGCATTCATATGCCATTGTTGGGCAAAAACAAAAAGCTTGCAGCTGCAGCAAGCAACATCCTCCTGCTCCGGCAACCGCACACGCATAAAATATTACAGAGCTGCGTGGCACGCCCCACAGTTGCATTTGACAGCCGCAAGTGGTTGTCATTAGGCGAAGCTTTCCTGCCACCCAACAACAAAGCGAACATTTAAATGCACAGCACTTGGCCAGCAGAGTCGGGCGAGTTGGCTGCGAAACGTGGGGCTTACTTACTTGTCCCCAAAATTACGTCTATCAAGTGGGCGGTTAGCGTTGATCGTTTTGTGGCACTTTGGCGATGCATTTACTCCGCCTTACACACACACACACACAAACCCACCCACACACACATACACACAGAGAGAAACCACCCACAGCATGCAGTCCAATCTCTTTGGGCTACTTCATTTCGAAGACATTTTGTTAAGAGCTTTTTATGCTGATTTTTTTTCTTCTTTGGTACGTGCCAAAAATGCAAACAATTTCGAAGCACTGTGACTGGGGCGACGGCACAGTGTTGCATAACGCGCAAAGTTTAAATTTGAAGACAACGAGCTAATGAGCCAAGGGAGTTGAGTAAAGACTAAGCTATCAAGATGAGCTGTTGATATGATGAGTATGATGTGATTAAGTAAATCTTATGATCAAATTATTAAATATTTAGTTTTGTTTTATAAATTGAAGTACTTAAGAGTTAAGCTATTAGCATGAGGCTTTGATATGAAGAGCTGAAAGATTTAGACAAAATATAAGTAAAGCATAAGAAATTTGATATTTTATAGCATCATTTGTTAACTTAAAAGTTATCCCTTAGGAAAGTCAAATGTTGATATAGCTTACATAATATATAGTTCTCTTATAGCTACCTTTTTTATTTGTGGAGGAACTTAATTCCCCATAGTTCTCTAAAGTAAGTGGAAATGAGCAGCAATAACGTAGTCAAAGAGAACGTAAAATTTGCAGATTAAAAGCATAGTCAAAATAATGAATGCTCACCAAGAAGGTAGATATTCTATACACTTTTGACATGCCATCTGGTATTCAGGACATGTAAGCACTATAAATACCATATATGGAGTGGGCTGTTCCCCCCAGTGCCCTGCCCAATCTCCCCCACTCTTCAGTTGGCTTACAAATCCCAAAGTAGTTGAAAGCACAGCGCTTAAGAAATTATGAATTCTGACTTTTGTCAAGATCCCAAGCCATAACTGTCGACTGTGTGCCTACTTAATATAATTTGAATAAAAGTAATATGCAAATAGCAACGGGGAATGACAGAGGCCTGAAGAGCAATGAAGAGACGAGGAGAAGGGAAATGCAGAGTAGAGGAAATAAACAGCAAAAGAACCGATGTCAGACGTAATATTTTTAGTTGTCGCATTTCCGACAGCAACGACGACGGCTACGGCGACGGCGGCTGCGTTTCGACTACCCGAAATGCATATGCAAATCTTTTGAGAAGCTATGAGAGGAAGAGGGTGGGGCAAGTGCTTATAAGTAACTAAAATTGTATGTGTGCCACATAAGACGAGACTCCCTGTCTGTGTGTGTGTGGAAATTATGTGAGGCGCGTGTCAAGTGTCGACAACACACGAAACTTCAGCTCGATCTTCTTTCTCGCTTCTGCTCAGCTGCAATTACATTGTGAATTAAATTGTAATGAGGCGCATGCGGCGAAAAATGAAAATGAGTAGCAGAAGGAATGCTTGTACGCTTGTACGAGTGTATGTGCACACATATACACATACATATATGGCTATATATGTATATCTATGCACATACACGTATGTATGTTTGGGCATTTTGTTATAGCTGCGCAGAAATGGCAATTAACAGTTATGTTTGCTGTTCCGACACGTTGCAGACAGTCTTAACGACGCCAAACTATTTTTAGGCGTCTTTGGAATGAATGAAGAGAAAAAGAGAAGAAAAAACGGCCGCCGAGGCCATGGCCAACATCCAGGCGGCAGCAGGAAGCGACAGACGTTGGCTGCGTTTGGTGGTGTTGGCCAACGTTTTTGTTCGCCTAATTGGCTGCAGCGGAAGTTCACGTAATTTCCAGTCAATGCGAACCACTGTGCAGCACAAATTCAAAGTTAAATTGCTCGAAAGATCATCGATAGCAGCGAAGCCAGCGCCATGGGCAAATAAATTTACATATTGAGTCTAGTTAGGGTGCTGGACGTGAAATAGGTGATATGAGCGCGAATTAAATGGACTGAATAATATTTAGTGACGCAAGAGTTGAGGACAGAAGCCTCAGGCTGAGAATGAGCTGAGGTATATTTACTCATTTTGAGAGGAGCGAAAATAGTAAAAGAATATAATGTTAATATATGGTAAAACATACTTTGCTGCGTAGAATACAACATGAGTTGAAACAAGGAAACTTAACCATCTGCTATATATGGCTTATAGCGGATTTCTCCAATCGATCAATATATTTCATGAAAAATGTTTTTAGCTATTAAATAAATAATGAAGAAATTAAATTTTCAATCTTTCAATATCGAAAGTTAATTTTCAATACACTCGCTGATGATAATCAACATCGAAAAAAGTCCAAGACTTATGGATAAAGTTATTTTGCATTGTTTGTATCGATAGCTCTATGGTTTTTGGATGGTTTGGTCTACTGTTTCAAACATCATATATTCGTAGGTAGGGTATCTTCTAATCGGTGCGTTCCTACGAGAGAGCACTCTTGCTTCCTTTCCTCTGCTTATCACAAGTTACGCCTTTGTAATTTAAAAGAAATATTTCAAAGTTTAGTCCTAGCTGACTGATTCACAGAAGAGACTCGGCATCAAATCGTATTTAAAAGATTTAAATAATTTGAGACATTTCGTATATAATTGGTGCTGGGAATTTGAAATCACAGGCAAGTGCTTTAAATAAATCGAAAGGCAGACCCGGCCCTATCAATTACGAGTGCACACAGAGAGATAGAGAGGGAGCGAGAGAGAGAGGGAGAGAGCGTGTGCAGAGGCTTTGGGCATTTTGCACTCGTGTGCAATTGAAGCAGCTTCATGGATTAAACGGCTTTCTTAATTGAGTGCTCATTTTCCGGTTAGGAAGTTTTTATGCCGAGAAAATAAATTACACACATGAGTGCAATTTGGTCCTCGTCGCAGCCAAAGGACACTCAAAGTTGGCTGTGTAAGCAGGAAGAGGAGGCAAGGCAGATGGCCAGTGAAGCAGTCAGGCAGGCACTGGAGCATTAACCTGGGTCAACTGAACAATCAGCTCATAATAGCGTTAATCAAAAAGTTGCTCACAGCTGCACAACTGCAACTGTTGTTGGTGCGAGTGCAATGTTGCTGATGCAGCAGCGGCGGCAACAGCAGCAGCAACAGCAGCATCCTGCAGCATCCTGCAGCAGCCCGACAGATTGAACGTTTAACGATGATGCCAAAGATGCTGCTGCCTGACGTGGAGTTCAATGGCTCTGCAATGGGCTGCTGCTGTCTCCTGCTGCTGTCCCTGGCCAACGGCTCGTGGCCATGGCCACCAGGGAAATTAGTAATACGACAAGTGCAGCGACTGCCCGCCGTGCTGGCTCTGCCAGCCAGCCTCTTACTCCTTTCGGGACAAATGAGCTGCATGCTGCCATCGATGTCGTTCGACGCAGACACACATTTTGCCATTTTACTTATTCTCTTTGTTCTGGCCACGCCGTCTTGCAGCCCAGCTCAGCCCAGCCCAGAGCAACCAAACCCAACCCAGCCCAGTACAGCTTCTCTTTGTCTCCATAAATTTCGCCTGCTGATCGTCCTGGCTTGGCGCCTGCTCGGTAATTGAAATGGCGTAACGACAAAAATTGAAGCGAATTTTCTACGGTTTTTTACACTTTTCGCCATGTGCTCAGGCTCTAATGAAAAAGTTAAAGAGCCAGCTTACAAAATACACACACACACACACACACACTCACGTATAAAAAAAAAAGTTGTGCGCACTAGAAAACTTTTTTATGGCGCGCACAAGTAAAAAGTTAATATTGATAAATTGATTAAAAGTTTAATAATTGTACATTTTGTTTTTGGCCTTTCACGTGCGGCGCACTCTGTGCCTGATTAGTTTTGCTTCTTTTTGTGTGTGTGTGTGTGTGTGTGTGTGTTTTTTACATCATCTGAAGTTATTGTCTCGCCACGCAAAAGTTAGTTTAGCTGGCTAATTTGAAAAATTAATTGCCAGACTGCAAGTTATGCCTTTTGTTGCTTTTGTTGTTGCGTGCGGCTTCGTGGTTGCCAATTGGCAAAATTAGCTGTTGCCTGAGTTGAGCTGTATATATAGATATATATATGTACTTGTATATATGTATGTTCATTAACGTAGTTGAGCAAGATATTGAGAAAAGTTAAATGTAATTCCCCAACTTCTTTTCATTGATCAAATTGATTAAAATTTTTGTGTTGTTTGATTTGTAATGGAAGCAAACTGAATTTATTGGAGATAACACCTTCTCTACTTTTAAATATTTAAAAAAATTTTGTTTGATTCGCATCTTTAGTACATTTTCCAGCATAAATTATTTTTGGTGCTGTTCTCCATTGAATTGCAAGAGATTCTGAGCAGATTGAACTTTTTTGTGTATTGTTTTCATTTTATTAAATTTTTATCTCCAATTGCTTATTCACAATTCTTAGATTTCATAGGTAAACAGACTCCAATTTAGTTAGTGGTACCTGAATCATATCTATATTCCTTGTACGCTACTTACTTTGAGTTGCAAGGGAATAAAATCATCATGTATTAGCCTAAGCTATCAACTGCTTATTTGCCTCAATTTCTTAGATAAACAACAAGATTAACAGACTCTTAATGTATATAAAGAGTTAATATTTTCTTCGATTCTTCTTTGTACATTCATTTATCCACTTCCTAGTTCTCAACTCACATAATTAAACAGCGCCTGAAGTACTATTCAAATAGGCAATATTGACTGTCAGACAAGTCAAATAAATAATTCGCGCTTCGTTCGAAATGAGTTTCCCACCATTTGTACGGATTGCAGCGGAAAATTTAAAGTGTTAAAGCGCGTGTAGCACTCGAGAGCTATTAACCATTGAGATGTAATTATGCATGTCATTCGTGCATCAACTTACGAATTCCACAGCGCTTTATTACTTACACTGCGGCAGCATTGCATAGGCGCTCATTAAAAATGAAGTCACGCTCGAGGCATGCTCGCTGCCAATGCCACGTGTAGAGCAGATTCCAAACTTCGATGTGGTGGCTGCTGGGCAGGAGCGGAATTCTGATGGAAGAGGAAGAGCTCGCACAAATCACACAATACAAAAGATGTTTTGGGGGTAAAAGTTTGCAAACAGTGGAGCAGGCAGAGCGCAGAACTATATGAAGACATGTTGGCAAATAGTTTTGGGAGTGGGAGCCAACAGAATTGCGCGAAAAATCAGCATGACAATTATAATGATAATGAGAGTGGTACCAGAATGATGGCTTTGTGAATGACTGTGTGCGTGTGTATGTGTGCGGGTGGGTGAGTGGTAGATCTTGATGAAAACGTCATTAAATGACAGTGTGGAATGCAGCAGCAGCAGCAGCAGCAGCAGCAGCAGCAGCAAAAGCAGCAGCAGCAGCGCACTCACAGTGCGCCTTTTCACTCAGCTCGAAGTTGGAAACGTACGATGATGACGTTCAACTATCTTGCCCGCGTAAAAGTTCGACTCCTCAACGTTGGCTGCTACATTGAATGCAATTAAAAAAGTTTGACTTGCTCGTTGTTATACACTGAACATAGGGTATTCTAATTACGCTGCGGAATATGTTACGCGTTGTAAAAGGAACTTTAAGGAGTACATAACGTGTGGCTTGAAGCGAGATTGGCTTAGGGCTGCAGGTTGGAGTTGTGTAAGAATTTATGGGAATTCATGAAATGTGTTACAAATTTGATAATTGAAATGTATGTAGCATAGTTTGTAATACATTTGCCAGGGTATCTCTCATATCTCGTCTTTCTTATAAACATATATATTTTGTCGTTGTTGCTGCTGAATGGCGTTGTCGTTTGTCTGTCCCCAGGGAATATACTTTATTTTGGCCGAGGGTTAAGTGGTTTCTCTCTGCGCAGCACGTTTGCGCAACATTTTTTATAGTATATACCAACTATATATATATACATATGTATATATATTCTGTGATGTGGGGTAAAATGTTCTAATTAAATTAATTAACAGGAAAATGAGTTGCTCAACAGTTGTCGTAATTGTCGCTCTTAATGTTATTGTTGATGCTGCAGGTGCAGATTTGCATGTGGCTCTGTGTGCGCGTATGTGTGTGCGTCTCCTCAACTATCTGGCATCAACTGCCAACTTAATGAGTGTAAGTTTGTCGCACAGCCAATTTATAATATGATGTAAACTACCCATAAATTCCGGGTTCGCCAGCAGGCAAAATTTTGCTGTGCTCAGCTCTGGCAAGTTGCTTTGTCTATAAGCGCAAATATAAGTAATTGGTCTGAATATTATAAGCATGCAATTAGCAATATGACATAATTGCATTCAAATTTGCAACGATGTTGAAGTTAATCGGATTACGTGTCTGCATATAACATTTATATAAGTCATTATATTCTAGACTTCCGTTAGCTGAGCACTACTTGAGAATTGATTAGAGCTCTACACGACTTTCTTTTCTTAGCTCCATCTACAAAAAATACTTTAAATTCTTAATCAACATTCTATAACATACAACGTCAGCTTCTATCCAACTAATACAAGCTGTTTTGGGTCATTTGTAATGATCGAACAAATTGGAGCTCCACAGAAATGCAACAATATTATACACACACATTTGGTCATCTATTTTATTGGGCAGTCAATTGAGCCCATTAATATCGCTGCGTTGTGGTCTCTGCTCGAGTCAGCAGAAGTGCGACCATCCGATGGCATATAGTAGGCAATGCGAGCTATCAACGGAATCGCTTTCAATTGCTGCAGTCAAGCGCTTGTGTTTGGCCCACGCTGCTAGCTGCTCTTTATGGCCCAAACGCGTGTATCTCGATGGCCGTGTCTCATTTGGCCTAGTTAAGAGCTGCTGGCTAGTTAATGGGTGTGCGGTGCTGGCTTGGTTCGAGGCGTTTACAGTGCTCACATTAAAATAATAAACACTTGGCGACAGCTCTAGCTTTTCTTTTTCGTTGCTTTTCTTTTTATGTTGAGCATAAAACATAAATCAGCCTGTGTCTTAGCCAGAGGCAACAAGACTTTTCACTCAAGCCACTACTTTTGGCCACTTTTGCTGCAAGTTCGCCCAGCTACCAACTGCCAGCTGCCAGTTGCCAACTGCCAAGTGTCAGGAGGCAAAGTCTAAAGCTCTGCCCACCTTCTCTGATGGCTGTCTGCCTTGCCATCGTTTCAGTTGCTCGCTGCTAATGATCTGCACCAATGGCGCCCACGTCTTGGGCTCTACCTCGCACAGGCCCCTTGATTTGTGTATAAATGGGCATTGAACAAAATCTTTTGCTGATTATCCGAGGCTTATTGCAATTTTCAGTCGTGCTTGCCAGTGGTGTGCTTCTAGTGTGGCTGCAAATCTGTACAACAAAATTGGGGATCGCGAGGAACAAGTTTAAGATGGGCTACATTAAAAGTATAAATAGAGAACATTTTTAAATGAAGAAAAAATATTGAACTTATATAAAAAAAAGTTTGGAAATCGAAATAAAAAGTAAAGAACTGCCAATGAAATACACGGTTAACTATATATTTCCCCCCTAAGAAATCTCCCCTAATATTAATACTCTTAAATGCCATAATTGATACATCAGCTGTGGCATCATTCATCATTCACTCAGCCCAAGATCATAACCCATTACAATGAAGACTTTGCTTCAATAACTGTTGGGCCAACCCTCGATGTCAAAGTCGTCACTTTCAACGCAACCATCAGCCGCAGCAGCGTCTGACGGCAGCCCACGCATGTCATGCCGCTCACTTTGTAGAAATCAGCGCCAAACCATCTTATCATCTGCTCCCCCAGCCTAAACCAAGTGCTATGCCACAACATATCGCTAGCTCGGCTTGAAACAAATGTCTTCCGTCTTGCCAACTTCCGTCCCGGCGAGCCCCTTCCCCGGTCGTTCTAAACAGGCTCGTTGCCCGTTGCTGCGCTCGTACCTTGTGTTTTCTTCTCTTCTCTCTTTTTTTTTTTGACTTGGCGCAAATCCGTCGCACAGTTTTCTTTAGTCTTCGTTTTTCAGTTTTTTTTTTTCTGCTGTGAGCCTTTTCTTTCTTTAGTATACCCTATAAATGCAAATTTTACGACATGGAGTTTGATTAGATAGAACAATAACTGATTTGAGTCAGGAAGAATCTTTAGTTTTATTTATTTGTATTTCTTTTTTTTTATTTAAATTTGAGTATTTTTATCAAGTATTTACCCTTGCATATAAATATATTGTATACTATATCTACTTATCTATCTAGATATCTAGATATCTCTAGATATCTCTAACACGGCATGATTAACTTTCACAAACCGATTACAGAGTATCTCTCACCTAAGCATTTCCCACAACTAGTTTAGGTTCGTGATTTTGAATGTGCGTGTGTATGTATTTTTTTTTTTTTTTTTTGTTTTTTTGCTGCCCAGATTTATCGCCTTTTATTCATCATTGTCAGTTAGGCGTTGTTTTTGCGGCGACGACGTGCAACCGCGCCAAAAGCCCAGCCACTGTCAACGGGGGCCATGGATAGGGCGTGGCCGCGTTGGCAACGCAATTTGCCGCCACGTCGAAGGCCTTCAAATGTGTCCCGGAACATGGCAACGTTAACGCGTTGCGAAATCTTTCACTTGAGCCCAGAAGGCGCCTTCTGTTTTGATGAATTATTGGTACGCATGTCGCACTGACAATCGGCAAATCAGCTAAGCTTTTCAATATGGCCGCCCCAACTGAGTGTGTGCGTGTGTGTGTGTGTGTGTGTGTATCTCAATCTATCTTTGTGTGCGTGTGTGTGTGACTGATGATTTCTGAAAGGAACTTCTGTTGATGCCGTAAACAGTTGTGATGTGCTATGGCCAGCTATTTACCTCCCGGTAGCATCTCACTTTAAAGCAGATTAGATTTAAAAGTCATTTACGAGTTTTGACCTAAGCCGCTTAGAATGTTGTACGGTCCAAGTGTTTGTCAGCTGTCTATGTATTACCAAGACTATGCTTTGTGTGGCTGTGTGTGGGTGGGTGTTTGGACGTATGGATGTGTCATTACATTAATTTGCGGGCTTATGTCCTGGACCGCTGTTAATGAAATGCTCTTAGTCCCTGGGCAAGCACTTCATGAAAACGTTTTACAATTTGCTGGTCGGAAATGAGAGAGGATGCCATTTGCACTGCTTAAAGCTTAGTGGGTGGCATTATAAAAGAATAGTTGTTCTAGTAATTGAGTTTGTTTGTTTGCGGCCAGAAGTGGGTCGACAGCGACCCAGGATAAAGCCACATTGATGCAACACAACTTTCTCAAATCAACTCAACTCAACACATTTGCCCTGTTGCAATTCAATTTAAATTGTTTTGTATTATTATTATATTAAGTGCTTTAAGCTCTAATTACTTATAGTAAATTAAATTTGCAATACATTTAATATATATTGTCTGAAAATCAACTTGTGGCTTGAAGGTTGTTTTATTTACTTAATTATGCTGTTAAATATTTGAAAAGATTCACAAATTTTCTAATAAATATTTCAATATATTTTTAGAGAATACTTTAATGAATTGTGAATAACTTTATAATATAATTATAATATTTAATAAGTAAAAAAATCGTGTTTATATCTTGACCGATATTTCAATTTGTTTTAAAAAAAAACTGTTTATATCTTTAAAATTTAATTATTACATCCATTCATAAAAACTCACACCTTTATTAATTCTCCTATTTAAATTATTTTTAGAAAAAAAAGTAAAAACTTGTAATGACTTTTTAACGTAATTATCAACTGAATATACATTTAATACATTTTCAGTTCAATCAATTTCTATTTTTATTTTTCGTTTTTATGTTTTTTATGTTTTACTAATTGATAATTTCTCCCCTGAAAAATATATTCTATTTCGTAGTTTTCGCTTGCGTTTTTTTCCAGTTCATTCATTTATGTGAATTATACGAGCTGTACAATCGCTTCGAATTAAAAAGAAAAAAAAAAAAAAAATGCCCCATTAGTTTTGTTTTGGCAGAGCTACGAAAATAAAGTCGTTTGTTCACTTTTAGCTGGAACCGTTAACAGCCGAACAAAAAGCGTTAAGAGCTTCGACGGCAAATGAAATGAAGGAATTGCTTTGCTTGTACAGAAGGCAACGAGTGCTTTCATAATTTACAGCTCGTTAAGTTTTATGGATGAATGCTTTTCATATATTTGACAGCCAGTGTTGGTGACATCTTTTCACTTTTCACCTCTTTGGAGGCGGTCAAGGCTGTTGCTGTTGTTGTTGTTGTTATTGCTGGCGTGTTTTTCATTGACGATGCAGCTGCACAGAAATGCTGTCGCCTGGACGGGGCCAAACTAAGAGCATGGCCAAACCCTATTATCGTGGGCATCGTTATGGCCTTCGGCCACTTTGAAGTTGCCCATCGCTGTCTCAATGGCCAAAAAAGCGCTGACATTTTGTCTGTCTGTGCCGTATGGGCGCTCCAGCAAATGCGCCTGCTATGGACCCTACCGTTTATGGTGCGGTAGGCAGGCAATGGCATTTTAGAATTTTAATGTGCCGCCTTCTGCCTTTTATAGCTGCACAATTGACAACAATGGCAGCAGCCGAGGCAGCAGCAGCACTGGCAGCTGCCAACTGTCCAAGCTCAGCCAGACTTGACCATGGCGAACTACAACAGCAACGGCAACGGCAACGGCAACGGCAGCAGCAATGGCAACGGTTCACAAAAGATACTTTGCTGTGGCCAAGGACCATCCATGTGCTACTGTTAACATGCACATGACGTTTGTCTTTGGACGTTAATCTCATTAAATAAGCAATGTGGTGCAGAACGAAGCGCCTCCTTGTATGTGAGTGTGCGTGTGAGTCCGCACAATTTCAGATTCTTGCATGTACAGTGGGCCAGAGAGCATATTATATATATATAGCAAAAGCGAAGGTGTTAGAAGGTATGGAGATGGGTCACAAGTTATGGTGATGGTTATTAAATTATAACACATTTATATCTCCAATTATTTTCATAATTTATTTGATTATGATATACGATATTACGATAAAGTGTCCGATTATTTATTATGGAATATATCGGTTAGGAATATAAGAGTGGCGCCAGATCGCCAAAAAGGCTTTGAAGTAGGTGTTATTTTATAGTTCTACGTTATTATAAACTCTGCTTTTTCCTCTCCTATATGTTACGCAATTTTGATCTTTCGATTTGTATGATCAGAAAAATTATTATAACCAAAATTCATTAATTTAGGCTTTATAAATTTTAATTTTTGTGAATTTCTCTTTAGGTATTCCATAAATATAAATGTTTTGAATTTGTTTGTATAAACAAAAATTTATTTGATATTTTTTACGTAAAAAATTCTTATTTAATATTTGTATTCTCACTCAACTTATCATTTGCATTTTCAGTTTCAGGATAAATATTTTATTGAGATATATATCAGTAAACACTTTATAATTGTTTAAATTAATAAAAAGAAAAGTTATTTTAAATTTTGCATGTTTACTTTAAGATCTGATTTCTTTCAATTACCTTTATAATAAAATAAAAACATGTATAGGCTTCACTTAGAATATTTTAATGCTTTATTACATATATTAAATGTATGCATATAAAATATACCAATTTTATTGTATATTAAATTAACTATGATTTTATAAAATTTGCGTTACTCTCATTTCTATTAAATAATTACCAATTGTTGCCCATTGTACATCATTTTAGGCCTTACACTCTAGGTTGTGGTTCCGCTTTTAATGCAAATGCAAATGCAAATGCAAAAGCGCATTAAGAGCGGCACAAACGAACACAGGCCGCAAAGTAAGCTGCCGTCTACTGTCGGCTGTCTGCTGTCTGCAGCCTTTTACAGAGACCAGAGCGAGGAAGTAGTAGAAGCCGTAACCGTAGCTGAAGGCAATAGCAGAGCTGAGCAGAGAGCACACACACTATGAGCTGAAATGTGCATCATTTATGACATGCGTGCATGCAGCATGTTGTATGCAGCATGCAGCATAAAGTATGTAGTTAGCAGTTGGTATTGGTGGGCTTTGCTCGCTTTGTGTCTGGGTAAATGTTGAGCCATCGATTAGTTTGCTGCTAAATTGCCAAAGCCGCACATTTGCACAGTTGCAACCTGCCAGCAGATACTTGTCGTGGCTCGAGGAGCTAAAACGGCAGTTAAAAGCCTCATCTGACCTCGAAAACTTGTATGTACGTCTATCTAAGGGCTGAGTTTAATTGATGAATTATTGTTGCATTTTGGGTTTTGGCCGTACGTGTGCAGTGGCTGCCACTAAAATGTATCTGCTAGATACAAATGTCTGTTCTGCTGTATATCTGTATCTGCTGCTGACATACCAGCGACTTTTGCGGTCTCGCTTCAACCCGAGTGTATGCACATAATGCCACTCTGCCGAGATAATACGGCAACAGCTGACGGCGCAGTCAGCCGTGTGCACCTGAATCATCACATTTCAATTATACAACATAAGCTGTCAAATTGTAGCAAATAATTGCAGATACATTTTGCATCCGCAACCGGATGCCTCTCTTTCTCTCCCTCCCTCTCTCTCTTTTTCCCTATGTGTGTGAGCTTGTTGACTCGTTTTACAGCTATTATTAAGCAAATATCGGTTAAGCCCAAATGAGAAATTGTTGGTTACCTCTGAATACATTTCGATCATTACGATGCATACTCAGGCTGCTGCATAATGAAGATGAAATATCAATGATGATTGAATGCTCATATAAATATGTTGGCTTATTTTAATTATTTATTTATTTATTTTTGTGAATTTAAAGTAAGAATATGTAAGAATATGTAAGAGCATGTCTGAGATTCAAATGAAATGTATACGAATAAAATTCATATAGATTTAGTTAAAATTGGTTTTGAAGCTGTGCTGATGTTTGTCTATATAAATGAGTATTTAATATGAATATATATGAGATATATCAATGATGTATTATAGAATAACTCAGAATATGTCTGAGATTCGACTGAAATATAAATTAACTTAAAAATGCCTTTGGAAGTTGTTGTGCCAATGAGTATTAAATATATATGTACATAAATATAAATATCGTAAAACAATAATCAAGAATATCTCAGAATATATCTGATATGTGAATGAAATGTGTATTAATATTTACGAGCAAGATAATCAAGTGAGACTATTAATTGTATTGCTTTTGAAGCGGTATTCTTTTCATTTTTATAAATTATAAGAATCGACTATAAATGAGAACAATACTAGCACTTAAAGCAAGCTTTATATATAATTATAATTCTCATTTAAAATCCCTCTGTCTGTCTATATAAATGTATTTTTCAATATTTCTGTAGAGCATCGCCCAGTCCACTATCCACATTCTCTATCATTCTCAGTTGTTAAACATGTGTATAGAATTAGTTATTGTTAGCAAGTTTGGCTCCAGTCCGTCTCTGACGCAATCAGCCATCAGCTGAAGGGTGGGGGGGTTCGCGTTCAAGCACTAAACCAGCTGGGCACGAGAGCGCAACTAAATCGCACACGTCATCGCCAGCGGACAGAATACAGCAGCCCAGACACAATCATGCAAGAGCAGAGCAGAATAGAGCAGAGCTGCTGCCCAGACACACAGACCAATTCGACACCCGCGCTGCCCGTTCCACCCGTTCCACCCACTCTTGCTCTATGTTAAGACGCCGCAGAGGCCATCGACAATGAAATACACATACAGTTGCATTTGCTATCCGTCTTCACTGTTGACTTATTTGCTTTGAGATAAACGCCAAGTTGATTTATACAACCCACCGACAATTCATTCAGCCATTTGCACCAACAGCCAGTCATTCACTCGCACAGCCATCCACACACACTAACATACAAACAGACAAACAAACGAACATTCACTCATTCATTCATTCGTTCGTTAGTTCGTTCGCTCATTCATTCATGCAAACATGCAGTCAAGCGAACAAAATTCTTGTTTGTTTGTTTCTTTATGCATTGAGGCAGCAGACGCTGCCAGGGCAGGACGACGGACTGACGTTGGCGATGCGCGAGGTCCAGACCTTCAGTGGCAGTTCCTACGGTAGCTGCAAATACTTATCGCTCAGCCAACTAACAAACTAACAAACAATCGAAGCCAAACCGGGCGAGAAACTGGCCGTATGTCTGTGCCAGGCCCAGCCCAGTCAAGCAGTCCGTCAGTCTGTAATCAATCCGCATCGAGAGAGACCGAGAGAGAGAGAGAGAGAGAGAGAGAAAGGGAGTCGGGAACTATTCAGGCGTTGCCTCAAGTTGCATTTGAATGTGGCCTTTTAATATCTCGAGTCTCGAATGCAGGCCAAACGCCCTGGCACAGTCCAAACACTGGGAAGATGGCGCCGACAGACAACTTGTCGACGGCGCCGGTTGCTCGCCACCAAACCCATCGACGATTGGAGGTCAGAGGGCTCGAATTAGACCCTGATAATAGCTTGCTCGTTGTCTGCTGCAGTAGCTACTCGACTGTGCTGCGTGTCGATCCACAGACGACCAAACGCCCCAACAAGTCGTCGCTGCTCGATATTCAATGCAAGCAATTTGATTTCTGATTAAAATGCTGACGAAATGACCTTACTTATTTTTTCCAATGTACGCAAAATGATTTATACCCAACTAGCACATATCTGATTATTGTGTTGTTTTCCTTTTGGCTTTGCCAGCTGTTTGATTTTTTGGGTTCATTTGTATTACCTTTGTGTAGCGATTCATGATTGATCGATTATGATAAATGCATGTGATACAGCAACTGACAGCTTATTATATATGAAATGCTATTGTCTAATACATATATCTGGGATATATACTGGCTACTGGCTACTGTTACCCTTATTAAGTGTCATTTATCCAGAGATCTACATAGTGGACTTATATTTAGTAGCTAAATTTCTCTTATGACTTCAACGAGCATGATTTGCTAATTGGCCGCACTTTATATAAATAACTTGCTATTCATGTTATACATCAATTGAATTCAATAAGTACAACTAGTGAGAGCATTGTAGTTGGGTGTTACCGACTGCAGCATACACATTCATTGAAAACTTCTGATTTGTTACTACTCCAATTGGAATAAATTACTTTACTCCCAATGTGTGAAGTAATCTAAATTTTGTTTAATTCTTAGAAAATATCTGTGGCTTTCGCTGATATTACAGGGTATTCTTCAATAAAAGAACGGCAAAACACCAAGCCGGGCATTGCACAAAACCCATATACTCATTTCACTTGCGTGAATGGGTACAAAAAAAAAAAAAAAAAAAATAATATATATATATATATATATATATATATATATATATATAAATTTCGTTTCTGTGTATCGTATATATGTATGCCTCACTGTTTTCTACATATGCATGTTTATGTAACGTAACTTGTGGGACAACGGGACAGTGGCTGAATAATGTCGGCTTGGCTTGTGTGCTTAATGGCAATTAATCAGCGGAACTGTCCGCGCCCGAACATGCGTAAACATTAACAAACACACACACACGCACACTAGCACGCACAGCACACACACGCATAAAGTGGTAGAGATGGACCCTTGAAAACAACAGGCTTTTCAGTTGCACGCAGCTGCACGCTGCTCGACCCTAAAAATGTTTTGCTGTAATTAACTTAGATAAACATAGAGCCAACCATGGGACATTAGCCTTTGTCGCGCATAAGGCACAGGCAGCGGCAAAGAGGGCAGGCCTCTTTTGGCTGAAAGACATGCGCCAAGCATGCGCTAGAACCACCCACAGAACGTACGAGTGGAAATGGAGAAATGTTTTCCCATTTCCCAGCTGCCTGCTGCCTGCTGCCTACACTTGCCAGATGCAGTTCAGAAAAAGCTTGCGCATATAAATCATAATTAGGCATGTAAACAAGCAGCAAGTGTGGTAGTGAGTGTGTGTGTGTATATGTGTAATAGTGTGTGAGTGTGAGTAAAGGCGATTACATTAATCGTGCATTCAGTTTGCTAATGGCAGATTATCAGAGACATAGCTACAAAATATCCGGTTATTGATAATTATCTGATATTTTATATTAGAGTATTAAATATCATAGAATATGATAGTTCCCTAAAAGAGTATTAGAGAAAAGAGTATTAGAGAATATGATAGCTTCCTTCAATACAAAGGATTATTATTATTATTATTTTTAATTTTTTTTTATACTAAAATTGTAATTATTATTTATTATTATAGTATATATTATATATTATTTATTATTATTATTAAAATTGTAGTTTAATTGATTTTTTGACTCTGAATTTTTTGTATTTATAGTGTTAATTATAATATTAATATTATTTTATATTGGTTATTAGTTATCATTATTTTAATTAATTAATTTGTTAGAAAATCAAACAATAAAAAACTTTAATAAATAAATTAATTTGTTATGTATTTTTTTATTATTAGAAAAATAAACTTGAAAATTTTATAAGTTATAAGTAATTAAAATTGATAAAATTTGTTTCCATATTTTATTTATTACGTAAATATTTTTATCGAATATATGTTGTTGCCTTAATCCTTTTTTTGTTGTTAGTAACTTGTATTAAATTTTATTTGTTTATATCAGAGTCCTTATTCTTGATTCGTATTAACTGTTTGTTCATTTTCTACACAGTTCTTTTGCATTTTCTCCCCACATAAATGACAGTTTTTATTTGACTCTTAAAGACTTTTTCGATTAGTTTTATAGATCGGTGGCTGTCTGGTCATTATTCCCAGAATACGATTTCATTGACTCTGTCTAAATTGCTGACATTCTGTTATTAGAATAGCTCTAATTACAGTAGCAATGCTTATACGCTGCAGGAGAGGGTATAATAACTTAGGCAGTCATGATGTGACAAAAAGAAATTAAAAAGATCTTATATTGAGTCACAAATTAATGGAATTTTAATGTACATAAAATCTTTCATTCAATAGTATTTATTTTCCATTCAACTCATATATTATATTGCTCAACAGGGTAAGGGTATTCAGATTCAGGCATTCCACATTTTTTTTTTCTGCTTTCTTTTACTGTTGCCATTATTGTTTTATTATTGGTCGTATTGCTGTGGCAAGCATGTGTGTGCGTGTGCTCCTCTTTTAATTTGTCTTGCTTAATGATGCGTAAATTGCTAGACAGCTCAGCGTTCTAGGCGTAGGCGTTGCTATATGCGTTATAGGGTCATTCCCTAGCTGCAAGGGTCGAGGTCAACGCTGCGTCGCCTCATTGCGGTCGGCCATTGACTGAACAAAGTTTTCCTTTTCCCGTCCCCTCAAGCGCTCAATTTATGTAAACAGGCCGTTCAGTCAATGTGCATAATTGATTTCATCTTACCTCTTTCTGAAGCATACTTACTTACCCGTAATTACGGCTCACAATTGATGTTACCATTTACCATTTACCTAGCCAGCGAATGTTGTGGCTCTCTTTATTGTGCACCCCCGTTGTGTGTGGTAAATTATAGGGTTTACGCACCGGCCTCGGAGTGAGCTCAGTAAAGTGGGCGTGTCCCTTGACGCTCGGAATCTTTTAATTGGCCTATCGCAGTGATTTTCTATACCAGGTTTATTTTTGTTTTTTGACAGACTTTCGTCTTTAATGGTGTTTCTGTTAATTGGAAATAATTCTATACAGTGTTTATTTAATTTTATATTAAGTGTGCTTTGACCTTTTCTAATGTTTTGTTTTCATGTTCTCTTTGCAGGTATTTACAAATGTGACTAAAGAAGTTTCAACATGCTAAGTACTATTCAGGATAGGCAAGCTATTTTTGTTTGTTTATGGAATATCTTATGGAATATCCGATTAACCTGTAGATTACATTTCGATTTGATAAGCTATCGATATATACTTAAACTTAAGCCTGACACCTGACACCATTATAAGATCAGAAATTCTTGCTCTGTATTGAACTAAAGTTGCATTATGAAGCGGTTGAATTTTGGTTGTTGGATCGCATGCCATAGACGAATTGTTAAATCCCCTAAATCGCAACGGTCTATTGCAGCGCGTTGCGAGTCAGGTGCAGGCAACTTCCACCTCCTGCTGCAATTTATTTCAAGAGCTTATCAAGTTAAAGTTTGGCGGGATCTTTCATTTCAGTGCACGTAGAGAACGAGCTTTTTTGCGGCAGCTTAACCTTTTTGGACGTCATGAAAAGTTGACTCCAGCAGCAGCAGCAGCAGCAGCAACAGCAGCAGCAGTAGGAGCGCTTAGTGCGAGAGGGCGAGTGCTTTTTTGCAGTGACTGTTGTCGCCATTTGCGTTAAATGTGGCAACAACAGCGATGCGTAATAGAGTCGGTTAGTTGAACTGGGGTGCTCGTCTTTTTTTTGTTGTATCTTCATTTTTTTTCTGTTCTTTATTTTTGGTAAGGGTTCGGGCTACTGCAGTGGCCCCCCTGCCACCGCCCACAATTGGCTGTGGCCCACATTGTGTGTGTGTAAGCTAGCGCTGAATTAAGTCTTTCAAGCAGTCAGCAGTAACAATGGTATGCCCTGCCCTGCGCTATCGCCGGCTGCACCATGTTAGAGTTGCACTTAACTTCAGACACAGGAAAGCCGAGCTGTGTGCATCGTGCCACAATAAGTACAAGGACAACGACAATGACAGCGGCAACAGCAGAAACAATAACAACAACAGCGAGAGCAACGTCAACGGTTAAGCATTGGCAATGGTGTGTGGCTGACAAAAACAAAAGTTGCATGCAACTAGCATGAAATAACTGCAGCAATTGTCGTTGTCGTTGTTGTTGTTGCCGTTGCCGGTCGCGTTGTTGCCAACAAAGTCAAGTACCAGGCGATTTTTCTTACACAATAATACACTTTTCCTATTTTGTTGACAGGTTTTCTTTCTTCTTCTTCTTCGGGTTTTTCTCTGTACTCCATAGCCAATTTTTTTTTTAGTCACTCGCCCCATTTCGTTGCCGCATGCCGCATGACGTCACTTAGCGCAGACAACTGTGATAATGATTAAATTAGATTATGGATGCTTTCCGTTTTTCACACCAACTTCACATCACAAATACACTAAAGTCCCAGACGCAGCCCCGACCCAGCCCCCAGCCCCAGTCTCAGTTGCAGAGAGCCCAGCAACGCCAGTCCGTCACAGTGTATTTCAATTTATGGCGCATCCCATGTGGGAATTCTATGCGGGTGTCTGTGCGTCTGAGCTGTATAAATAATTACCAGCAAAGTTATATGTTGCGCATATGCATTGTGGGTGCATTTTGATAGAAGCTCCTCTATATATATATATATATATATATACATATATATATATATATATATGTATATATATATATATATATCTGGATATATGTAGTCGTATCTTGTAGCTAACCAAGTCTGGCACAAGCGCAATGAAGCGAAAATTAAAGTTTATTGACAGTTTTCTTAAGCGCATTTGTTGTCTTTGCCATTGCCATTTGACTTCTGAGCTGCATTGTGCGAACGCATCTGATAGATACAACAACGGCAATCGTCTTCCTTCAGCCTTTGTCTTTGCTCAGGGCGCCGCGTGACAGCGTCTTATGACAGTTTCAACTTCTAACATATGTGACGATTATAGAAATCATCTGCCAGTACGGAAAAATGCATATTGATGTGCGCATTGAATGCAATTTCAATTGAAAGGAAGTAAGAAATTGCCACTGGCATAGCTAAGGACTGACGGAGGTTGCTCTGCAGAGATGGTATGAGTATGAAATATATATGTGTGTGTAGTATAAATGCTATTATCAGGTGCAAGAGTATGTGAGGAATGTCATAATACATAATACAGATGTAGGTTGTAATATATATATACATTTGCCTGCAAGTAAAGGGAGCAAGAATATTTATAATATACAGGGCTCTCCATATTCGAGTCACCCATTGGGCAGCTCTATACCTTTTGACAGAGACGGGCGCTATACGCCCTAGAGGTTCAAGGCGGCCATTTGAGATATATCATATGCAAAGAGAGATGACAACAAGTCGAACCAAATAATAAGATTATTATCGACAAAATTTTATTTTTCATTGGAAAACCCTGTATTTGTTACATATAAATTTATATAGCTAACTTTTATTTATATTAAAAATATATTTTTGCTTTTTCCATTTCAAACCTCAACCCATTGATTCGTATACAGTGTATATTTGATATGTAATATGATTTATATATATAAAGTATATATGTAATAAATGTAACTAGCTGGTGCGATATTATTCAAGAAGTTCAAGAAGTTTTTACAACATATATTTGCATTGAAGTAGAGATAGAGCTGACGAGTATTTTATATAAATCAAATTGCACAGACATTTTTTTATATAATTTATATTTTTTTTAATTTAATTATTGCACAAAGACATTTTACTTGTACAAAATATTTGATGTAAACAAAATTGAAGACATTTTAGTTGTAGAAAATATTTTGTACTCTCTTATACCCTACTCAATTTCTATGCAAATCTATTGAAATGTGATTCAATTTAAATCTATATTTGTCCATAGACCTCTTTTCTCAGAAATTCGACAAACCAGAACGACACGTGAGGTAATTGAATTCAATTAGAGTCCTATTTGTAGTCACAAGTGTTCTTGATAACTAATTCAAAGTGAACGTATATTTCAAAGAGTGTGAAAATTTCGAGTGAAATGTGAAATGGATACTCTGGAAAAGCAATAACATAAGTCAGTCTAGCATCAGAGTGAGATATGTGTGAGCGATCTAGAATTTGATTGGTTTATGGCATGTGTAATTCGATTAACCCATCTAACTTGAATTTGATGTTTGTTTTATGGCTGTCGGGACTGGCTCACTGATAGATAAATAATTTAGGTTGGATCTGGCCCCAAGTAGAAGTTTTAATTATATTCATGTCGAATGCGCTTGAATCTTCCTCAAATCATTTAAATTAGTGAGTGTGTGGGGACCGCAAAGGATTTACAGGCTGTTCGGAGCTATAAAAAGTGTATCTAACACGCCATATAAAAGACTAATTACACTTTACTAAAAACTTGAACGATGAGTGGCCGCAATCTTGATGCATGAGGGCGGAACAAGCTGCTAGCGAGAGCAACCGCATTGCTATGAAACGAGATGTTTTAGTGTAAACATACTCGTACAGACTGCTGCCTGGCTGGTTGACTGAGCCGGTTGAGCTGGTGTGCTGCGAGAGGCGCCACAAAAGCATTTTGGGGCGTTGTATGCCACACTCACGCGCACACAAACAGTTGTATATGCATTTGTATCCGGTGGCAGCAGCTAGCTGGAGTTGTACATCTGTTCTTTGGGGCTGGGCACATGCAAATGGGACTGTGGCACTCCGCCCAAATGGTAGATCTCTCTGCCTCAGCCAGCTGGGCCCATTTAAAGGAGGCACAAAGCGCCGTGCGTGTACTAAGACGTTGCAAATGCAACCGACGTGTCTGCGTGGTAGTGACAAAATCGCGCTACATACATATGTACGTGTGCCGGCTTTTGACTGCCCCCCAACAACAACAATTGCTACATATGTTCGGAAATTCGCCAGTCAGACAGACAGACAGCCAGCCAGCCAGGCTTCACAGCTTGGCAGGCAGTCAGACTATTTGTCATAGCATTCCTTCAACACTGAGATTAAGTTCTCCCTTGACTTCTGGTAGCGACCAAAATATTTTGCTGCACTGCGTCCCTGATTTGCGTTTGCAAAATGAAAGCAACAAAGCAAATGGCTGCCAAAAATCAAAACTAAAAGAAAATATATGTATATATATATAAAGATATTTGCTGGTGTCGATTGCTGTATACTCTGTTCTTAGGATCTCAAAACAGATAAATGAAAAATTCTTTATTTTCAGCAAAACTTTAGATGACTTTGTGCGAAACTGAGTTTAATAAATCAAATTTTTTGCACTTGAGAGCTTCAAGACCTTGAGCCCATTGAAAATGGGAAATCAGACAATACTGAAATTTCTCACAATTGAGAGAGATTTCCTGGTTTACATGGCAGCATATGTTTATACTTTAACCATCTATATATATAGAAGGCTCACAAAACTCCTTAGCTATACATATATAGCTAAAAGTTTTTTATGAATTGAAATTTTTCCCAATTACACGCAATTGAGAGTAATTTATCGAAATTTACATAATCATAGAATAATTTAACTCATCGTCGAAACATACAAAAGTTTAAGCTTCAATTGCATAAAATATTTCGACACAAAAAAAAAATATATATATGTATATAAATATATATATATATATATATATATATATATATATATATATATATATATATATATATATATATATTTAATTTAATGTGAATAAATATATAAAACAAAAAATAATAAATATCTATATATACTTATACATGTACAGAGCCCTGCAGCCAGTGATAATCGAACAGACAAGCTTTGTAAGAGATTATATATATATAATCAAGTCGATGCTTCGATTTCCAGCATCGTAAGAAATTAACCAGCGTTCGATTAAAGCAGATGCTCGTGTCTCTTCATAGACTGTATTGCATATATATGTGTAAATAAAATAAATAAAATCAATTTCTGTAGTTCAATACTTGCCTAGAATTTCAGTGCTGCTTACAAAAAAAAAAAACACTTAAACACTTAAACTAAACTTTAAGCTTTTCCAGCTTAAAAATTTCGCTGTTTGTTATATTTACTGTGCAAACATTTCTATTATTTTCATCAGCTAGTTTTATTTTGTATTTTTTGCTGCGTTTGTTTTAATTTGTAGACAAGACACACATATGGTAAGGAAAACAAGGAAGTTGAATTGGTATGAAACTAGTTTACATGAATAGTACACAGCGGAGCGAGCGCTCCTAATGTTGACGTTTGATATGTGGAGCACGCCCCACGCCCCACGCTCCGCGCCTGCTTCTGCCGGCGAAAATGGGGGAGGAGATGTGAGAAACATGTGTCTAAGTTCGCATTGGCAAAGGCAACCTCAACTCTCAAGCAACTCGCGTACATTAAAAATCTACGCTTCCTTCCTACCGAGCTTTTCCATGCCACACACTCAGCTTCAATTCCAGGCCCGCCTGGCGTATAGCAGAAGTATTTATGGAATGGGGCAAATGCATTTGGAGTGTTTGCGGCAATGCCAAAATGAAATACATAATACTTAGCAACAAAAAGTTGTATTTTGTTGCTGAGTTGCATTTTTCTGCTTTTTTTTTTCTCTTTTGTTAGCGGTAGGTGGCGGGTGGGGTGGTGTGCATGGGTACGATGGTAGAGCACAGAGTACACTTCTCATATAAACATCATTTCGCTCTCGCTCTCCACATGCTTAGCGTACATGGTTTGGCTTGATTTGCTTGGGGTGGCTTTCGTTTTATTTTTTAATTCAATATCGCTGGGAGGTATTTTTATGTTTTTTAGAAACGACAGGCCCGACGGGCAATCGCATAGGGACCCTCACTCCAGAGCACACACACACAACCACATAGATAAAATGTTTTGTAATCCGCTTTTAAAATAATGAAAAGAAAGAAAGAAAAAGAAATGCATTTAGATTTATTTGGGTGAATCGCCAAAATGAAAATATTTCTGTCTGTCATTTCTCTGCATGGACTATGAGAAAATTTCGCAAATTATGCATGAATGCCTCAGAGCCGATTTAATAATCAATCGAAGTGCATTTGCACATCCTGCCAACTATTCCAATTTTCGTGCTCTTTCACTCTACTCTCCCTCTCTCGCTTTTCGTCCAAAGTTTAAGCCACGCCAAAAGTTGAAGCGAAAAACTTTTCACTTACTTCTGCGTTAGCCGCCTCAATTCTTAACTAAAGCAAACTGCTCATGTTGCGTGCTCTGCCTGAAACAATAAATTTTCCACAGTGAGTCAATAAAATTGCTAATTTCACGCTCCAATTAACCGATTATTGTGCCCGTAAGCCAAATGTGAAGTTGTTAAAGCATTTCCAGAAAGAAAATAAAACTGAAATTTTTATTTATTTCTATATGTATGTATGGGGAAAAAGAAAAGATTTCTGTTATAACAATTAAGATACATACATATGTATACATATATATATATATATATATATATATATATATATATTTTGTTTTTTTTTTTACATGTATACAGAAATTTTATATATATAAATATATAAAAACTTTGGCTGTTGTATTTTCTTGCATAAATAAAATGTATTATCTTTTTAATACAAATAATTTATATAATTTATTTACAGAAATAGTTAGTCATATAAAATATAAATTTTTTGTTGTAATACGATTGATTTAATTTATTTGATGCAAATTTAAAATGCATTGCAAACTAAGCTCAATGCTCTTAGCTTTAATTGCCTATAAATAATTGATGTGATTATCAAAGGCCAAATGGCATGATGTTCTGCTAAAATAAATATTATACTTTCTACATTTTCACCTATGCAAAGAGGCTTAAGCATCCCTTGAATTGCTCTCTTAAGTATATTAATTCAATTTAAATCTTAAATTTTGTAGTGGTTGCAGTTGGTGCATTGTAAACGCTATGCGGCAATTGTAATGGGAAGATTGTAGCTGATTTGTTACATGCAGCTGGCAATAATTCAATGCCCTATGAAGCCACTGTCCCAGTGGTGGCTGGGTGGTGCGGTGTGGCAAAGGCGGCGTCCATACAACACATTACTGAAAATCCAAACACCTTCAACGTCGCTGTTGTCAGTTGTTGTTTGCCTAGCAAATGGGGAGACGGTGTTCGCTGTGCCGATGTTGTGCCTGGCGCCGGGGCTGACTGCAACTGCAACTGCAATCTGCTGTCTGCTGTCTGTTGTCTGTTGTCTGGCCTTTTCTGTGCAGGGAGCGGTGCGGTGCGGTGCGGACACGTATGGCATTTGCGCCCGGTTGACGCCTTGAGTGCAATCGCTTGCACCTTTGAAGCGTGTCCGTGTCGCACCACCAACAGCGTCGCTTTTGTTTGGGCACAAGGCCCATTGGATATGGATGATGGGACCAACACACAGTTGCCTTTTGCTATATACATATATGCATTCTCATCTGCGGTTGTAGATGTAGCTGTAGCTGTAGCTCTATATCTGTGTATTTATACTGCATAAGCCGAAAGGCAAATGATCTAACCCATACTCGCTCAATATATTTATCTTTGTTTATTGTTGCACATGCAATTCAGAGAAATACCCTGTAACTGAAGTTGGCTCAAACGGTGGGTAGAAGGTAGAAGAAGAACGAAGTGATATAGATTTTAATCTGAGATATGGGTGATAGATGTATTAATTTTCTGTGCTTAAGATCATTTTGTCTATATTTCTGTTATGGTACATAACATTTGTATAATAACAGAAATCTATGATACATAATATATGTGGCATAACAAAAATCTGATTCCTTTAACATAAATGCTTAACATGCACATGTTAGACCCCAAACATAAATGTTAATATACAAATGTTAGAGCACCTTAATACCAGGGACCGTTACAATTATAATTTTTATAGAAAAAAGTAAAAAAAAAAGAATTTTTTTTTGAGTATTAAAAAAAAAAAATATTTGTAATTATTATAATTAATTTATATGATCCAAAATAATTATTACTAATCAACTTTTATATAAAAATCAAATCATAACTCTTGATTTAAATTTGTATAATAAAAATTTAAAATTGAGTTATGGCTTAATTTTTGTTATAAAAATTGAATTGAAATATTTTTTGAAGCACAAGGAGCTAGATCATGTATATATCATTTGAAAGGTATTAATGCGTAGGTAATATATATATATATATATATATATATATATATATATATATATATATATATATATATATATATAGGTTTTTTTTGTTAATTTTTGTTAAATTCATAACTCTTATTTGCGGTCCCTGCTTAATTCAAGTTCATTAGACTTCATTTGTACGGGGTATCCATTCAGTTATCTTGCCCTTGTCTCCTCCCAATTTGTGTGTATTTTCGCAAACACATGCGCGCATTTTCAATGCAACATGCAATTTGTCTGAGTTGCAGCCATCTCTCTGGGGGCACTCCCCAAGGCCCCGTTGATGGCCACGCCCCTCTTGATGCCCTCGGGCTGCATCTGCAACTCTTCATCTTCACCTTGTGTGTTTTCCCTTTGCTTTTTGTCATTGCCATTATAATTGATAGCGTATAATTTCGTTGCTTTCCACCAATTCCATTTCCCAATTCGGTTTGTTTCCCTCTATCCGTATCTCGTTCTCTCTCTTTCTCTCGCTCTCTTGGCAGCTGTCTCGCTTGTCAGCGTTTACTTTTATGCAAATTTTCGTGCAAATTGCTTTTAATGCATTTTGAATGCAATTTGTGTTTTGTACGTTGGAATTGAAGTGGTACAAAAACTCGTAATTGAAACTGAAAGATTTTAATTTAATTTGAGTTTCTGTTTCTCTTATCTGCTGCTGTATCTCAGTCTGTCTACCACGTTTCACTCCATCCCTCTCTCTCTCTCTCTCGCTCTCTCTCTCTCTCTCGCGTTCTCTCCGCTCTGCCTGCGCTGATGTTTGCTTTTGAGGGGAGTTTGTGTATATTTTTAGCTGACTGCTGGGTGTTTGGCTGCACATGCGGGATGGATTTCGTAGCGCCTGCATTTCGGTGTAGGCCATGGGCATTCATTAAATTGATTTAGATAAATTCGTGTTGTTGTTGACAATAATTACAAGCGAAATGCTGGCCATTGTCGCATACGAATGCAACTTAATTACGACAAAACGGTTCGAATTGCTGGCTTTCAACCTGTAAATTGTATGTTTAGAATTTCAGATAAATCAGGGACGGGGTAAATCATTAAATAGTATGAGCAAAATGATAACAAAGAGATTGCGGCCAATTAGATTTGTGGTCAAGTACTCAAAATAGATCTGTTGAATTTATTTTGTGAATTTTTCGTAATATAAATTACAAATTTTTTTTTCTATTTTTTTTTTTTTTTTTTTTTTAACTCAGAATAATTATTTTTTTTTTTTATGTTTTTATGTTTTCAACAGTTTGTATGTTCTCGAGAAGAATCCACTTAATGGGAACTATCACAGTTTTCTATTTAGGCAGACCCAAATAAATATCAATTTTTTTGATAATCATGATTAAAATTTCGAAAGACTTTTACTTTACTTTTACTTTAAACTTAAACTTATTCCTCAATAACCAGAACTACCTTCTGCCGAGATCAATATAAATACCAAGTAAATAGAAAAGAATATTATAAAATTTATAAAATAAACTTACATCCCTCTATAGTTTTGCCGGCAAATATTTATTATAATTTCTTTTTTATTTTCCAAAGTGTTCTCTTATGCATTTCCGACTACACAATAATCTACTCAATAGCTTGAAGTAGAATATTATTATCTTAGAGCTTATCAAATACACTCAATTTAAAACCGCAAAGTATGTTAGTTTAATAAAGTCTATTTAAAGCACGTTTAAGCAAACCGCACGGCTTCAACATATATAGGACTAGTGATGGCTGCTTCTCTTTCCCTCTCTCTTTCGCTCTGTATATATATTTTATATTTGCAAACCTTATCAAAGAATGCTAAAATGTGGCACTAAAATAAATTGTAACCGAAAATGTGTGGGGCGAAAATATAAAATAATGCTAGGCCTCAAAGCACGATCCCAGCGGCAAATGCATATTTGGCTAATTTTGATTATTTTACTGCCGCTTTTGGGGATTTTTGTTAATTACCTCAAACATGGCCAGCACACACACACACACACCCTCTCTCTCTCTGTGTGTGTGTTTGTGTGTGTATTGTGCACTCTATTAAAATGGTATGTGAGTGTTTTGGGTCCCCGGGCTGCTGGCACTGCTGTGCTCTGATAGAATTTAGGGCCCACTTTATGCTTTTTACGGGCTTGCCATGAATGTGACATTAATGAGCTCTTAGCTTATCCCACAGGCGCAGCCTGGATACGCCATATGGCTGGGACGGGCTAGCATAAACTTGATGCCATAATTTGTCCTTGAATTTGACTGGCGCATTGTCGACACACACACACAGACAAACACACACACAACAGACACACTGTGAATATTCATAATTAAATTGCTATTTAGACTGAATGCCAAACTGCGTGCTCATTTAAAGGTTATGAAAGGTCGACGTCATATTCTTGTTTCACTACAATTTGCTGGCCTGCAAAAAGTCCATGCCATGCCCTCAAATACCCTCGTCAAACCAAAGTCGGTTGTATTGGATTAAAAAATTACTTTATGCGCCAATGAAATGCCTTTTTTGCATATATGTGTGTGTGTGTGTGTGTGTGACAATTTCGTAACATTTTTAGTGGCTAACGTGAAGTGGCTTCTTCTCAAAGGAGTTCATAAAAAACAGTAAAGCCCCAGCTCTCAAGTCTCATTTGCCCGAGGGGCAGTCAAAGTTTCGATTCTCCAACAAAAGTTAAACATAATCCGCAAGGTAAGTCAGCTGCTCAAAAGTTGGCTATAACTTGGCATTAATTTCATTAACATCATTTCTCGGACTGTGTGGGAGAGAAGAATAAGAAGAAGAGAATGAAAGAGAAAGGGACAAAGGCGGAGCAACAGCAAGTGAACATTTAATTTGATTGTTTATTGTTTGGTGAAATAAACTCGAAGGTGAGGCAAGGTAGATGTCATAACACTCCACAGCTGCTGGTCATTATAGCGAGGGCTGCTCCAGAACTTAAACTAAATTAAAAAGTTATACAAATTATTTGAAATCAAATTAGCTCAAGTTTTTGTTGCAAATTTTAATGGGGCTTTCTATAGCAATTTGATTTTTTTTATATATATATAAGTAGATAGATTTGATTAGCTGAAAAGATTTGAATAGCGTAGCCTGAGTGATATATTAAATGTATATTCATATGTATTCAATATACCTTTTGCAGCTTACATGATCATTTGAATCATCTCATTTGACAGCTAAGAACGCTGCTGATCTCATTAAATGAACATATTAAATGAGAATCATAATTTTTGGCAGTCCGCTCGTAAAGTAGGCTTCAAATATGCTTCTTCTATTTTTGATAGACACTCATAACTTTTTAACCTAAAATAACCCATTTCAAGTCCAGTTGAACACTTCAGCGACTGCGAGGCAAAGGACGAAATTGCTTTTGGTTCACAAAAAAAAGAAAAAAAAAAACAAAAAGAAGAGAAGAGAAGAAGAAGAGAAGAGGGAAGCAGAACGCAGGCAGCTGCCTGGTAAAATGAAAAGGTGCCAGACGCTGCTGTTTCTGCTGCTGCTCCTGCTGCTGTTACTGCTGCTGCTCCTCCTGCTGCTGCTGCTGCTGCTGCTGTTGGTCTTTTAATACCTTCGTGTAGTTGTTGCTTTGTCCATTGCATTGCTGGCTGCTGAACGTCAAGCGTTATACTCCACTGCCTGAATTTATGTTTACCGTCGCTCTAATTAAATTTAATATGCATATTGCCAAGCATTTGAAGTGGCCAGCTGTTCAGCTGTCCAGCCTGTCCAACTGTCCGGCTTGGCCAAGTTGGCCGTTGGCAACAGCGGACTGAGCATGTACGTCCGTCGTCGCTGGCTGTGAAGCGGTATAGCTCAGGCTGTATGGGTATAGCTTTCCCAGCAGGAGAAATGCGCTTGTGGTCGCTTGCCAAGTGTGTGTGTGTGTGTGTGTGTGTATGTGTGTGGGTAATAAATTTGATTAGTAGGATTTACGGGGCATACGGCAACGTAAACGTCAAATGTTCGTGGTGCAGTAAATTTTATGCTAAACAGGGACAGGCAGTTGAATGGCAAGACCCAGCGAAGGGTTTGGGATTGGACTTGGGGTTAGGGGTTTTCTTTTTGTATGAGTGGCTTTCTGCCTTGACTGCCTGTCGGCGTGTCCTTTTTGCTCACTTTAGTGCTGGCTGGCCCATTCCTCTGTTCTCTTTCCCCTTCGTTTCGTTGCGTTTCGTTTGCTTTGTTTTGTTACGTTTAACGAGTTGTTACAATAAAATGTTATTGCATACTTTATGGCGCTATATACACAGTGCGCGCGTGTGTGTATGTGTGTGTGTGTTAGTGTGCGAAAGTGCACAAAACAGACAACGCGGCAATGGGGAATAAGGCAAGAGCAGCGGCATATGCAGGACACAGAGCGTCTGCTGCGTCAACGTCAAAGCTGCCGCAAAACGCTTTCGCGTGCGCCATTGTATTTCTAAATACAAAATGGCGACGGGACGCCATTTAAAAATGACTGGGCTACCGCGCCCAGGAAGAGACAGTAAGAGTGTGAGAGAGAGAGAGAGAGAAAGAGATAGAGAGAGCGAGAGATACAGCGAGCAAGAAGTGCGCTAGTAAAGTGCTTTTGTCTGGCTGCCTTTGGCAGCATTTCCGCATCCTTTTGACCGAGGCGAAGGCCGCATTTAAAACATTTTGCCCCAGCCGTAATTAGTGCAACCGAAAATTGCTTACAAAATACGCGCTGGGCGGCTAAAAAGCACGGCCTTTGACGTTGATCAGCCCATAAACAATTGCAGTGCAAATTGCTTGCACCATCAAAGTCAGTTGCTGCTGGTGCTGCTGCTGCATCAGCATCAGCATCAGCACGCTCATCATTAACATCATCATCAGGCCATAAAAAATGGGCAGCAGTTGCCAGGGCGCTGTCGAGATTACGCGATAAAGCACAACGTGAAATGCAGCAAAGGAATGGATAAGCGACGTGGCTAAAATGAAATTTATGCTTTGCTACATGCTGTCCCACTCTCCCCCTCTCTCTTTCTCTCTCTCTCTTTCTCTCTCTCTCCCTCATTTTGTCTTGCTTTTTTCGCCGATTTCCCTCTGAATTTCTGACATTTTGGCACATTTCTGGCCTGCTGTGCCGTGCCGCCATTTTGTTTGCAGCTACTACCTCCTCTTATTTTCCATTTTTTCTGGTTGTTGTTGCCCCATCCTAATACGAAATGCAATCCCGAAACTCCAGTTCCTGGCTACTCGTTTCCCTTCTGCCTGGCATCCGCACTAAAATTATGCGCATTGGGCTTCTTTTGCTATTGAAATTTTAGGATCTTCGTTGTTGGCTTTTGCAATTGCTGAAATAGATGGGTAGAGCAAAGCTCAGTTCTGTATTTCTTATTATTGTTGTTGTGTCGTTGGCAAGTCTTTTGCGGTGCTGTTTGTGGCAAACTGAAAAGAAAATTTGGTTGTTTATGTTGGTCAATTGAAATGCATTTGCTGCCTCATGCTGTGGGGCCATAAGTCTGCACTTTCAACTTGGCCTCATGTGAGTGCAGGATTTGCGTAAATTCGAAATGAAAGTTGGAAATAAATAGATATCAGTTGTCAAATGTATAAGAGATGAGCTGAAGAGGTGATGAATTCAAAGATAGCAATGAAATCTGTTCAATGCTCAAATTCTGTGTGTTTTTTTTTTCTCCCTTCGGCGCTAACTAAAATTTGTCTATTTCTTCTATTTCAGGTAAATATCGTTTACATTCAAATGAAGGAACTATATGCAATGCTCCCTTTAAAGGTTTTAAGTATAACTATAAATAGTTGCAAATTTAGTATTTAATTGAGGTTTCTAGACAAAAGTTTTTGCAAATCTAAAAACTAGTTTATGTCGACACTGATAATACGTGGAGCACGGCTATATAAATGCTGCCATCAATAATATAAAATGTTTATAGCCAGAGAGCTGTCTCGTTAAGCAATTGATGACCATTTTATAATACTCGATGCAAGCACTTGACTTGTGGCATAAAATTGAAGTGAATATTTTCATTAATTTTCATCATATTGGATTCTGGCTTATGACACCGTAACATTTTGCAAAGCAGTGGGATATTGCGTTTACCCCAGCGCATGATTTTATTATACATTTTTAATCAGAGAATGGATGCGTCGTCGCCGCAAAAAAAAAAAAAAAAAAAAAAACAACAAATTAAGATTTATGTGCACTTAAATAAGTTTCATTTCAGCCGGCAAATTGTCAAGCCGGCAATAATGAAATTATAATTTCATTTATATAATTAATATTATTTAAACGGAATATTTAAAACATATAGTATTAATTACGCACATCTCAGAGCCGTTTAGTTTGTCTGTGTGTGTGTGGGCGTTGGCCCACTCGACTGAAAGTATGCGAAATATAAAAAAAAGGCTAATAAATCAGCTGAAATTAATTATATATAAGATGGCGGGGGGCAACCGAGAGCTCCATAAATGACAGCGACACGTGGCCGGGCAGGTAGGGGTTAACTCTGTATTGACATTACAGTTATGTGCATAATAAGTGCGCATTATGCTGCTTAATCCAGACAATAAAACACAATTACAACAGGCGCCACCGACTATGTGGCAAAAGCCGCAGGCTGTTTGATATGAAATTATTGGCACGGTATTTTCGCCAGTGTGTAAAATGCAGCGACAAATCAATGCGGGAGTATTGCGGGGAGCAGCATTATGGGTCGGCTCGTTCCGGTCGGCCGTGAAAATATGTTGGCAGCATTAAGCGTATATTGCGAATATTGTCTTGTCAATAATACCCTGACACTGCATTTCCAATTAAACTTGCTCATATTAATTTAATGCCGAAGAGCTTAATGCATTTGTAAAGAGCGCAGCTTTGCACTTTAATATATGTATGTATGGGAATGGAAATGCCTCGAAATGTCAATTTCCATTTCGTATTGTGAATTCATTTGAATGGCTTTTTTATTGGGGTCAAATGTTGTAGAAAAACTGAAGAGATTGTATTTAAAACAGCAACTGTAAAATATATAATACGCTGTCTGCCATATGACTGCCCATTTCTTATTTGAGTAATGAGAATGAGAATAAATAACAAATTTAATGTCAGTTTTTCTGAGTAGAAAAGAAAGGATTAAGAACATGAATAAAATAATAATTCTGTTAAAAAAAAACGACTTTGATTGTCAAAGAAAAACTATTTGAAAAAATTTGTTATCAGTTCTAAGAAAATTAATGAAATCGCATAAGATTGCGCTAGTACACCCCATTCCTGGTGTATATAATTAAAATAACTGAAAACTGAACAAATTTGTTATCAGTTTGCATGAGGGAAAGTAAACCCCATCGAGTATATTCAAATGCATGCTGGTATACATTAGGCAATTCAATTGATTAGTTTCATTTTGTAGATAGCAAATATTTATTGTTCATATTTATTGTTGATAATGCGCATACTGTTGACTGTAATCCATATAGACGATATTGTAGTTAAGGTTTGAACACTTTCGAGTATTTTCTCATTTGCCACCACGCACATTGCAGACTCGGCAATCGCCATTGATGATCACATTGCCAGGATTAAGGGGCGTGGCTGTTGAAAGTAACAATAATTAGTATTTCTCTTGCAGTAAATTTTCCAAAGATTTTCTGTAGCACTTACCACTAGCCAGAGCCAGCAGACCGAGCAGAAAGGCAACCGACAGGAATTTCATTTTCTTTAGTTGTTAATTAGCTTGTAGCTTGTGGAACTGAAGCTGAACTGATGTTGTTTGGCCCAGTGCGGTGAGCTTTTATACACAGATCATCAGAAGTGCAGTTGCTGCTGAGGCAGCAGTGGGAAACCGCAGCGATTATCAGACGGGATTACCCCCTCTTCCAGTTGACAGTGTCCAGAACGTGAATTCCCCAGCTCATTTGAGGCGTTGGGCAAACACGGCGATAAGCTCATCTGTCTAATAACAGCGTGTAAAACGCATATTATATGGAAGCCAGATCTCTAAGTGTTGTTGTTATTGTTGCTGCTGATTGAAAACTGGATTTTACGTACTCAGAACATAAGGCAATCAACTTTGATTCGCCGGCTTTTCTTTAGAAATAAAAAAAACTGGCTTAACACTTTATGACATTTTCTATTAAATAACCAGCGCACGTTGCAAAGTAATTGACATTTGCATAAGTTCCAGCTAAGTTTGTTGTTTGAAATTAGCATTGCAAATTGCGAATTGTAACGAAGAATTCAATAAATGCGTTTCCATTCATATTGATTGTAATAAATCTTCAGGTATGCTATGCTTAGCAATTTATCATATTGCCGAGAGTTGGTTAATCAATTACTATTGCTTGAATGTTGCGTTAAGATTAGTTAAATGTTTTAATTGGTTTACTTAGCGTGGAAAGCCCTTGAATTATAAAATAAAATAATTTAAAAATACTTAAGTAAATATATTGAATTCACATATAATCACAAGAATGTGTTAAGCGGACTCATGCCGTCAGTTCAGATCATTTTCACGCCCATTTGATTGTAGCATGCCACTGCCTACATATGGAGCTAACGCGGCACAATTGCCACTAATGAAAAACCTTATATGCGCTATGAGAAATAGCGTCCATATTTGAATAAACCCAACATGAATTTGAAATAAAAAGTTTCGTGCAGATATCTCATTTGTATGCACATAAATTGCATTACGAATTGACGCTTTACGGGCGAAAAAAGACAAAAAAAAAAAAAGTATTGGGAAAAGCAGAGGAAGACCTGACTGAGAAGAGCGAGCAAGACACAGCGGAAAGTAAAATAAATTAAAAACTCTCCAAGAATGCTTCGCTGCTGGCAAAGAAGACACAGCGGAATTGCAGCAGCAGCCGCAGTAGCAGCAACAGCCGCAGCAGCAGCAGCAGCAGCAGCGCGAATGTAAAAAATTGCTGAGCTACGCGTGTCCTTGCCGCGGCTCCTGTCACACCAAATAATAACAAAAGGTGCAAAGCAAAGCAGTGAAAACGAAGGCAAAAAAAGGGGAAAAAAATGAAATACAACAAAAAATTAAACAAAAATACACGGGCAGAGTGCAGCGTGTACGGTGCAGGCAGACCACGCCCCCATTCGCGGCAGTGGAACTCTTGCTGATTTTGATGTTGGGAAATTTTTGTGCATTTATCATTCGGCCACCTGCCATGCCAGATCCTCTGTTCACCTGCATCCATTCCGATTTACTCTATATTTTCTTCATGTTTTTTCTTTTTTTGCTGTTCTACATTTCCCGCTTGATTTTCACGAATTACGTTTATTGCTGCATAGTCAAGAGAAGAGAAAAACAGGGAGGAGAATCCGGAAAATTGAAAAATGCTCCAAGTTCACTTGGCGTTCCCTTTGCAAACAACAGCGCAAGGAATTGTCGATACGTTTTGGAAAAAAATGGGAGAGCGAGAGAAAATGAACAAAACTTCGAATTGATGATGAATTGATTTATGTTTGCGTATTCGCCTCTTGTGCATTCCCAAAACACTTTTTCCCATTTCCATTTTCATTTTGATTTCTATTCCGTTTTGTTTAGCATTACATAGCCTTAAAGAGCGCTGCACTGATTGTGTGTTACATTGCTCAGAGAATTATTTGAAATCGGATGCTTTCGATAAGCTAAATTCGTTTGCACTTTAGCTGAATAGAGAAGGATGTGGCTCCTGCCGGAAAGAAGCTGATAGGGGAAGTTAGCAAACGCTTAAGCGAATTTGTTTACTAATGATGATATTTGGTTAATACAGAAAATATAAAACAATGTGCAGAGATTGCTCTGTGAAGCGTGAGAGCTATAGAGGTTGATGGAAGGGATTGATGAAGTTGATTGGAAAGAGTATTAAAATTAGATTTTAGATGGTGCGAGGTGGCACTTAAGGGTTTTTGATTAGTTCAGTAAACTGATTCGTCGATCTACTAGAATATATGAGGACAACTTTTAAAACATACTTTAATGCATCTAAAAGCTGTTTTAAATATGGCACTGTGCGCTGTTATATAGATTTTAAATTAATATTTAAGATACTAACATATAAAATTTTTTACCCAACTCCTCTCCTGAAACAGTTTTGCAGCACACGCAAAAATATGTATCAAAGAAAAACTTTGTCCTTATTTAAATCTTACATGCATAAATAACTCAATGGCCTTATAGTAGATATTTTGCCATCCATTAGGTTAAGACGACTGGATAATAAATCTGATATTTTATGTGAGAAATTGTGAGACGTGAACGATGATAAATGCTCCCATCGGATTAGTGCTGAAATGTTTGAAATGCTGTTAGCCCTCTAATCAAATTATGCTGTGAGCCAATCCAATATCCTGGCAATGCAGGCGGACAATGAAGTAAATTAATTTACTTGCTGTGAGACGGTTATACATATGTATTTAGCTGTGCAGTAAATGAAATTCAAGAAACGTTGCAAACCCTGACAATATGCAGTTAATAGCACTCACACACACACACACAAAGGCAGAGGCAGAGGCAGAGGCAGAGGCAGAGGCGCACGCAAACATCAGCAGGAGATTGTTGAAATAACTGCTCATCAATTTCTGCACAACTTGATATGCAAATCACGTTTGTAGACCATAACACAAGTCGATTATAAAATATTAATAAATTAATTTAAATTCAAATTGTTATCACAGTGCAGCCATGTCCAAGCTGCCACGCCTCCTTAAGCCAAGCGTAAATCAAAGCCGGCGACAGTAAATGGCTCAATTTAAGGTGCTCGTAAAAGGCTTATGAGCGCCCTTGCACGACTCTACCCCGAGCCACCTTTGGCTTATATATACATATACACATCTAAATCCAAAATGCAGTGTTGTCAATTTTCACGGCACAATTTATGTTAATTCAGTTGTAACCTTTGATGCCATGAGGCAAGGTGGAAAGGTGACGCCCGCTCCTAAACCCATCAACGATACCAAAAGCATCCATTATACATACACACACGCACACACATACACATGCGCACACACACTAATTCACATACAGACACACAATGACTGGCAACAATCCATTAGTGGGCTACTAACGGTTCTCTTGCCGGCGCCATTTTGTGTAACAACTGCAAATCAATGCCCTGACATGTGAAAAATGGCAATGGCGCTTTGTATGCCATGTCTATTATAATATTCCCATATTATTTTATGCATGCAACTGTGTTGGCCCATCTATGTACGTGTGTGTGTCTGTTTGAGTGTGTGTCTGCATTTTCGTAATCAACCTCATGATAAATCGTTTGCGCAAAATTTATTGAGTTTTTGCATGACATTCAACTCGAGCGACAGCAGCTGCAGCGACCAATCATATTTGGAAACAGTATTACAAAGTACATTTGGGAACTTGTTTAAGCTCTCGTTTTATGTAAAAATATATGTTAGATAGATTTAGAAAAAAGATTTTTGATATTAAAAACATAAAATGTTATATGTAATACAACAAATTGATTTAGTCCGTATGCACTTGATATTTGTGTGAATATCCTAGAAATTTATTTTGTGGTATATTAAAGAAAACTATATGGAATTATTAGATCTAGAATATATTATATATAATTCAGCTTTCATAAAACAGTTATTACATAATAAAAATCCTGAATAGATAACTAATAATAATATTATAGTCGTCGTCAGAAAAAGACCTCTAAAGTAAGCCTAATCTCCTGAATGCATCCATAATCACAATAGTAAAAACAGTTTCAAACTTCAAACTATATTGAATTTTATAATGAATTATAAATACCGTATACTAATAAACAGTATACCGAATGGAAACCTTAACGAAATATGCATTTAAAAGTTTTTATTCTCATTTTGTGGTGCAACAGCATCGAAATTCAAAGTGCAAATCCAAACAGTTTATGTTTATTTCCTAACGACAGCCGATAAGAGTTCATTCCCATGCCAAACAATTGCATTTAATTGCCAGATATTCGAATACATATGTGTGTGCATGCCTATACATATATGTGCAACAGTTTTTACTGTTTGATCAGCTGTTGAGCATTTATAGCTAAATGTGACACAGCAAAAAATATTCGATTGTACAATGTTTGCCAGAGTGTGCTTCGAATATCAAAGCTCTCAGCACAAGTCACCTGCTGAGAGCCATTTGAGTTCACCTCGAAATAATGTTTTTCTATATTTGCTTTTCAAATATGCTGGCATAGAAAAATGTACTGCATAGTGTGGGATACAGACACAGATACAGATACAGATACAGATACAGATACAGATACAGATACAGATACAGATACAGATACAGATACAGATACAGATACAGATACAGATACAGATACAGATACAGATACAGATACAGATACAGATACAGATACAGATACAGATACAGATACAGATACAGATACAGATACAGATACAGATACAGATACAGATACAGATACAGATACAGATACAGATACAGATACAGATACAGATACAGATACAGATACAGATACAGATACAGATACAGATACAGATACAGATACAGATACAGATACAGATACAGATACAGATACAGATACAGATACAGATACAGATACAGATACAGATACAGATACAGATACAGATACAGATACAGATACAGATACAGATACAGATACAGATACAGATACAGATACAGATACAGATACAGATACAGATACAGATACAGATACAGATACAGATACAGATACAGATACAGATACAGATACAGATACAGATACAGATACAGATACAGATACAGATACAGATACAGATACAGATACAGATACAGATACAGATACAGATACAGATACAGATACAGATACAGATACAGATACAGATACAGATACAGATACAGATACAGATACAGATACAGATACAGATACAGATACAGATACAGATACAGATACAGATACAGATACAGATACAGATACAGATACAGATACAGATACAGATACAGATACAGATACAGATACAGATACAGATACAGATACAGATACAGATACAGATACAGATACAGATACAGATACAGATACAGATACAGATACAGATACAGATACAGATACAGATACAGATACAGATACAGATACAGATACAGATACAGATACAGATACAGATACAGATACAGATACAGATACAGATACAGATACAGATACAGATACAGATACAGATACAGATACAGAAAACAGAAAGAAAACTAGAAATCAATAAGATTTTCTTTTGCATGCCAGTTTAGTCTACACATTTTTTGCTACACCATACACTACTGCATTCATTTGTATATATATGTATGTGCATTCCACCTATAATTGATGACAGCACAGATGTGACTCTGGCTCAATGCCTTTTGTCTGTGCATCAACCTCAAAAATGTTGCAGTGAACTAAATTCCATTTCCTTGAATTTTTGCTCTTTTCGCATTTGGCATTTATCACTTGGCATGTGTTCAATGTTTTCCTGTGAGCTTTGTACTCTGATGACCCCTGGATGCCTAGATGATTGATGAACTATTGAAAGCAAGTAAATGTTTTAATTGAGATACAAAAAATAGCTCAGATATTAAAATGAAGAAAGAGGTTGCCCAGCTGTTGAAATGCGCTGAATATTTGTTGGATTTAATGCACGTAGTGTGTGCTGCATTTCAAATGAGATAAATGTAAATGTGTCAATGTTTGCATTGTTTATTTAGCCATTAAAAGAACAATATGTCGAAAATGCTTCAACGCTTCGGGTTTTCACCCTTTTCGAGAGGAGTTTAATATTTACAAGTATGCCAACAATTTATATTTGTTGTGCATTGCATTCAAATGAGTATTTGCTCTCCATTGGGACATTAAAAATCGTTTTTACATTTATTTATTTGTTGTAAATTTCAATGAAATAAATAAGAGTTTACAGCAAACACAGAATCATATTATCATCTGTTTTGTATGCTCTATCGAGCCCATCTCCACCCAGCTAGATTAACACATTCCCTAGCACTTCCACGACTCTACAAGATGGCAACAACAAATACCAGTATTTCCGCACAAGAGAAGAACTATTGCAGCTCAGCAAACATAAGGCCACTCGTAATAGAAGAGCGATATCCTCAACAGCTGGCCAGCCACAACTCAGCCACTGATGGTCGTCGTCAATAAAGTTGGAAATTATGACTAGTGCCTAGAGAGAGTGCCGAGAGATAGGGAATTATAATGGGTGATGTAGCAACTGCTTTATGTCCACTCTAAACTCTCGAACTGACCATGTTCTTCCAGCTGTTGTTGTTGTTCCTGTTTTTGTTGTTGCTAGTGCTATTGTTTTTCGAGTTGTACTAGTTGTTGCTTTTGTGGCTGTTGGCTACTGGCTACTGGCTGCTGGCTCGGCTAGCATTTCCGTTTTGTGCAATTTATGGCACATAGAACAGAGAGTTGGCAGAAATTATTTTGAAATATTGCAGACAAAAGCTGCCTGGGCGAAAGACAAATGTGCGAGCGAGTATAGAGTGTGGAGTGTGGACGGCGGAGTGCGGAGGAGTAGGATAAATATGAATGAAAAACTATTAAGTGTATGTCTGACTGTGCGTATGTGTGTGTGTGTGTGTGTAAGTGAGTGTAGCGCTTATCGTCGTTAGTGCTAAGCTCTTGCAGAATGTATTTTGATTTTGTCAAAAAGCTTGATACACATTGCAAAGCATATTTGTTGGAGTATAAACCATTTATATTATATCTGACAATTAAAAATATAAGAGGAGGATATAAATATATAAATACGAAATCGATAGGCTTAGTATTTAGGAAGCTGCTGTTGAAACTGTTGGTCGTAATGCTTTATGCTCTATTTTAGGCAAGTTATATTGAACTCTGATTTAATAGGATTCACGAGAGTATACATAAATTTTACTGTTTTATTATATAATTTTAATACAAGAATGTTTTGTATAAGTATGCAAATTATTTTCTATTAATATTCAAGACGTTTTAACAAAGTTTGTTTAGTTTTCTTAAGCATTAATATTCTATTTATGATTTTTTTGGTTATTCCATTATATATTTGCAAAAATATGTGAAATATTTCTTAAATTGTGTTAGAAGGCATTTCAAAATTTCCAAGCATTACCTTTTTTTCAAATTATACTTATGAAATTGTATAAAATATTGTATATTTGATTTTTTTTAATGCAATAAGGGTTTTTTAAGTTTTTGAAATAAATTATTTTTTTTTTTTACTTTATCTGTATATCAGCAGAAATCTATAAAATATCTTAAACTAGGCTTCAATACGTTTTATTCAATTTCCAATGCATTTTCTCAAAAATTAAAAAAAACTTTGTAAGCTTTTATAGTTTATAAAATATCATTTATTTTGTATTTAAGGAATTTGTATTTGTATAAATCAAATTTAATTATGTTAACTTGAATAAGTAATTTCAGCGAGAGTATTCACTCTTCTATATACTTTTTATCATTTCTCTCTCTTGGTCAAAAAATTCTCTGATGATATGAGAAGTGCTTGTGATGTCAGTAGAAACCACAGAATTGGACATAAGTGCGAGCTTAGTGGCGGTCACTAAGCAAGGTGATTCAGTTGCCACACACACACACACATACACACACACACATATATATATATATATATATATATATATACAAATACACATACAGACAGTAGTGATGCAGCACATAGATATTTGTGCACATATATGCCAGAGCTAGTATAACCTTTTTTGTTTTTGTTTTTTCCGAGCTTTTGTGAGCTCAGGACACTTGCTATTTTGTAGTTGAGTGCACCCGTGACTGTTCACCAGCCTGGCCGGAAATGGAACAAAGGCCGTGCAGAAGATACATGAGCTCTATGCGCAGCAAATAACTATGGATAGCTCCCAGTAGCAGCTCAGTTCTGTGTTTTGTGTCGCGTTTTGTTGTCTGTTTCTGCAGATTACAACAACAAGAACAGTAAAATACATTTGACATTCGTGATGCACGGGCCAAAATATTTTTGCCGACTGACCAAAAAAAAAAAAAAATCCGTTGGCCAACAGCCATTGTCAGCGCTTTGTGCCGGCCCACAATCCACATAAACCCCAATATCCCCCTCTCTCTCTCACACACACACACACACACACAAATACAATAGTCAAGTACAATGGCCGAATATTTGTTCAGTTGACGCTGACGATGTTTTCCAATTTTTTTAATCAGTTGAGTTTCGTTGCTTTTTTTGTTCAACTTCTTTTTCGGCCTTTTGTTCTACGGCTTTTGTTTCTGCACAGAAATATGACGCAAATACCTTAAAGCCTTGCATATTTTTGGGCTTACTTTATTGTGATGCATGTGCTTCAGTGTGCATGTGTGTGTGTAAGTGCGTGTGTGTGTGTCAACCATAAATGTGCCATAAATTAGCATCAAGTGTTATGGCGCGTGCCGCTCTTTAAACGTTGCTGATTTACTAGCGACTTCATTTCGTGTAGCTTCATCGAGTTAGTTGTCTTGACTTGGTGCTGGCTCCCAGTTTGTCAACTCTGCGTGGCATTACGCTTAGTTTTATTATCTTGTAAAGTCGTACTTTTGCTTAATTTACGAGCACTATGGAAGACTTTGTATGCGCTTGAGCAGCTTTTGGTTGAAGTGGTCTATGGGCTGTCTTTTATGGCAGCTTCAAAATAAATCTGAATTGTCTTAATTTTTTTATTTTCTTATCATAATTGCCTTAAATATTAGCCAGTGTAGGCCAATTCTGAAATACTTATCTTTCAGCATGAACGACTAAATTTCTTTGATTGTCTATGGCATGGCCTGTCATCAGTATTCATCATCTCTCTCGATTGTTGTTGGTGTTAGTATTATTGCTATTCCCAGTCAAATCATATGTACGCAAGCCGACTCAGAATAAAGTAGAAAAATGGCGCTGAAAATAGAAAAATAAAAATATTACAAAGTAAAAGCTCAAATTTTGCTGACGACGATTAAATGCTCTACGGATACAATTAAAAAAAAAAATTGCCTTTAATGCAAAAAGTTTAAATAAAATTGTTTATGGTTTTAAAAATTAAATACAGAATGTTATTGAACAAACTTATTATTTTTTAGCGACGTGTGAAAAATAAGTTGCCTAAAAATATTTAATGAACGAATAAAATTATATATAAAAAAAAAAAATAAAATTATGGAAATTGAAGGTTTAAAATTGACTTATAAAAATGAATACCTTTAAAATATTTTATGAATACAAATTTGGAATATAATTGATTTCATTTCATTTGGAGTTCTTTAAAATGTTAAATTTATTTCATTTGCAGTTTTTGGTAATATAGTTTTTAGAGAATTTATTTTTAGTATCAATTCAATTTCACTTGAGGTAAAATTTCTATTTCATAGCAATATTATTTCGCCTGAAGAATACCACGAACTTGTCCATATCTAAAAGGCCACCATTTCTGGCCTCAATTACATAACGTAATTGGTCACAGAATGGGAATACTCTTTGCCAAAGAGTATCTTACAAAAATACTGAATATATATGTATGTGTGTGTGTATATATTTGCCTTATTAAAATTCCATGCAAATGCGCTTATATGGCCCAACCAGCCAAGTGGGCGTGCCCGCACAGGCCTCCTGCCCCAGGCACAGCTCCCTTGGCTCCCTGGCGCACGTCTCGCTTGGCTGCTCTTAACGTTGGCCACTTGGAGGCGAGACACGCGCACGCCCAAAATCCTCATCAGCCAGGCCATTCGAAATACTTTGAGCCATTTGTATGGATCGTATGTATGTGTGTGTGGGCTGTGGGGGTTGTGAGTGTGCGTCAACAATTGTTTCGCTGCTGGAAAATGCGCAAAAAGTAAAATCCTAACCAAAAGTTATTTCATATGCGAGTGTGCAGACGCCGAAGCGAATCAACAAAACAGCGCAAACAGATGAAAGGTGAGGGGGGCAGGAGTAGGGGGGGGTGGGGCTGCAGAAATGTGTGGAACAGTGGTAGCTGCCCGCCCAAGGACAACAATTGCAGTGAGCTCTGCTCATGGTGGCTGGCAAGTGCGCGCGTGTTAAGCATATTTAGTTCATTTATTTCAAATTAGATTTTTAAGCGACGACGAGCGCTCAAGGGACGAAAGTATTTTGCAAGCGAGTGTCATGGCTGATAAGAAGAGCTGCCGGCTAGCCCAGTTGGGTTCCTGGGGGCAGCAATGGGCAATGAGCAATGTTCGCTGATGCTACGCCCACAGATCGTTGCCTTTATATTTCGTATATATACATAATTTTTTTTTTTTTTTTGTTCGGCTGGGCTTTGCATTCATTTCGAAATTATGCGGCATTTATTTTGGTAAATTTTTCGCTTTTTCCTGCCCGTTACGCGGCATATATTTTTCCATTTGCTGATTAAAGCGCCCATGACAAGGGCTGTTTATGCTGCTCCTCAGGTTATTCACTTAAAAAAGGGTTAAAATAACAACAACTGTTTGATGTGGGCTTGGTCTATTGGACCACGGAACCGGGAGAAGCTCATCTGTAGCTGTATGGTTCATTAAGTTATTTGTGCATGAGCATAAAGAAGTTTTGGGCTTGTGCTTGAGCTTGAATTCAAATAAGTATTATGCATGATGGGGGTTAGTGGTCAATGTAGAGAAAGTTTATATTATGTGTGGTTGGAAATCTTTTCATATAAGTTTTATGTAGCTATAAGAATGAAGTTTCTATGTTGCGAATCACTGAATCGGAAATTCTGATTAGTAATTGAAATCGTTATTAAATAATTTTTAATAAGAAACGTAGTTCATAAAACTTTATGAAACGAACTTTTCAAATAAAAGATCTTTTTCTTTGTGCAAATTTAGCTTAGACTGGATACCTCTATTATAAATTCGCGGAACTAGCTCAATCTGTCAAAACATGATATGAATAAACATATCTAAGTTTACTCAACCTTATCCCCTTTTAACCTTACAATTCATGCAAAATCGTTAGCTGTTTAAAAGTTGTCTTTAGTTAGATTCTCAGTTATTGGCAGTGTCAAGCGGCCAGTCGGGTCCTATCATAATGTGTCCATCTAACTACAGCAAACACGCCACGTTGTTCAATCTAGTAAAGTGAATATTGGTTGGCAGGGGCTGGCGGTAAGTACCGCAAGCCAAATGCCAAAGATGTTCAGCAAAAGAGCTACAGGACAAGCACACCGAGAGTCCAGAGTGGGGTGCCATAGAAGAGAGCAGAGAATGTAAAGTAGAGAGAAGAATGTCGCTGAACAAGCAAAAATTTTATAACATTGCGAACAAGTGATGAGAGCGCTGGAAAAAAAGAGAGCAGGGCGAGGGGCAGGCGACGCGGGCCGATACAGCGCGCAGACAAGAAACTGAAAAACGCAAACACAATTATAACAAGTGCGGGCAAGACTACAAAAAAAAAAAAAAAAAGAAACAAAAATTACAACACAGTCGACAGGGTGGGGGCATATAACGGCATGAATGAACATGAGGCATGGTCAGGACGACAAAGGGCAGGAGGCAGTGTGTTGACCAACATTGTTGGTCACAACACACACACAGAGAGAAGAAGAGAGAGCAAGGGAGAGATACCAATACAGCTATACACTAGCAAAGGAAGGCAGCAAGTGGCCCCACAACCACTAACAAGAACTAATATTTGACAGCTGCCTCTGCCCTGTCCTGATGTTCTGCTACTACTGTCTGTGTAGGGTATGGATTCTGTTTTTGCTATTATTGTATACCCTATATGTAGGAATTGGGCAGATATGTATATCCAAATCAAATAAAATCCATGCATTCATGTAGTTAGGAATTTGTCTAGCAACAGTAAACCAATATCAATCGGGATTGCTTTACAATCGCTACGCAACTGATTTACAGGATATCTAGCTAGTCCATGCCTCTTCGACAGCAGTACTTGAACATGTTGTGCCATGTTGCCGGAGTCGCTGCGTCGCATAAATGTCGACGGGCCTGCGCCATTTTGGCCAACTCTGCTCGGCGTTCAACGACTTTTGGCTGATTTCGTAGAAGGCCAGCAGAGCGAAAGAATAAAGGGCAACAACAAATATAAAACAACAACAAAATAAATGTATAAAAAACAAGTAGGGAGAAGCGCAAACTTTACCGGCAACAAAAGTCAAGTGGCCGTGCCAGCGAACAGCAACAGCAACAAAAACAAAAAATAAAATAAAATAAAAACGAAATAAAAAAGTTACATATATACATACATGCATGTATATGAAATTGTTAAAAAAATAAAATAAATAAATAAAATATATATACATATATATATATGTATGTATATACCATGCACAAGACATGCTGCTCATTTTAGTGGAAAATTTTTCTGTATATATATTTTTTTTTATGAAAACAAAGCTGGCCCATGCAGCAGCAGCAGGGGCGTGGCACAGCACAACACTTCAGCTGGTGCCGTGCGAGGTGATGTGTTGCGCAAAAACCAAACACACATTTAAGCACTTGAAGCACGCAGCGAATAAGTGAGCCACAAAGTGGGGCTGAGCGGGGCTAAGAGCTGCGTCAAGGAAAATAAATGCGAGTCAGGTAGACAGAGAGACAGACACCCTTGGATATTCCCAATATGCGCCGCAGCACACAAAAATGTTGCAGACTTTTAGGCGCATGTGGATGTGAAAATGTAAACAAAATTTGTGCTTATTTGAAGAGCGCATATGGCACGGCATATAGATCGAAGTCTATTCAACTAAAAGTTGTATAGAATAATGACAACTAGAAGTAATCAAATATAAAGTATCAGATAACCTCGATAATACATTGACTTTATTAAGAGTGAAACTCTGTTATCAGAAATTGAGATTCTATAGTTAACTCATTGAATACTGGACAATAAAGCTATATTAAAGTTGTATAATCTTGTGATAATGCTGAATCGAATATGTATATTGCCTGAGGATGAGCTTTAGGCATTTATCTACATAACTCCTACATTTTCTGCGATCGATATATCTAGCATTTTTTTTTAGAGTTTTTAATGTCCAGGCATGCACAACTCAAGTGTAAGTTGAATTGCTCTTCGAATTCCAGACCACGGATATGTTTATATACTCAAAATAAGTAATCTAGATATTTTTAGTTATATTTTCTGTGATCTAGATCTCACAGTATATAATATCAGGAAGTTTAATCTTGAGCATTTACTCTTCTAGCTCTAAATGCTTGTAGAAGTTCTTTGGGCTATAATTTGAAGCAACTATTACTTATAATATCTCCGATTAAAGCTTTTATATTTGAAATAAAAATAAGCTAAGTATTTTAGCCTCTGAGGTTGGGATGCTTATACATTAACCATAAATAAACAAGTTTATTTGGTTTCTGAGATCAATGTGTTAATATTTAAAATACGAACTATGTTGCTCTACTAGTCTATTAAGATGAATAAATTAAAAATCAAATCTGTTGTAAAACTGGTTAATTGCTTTGAATGTTAACTAAATGTTAAATAGTGCAAATGTTAAAAAGTTAACTAATCCTCAATTCCTTAGCCAGGCTCATTGCTTTATAATCACTTATTAACGTCAAAAAACTTTCATCGATAGTTATCAATAGTCAGCATGGCTGACGACAGACGCTAATAGCTGAAATGAGTGGAGAACTTGAGGATTTGATTAAATGTCGCAAGTGCACAGTGGCAAATAATAATGAGCTACTCAGCAGTTACTTTGGCTCATATTTAATCAGGGCTCATTGTTTGATTCGAGTAATAAAAGCCTGACGCTTCAATTAAATGGCAAAAGTTTCGTTCGCTGATTCTGATTACATGCAAAAAACTTAATTAAGTCAGAGCAGCGGCCGTCGGCAGTCGGCAGTCGGCAGTCGGTCGGGTTTGTCAAACGGCAAACTGCTGAGTAACTTTAATAGTTTTACACGCTAACCCACTTGGCACGGCGCGACAGAGAGTGTCGAGGAATGAGATTAACGGGGGCGTTGAGCTGCATGCTCGGGGAGTCAAATGCATTTTTGAAAAATTGCAAAACTTGATTAGCGATTTGTGTGCGCCTCGCACATGCCACACTCCGGTTTGACTATGACGCGAGCTGCAGCGCAAATTTGCAGCAGTTGGAAAAGTTTTTTGGCCAACAGCCGAGGCAGTGACAGAGGCAGCGGCAGAGGCAGCTCAACTCACTCGCTTGAAAGTGTGCTATGAAAAAGCAAAGCTAATCTGACTCTAACCCTAACTTCGACCTATGACTGTGACTCGTGGGCCACCTGGGCAACGGGCACAGCCTTTGCGCATTCATCACGGAATGCAACAGCCGGAGAACGAACGACCGACCGAGTGAGCGAGCAAGCGAATAAGCGAGAACTTTGCCATAGCTCCCAGAGTCCCAGTTCACTTATCCATTTTGCAGTGCAGCGAATGATGTTGCGCCTGGCCAAGGCGCCTGCAATCCAATTCCCAATGAGTGCTGTGCAGATATGAAAGCAGAAGTTGTGGCTGCTGCCAAAGGGGGGAGGATGTGCAAGGTAGTGTTGGCGCTGCTGCTGCTGCTGCTGCTCCTGCTGTATGGCGTTCGCATTGAAAATCCCCATACGTATTTGCAATTTGTCGGTGGCGCAAACGTTGGGGCGCGATAGCGTGATTGAATGGGTCGCCAGACTGGCCACGTGCTCAGCTTGAGTGCGGCATAATGAGAGTTATGGCTAATGCATACCCACTGGCAGTAGCTTGGATCCCGCTGACCCAGCTTGATGGATGACCAGCCTCACTGACCAGGCCAGACACTGGATCCTCCCCGCCCCCCAAACAAAAAAGAAGCCAAACTCCAAACAAACCAAATTGTGATGGTGTCTGCAATGGCATTGAAGCGTAAAGCTCCTAATGAAATTCTAAAACGTACCGTAAAACTTCCGATTGGGCATTGCAGGTGCGTTGTCCGTAAAGATTTGCATACACTCCAATACCTGGCTGAAGGTGTGTGCTTGTGTGTGTGTGTGAGTTACGTATTTGGCTTTCTGCATGCTGGCCATTGGCTACTTTGTCTGGTCTGCAGCCGATTTGTGTCCTTGGCAGGTGAAAGTTGAATCAATGGCAACTCAATTCTAGTTCGATGTCTGCTTGTGTGCTGCCTTTTAATTTATTTAATGGCTGGCAGAGGGGCTCAACTCTTTTCTTTCATATTGAATAAGCATAAAGGTTAGCCACTATGCCATATATCATTGTCCATTCTGATTAGATTGAGGCTGCCGTCGACCCTTTTGCCTTTATCCTTGCTCAAAGTTTGTTGTGCGAACAGGTTTCGGGGTTTTCTTTTTATTTGTATGCACAATTGCACAATATTGGATATCCTATTAAAGCAGCAGGCTATTCTGTTTAGCTTCCGTGAAAAAGGATATAGAAATTCTCTCTCTTCCTCTCCTTCTCTTTACCTTTCTCTACCTTCACATGTGCACATTATTTAAATGAAAATGTTTTTCATGTATAGAAACTGAATTATAGACGTCATTATAATTTTGATATTAGCTTCTGCTGCTTAGAATTTCCAACATTCTCCTGCTTTTTCTATCTCATAGATCCAATTCAAGTCCCGCTCTCACTTATAACTTTTAGCTCTATATGAATATTAATTAAAATGCTTTAACAGCAGCACATACATCAATCTATCAATTCTATTCTAATATACAAGACAAGGGAGAGGCAAAGATATTTCACTCGGAGTTTAGGTTTACTACTCTGCTATGTTTTGTTACTCTTTCCAAACAAAATCCAGCCCATTTAAAATGATTCCATTCTATAATACAAAATTTATTGCTGAATATTCAATTCGACGATTTAAAACTCAAAATTATTTGTTTACCATAAAAAAAGTGCAAAATGAAATAGAAATGCCTAAAACAGGCTCATCATATCATAGCGGAACCTTTTGAGAACGAATCCGTAAAGTTATTTTAAGAATTTGATCCACTCTCTCAAGTTGTGGCTGTAAAATTGCCAACTGTAGCTGACAAGTATTTTTGTTATGCTAACTTAAGTAAGGCTGGGATTTTTCTGCTATTTTGTATGCGTTTCTTTTTCTTATTTTCGTTTTTTACTTCCGCTTTCATGCTCGCTCTATAAATGGCGTTGCGATTGTGGGCATTATTTTTTATTGGTTCAAGTTGCCTAACGATGTATATTGGATATTTTATATGCTGCAGCTTAGCTGGCACACACACACACACACACAAACAAAGAAATAACCCGACAGACACGCACATAAGACATCTCTCTTTCTCTCGGAGAGAGACTGAGTCGCATTTATCGGGGCTGGGTCCAGGGGTGTCCAGGCGCTGCCACACTTCAACTGGCTGCTGAATTCACACAACATCATTTATATTCCAACTTGTTTTCGAGGCGTCTGCAAAAACTTTCTGGATGGCGACCGCATCACACAAACACTTATATAAATACAATTTATGTGTGTGCCAGGGTATTTGTGTGGCAGCCATTTTGCGTGTTTTTACAGCATACTCTACGTGCGTGGGTGTGTGGGTGTGTGAGGGGAAGTGAGGTACGTTGCACGCTTCAGTTGAACGCACAAGCAAATGTTGTTGCTCAATCGAAAGTATCAAATTGCCCACAATAACACTTAAATCCGACATCTAAGCTGAAGTCAACTCGAGCAGGAGGCAGACGCTGGGCGTAGCAGCCAGCAGAGCTAGAGAGCTCGCAGTGGTAACAGAGGAAGCAGCAGCAGCAGCAGGAGCAGCTATGAGGCTGTCAAGCCGCACGGAAATGAGCAGCAATAATAAAAATGTTAAATCTAAGCAAATGAAAGAAAATAAAAAAACAAAAAACAAAATCGAAATTTTTATGCTCTCAAGCTAGTGAAAAAAACTTGAAAGCGCTGGCAAAATAAAAGAAAATGTTTGATTGATGGATAAAAATGTGCATTTTATTGACAGATTCTCGCTCTTTGCCTGGAAATTGCATAATCAAGGCAAGACTTTGCGCTGAAATGGAACTTGAAAATGTGTGTGTGATTTAAAGATTTTATAGGTGTGCTTGAATGCTTCAAGAAAGTTTCTAAAGGAAAGGAACTTAAATTTCTTTGAGTTTCAGATTCAAAAGTGGGCTTTAAATAAGATCTAATACTGCAAAAATGTTGCTTATGGTGGAATCTAGATAGACAGAGCTTGGTTTCATTTAGTTTTTATTTAATAATAATTAATTTATTATATAAACAAGAATTAAATATTTGAGTTACAAAACCTGAGTTAGATAACTTGAATAAAATATTTAAAAATAAAATAAAAAAATATATATTAATTAGTCTTATAGACAGACTCTATTTTTTTTCATTTTATTTTAAAATTACAATTACATTATTGGGGTCACCGAAACTAAAATATTTTATTCAGCTTTTTCACTCTGATTTAAGCACACAATTCGACTGAAGTAAAATATAAAAAATTAGTCATTCTACTTTGACTTAAATTAATTTTTTTTCTTTATACTTCTTCTTTATACAAAACAAAAAATTGCCAACTAGCTAAATAAATATTATTGATAATCATCTGACTGTCGACTGTATCCGTTCTCTATAATTGTTAATTCAATGAACTTATATTCCTTTAGCATTTGTAAATGAACAACCTTTTGCAATAAGTGTCGTTCGCTTGACTGGCAGATAACTTTTTCGTAGTTTTTTTTGTTGTATTTTCGCTATTGTCATGTCCTGGCAACTTATTCAATATCAAATGGCGAGCAAAAAGTTTCTAATGGTGGCAACAATTGCGCAGAAAAACTGTGTGAAACGGGCGGGGTGCCGCAAATGCTGGCGCAACTGTTGTGCAATCGTGTCAAATATTAAAACATGAAATAAATATTAAACGTGCAGCAGTCACAGTCAGAGTCGCAGTCGCAGTCGCTGAACGAGCAAGAAATAAGCAAGAAACTTGCGCACAATAAGTTGCAAAATATTTACAATATTTCTGCTGTGCCAGCAGAAAAAGAAATGTGTAAAGAAAGCAAAGAACAAATCAGCCCACCATAAACACACATACACCACATAAAGATGAAGCCAAGTGCAGCAGAGTGTGAGAAATGAGCGTAGCAAAAACTTTTTCCAATAGCCAAAACACAAAATGGCTAACGAAGAGCCCTACTGAGGTGTGAGTTTGTGGCTAGAATCAGTTGGCAATAGCGAAAACAATAAAAATAAATATATTAAATACAAAAAACGATGGACGAAAAGTCGGACGCTTCTTAAATCAAAACTTCATCTGAAATTCATTCAATTAACACAGATTATGCTTTATGTTTATAATATATACATATATTAAATATTTTTTTTTTTATAAAAGTTATGAGTAAGGCATTATAGAAATTTGAGAATGAAAATTCTAGCAAATTGTAATAATGTTTAAAATATATATTTTTCATTTAATTTCCTAAATTATAGTAGGCTGTATATATTTGTATTTAATATATAATATAATAAATATTCTAAAGTTATGTTTTTATAAAAAATATCTGGAGCAAGCGACTACCATGGATATAAAGAATATCATACGAATTTGCTCCATTTATAAGTTTCTTCAAGAAAAAATTACCGCAAGCTGAATATAATCTTTGAAAACTCCTTTTTACTACCAATATCTTTGCTGCTGGTCTTCAGCTCCATTTTGTGCGCTTCAATCAGGCGAAAACAAAAATTTAATGCAACGGCAGATGCTGGCCATCAAATCAGCGTGCCACGCCGCAAAGTATGCAATTTAAAAATTTCGTTGAAATATATATATTTTTCTTTTTTTTTTTTTTTTTTTTTGGCAACGCATCGTTGCAGATGCTGCTGGCACTTGGAAATCCTAAATTCAAGAGAGAAGTTGCTGCTGCTGCTGCTGCCGCTGCTGGTTGAGCTAAGGCTTCAGCTTCGACACGAACTGATTTATAAAGTTTACAAATGCGTGGCAAAAACCCCGTGACTTGACTTGACTTGACTCACTGACGAACTGCCTGGCGGGCAGACTGATGGACTGGCGGGATTCACTCACTTGCTGAGCAGAGAAGCGGAGCTGCTTGCTGAAAAACGTTTGCCACTTAACACGTACGCCGCATATTTTTGCCACGCCCAATTCAAAGCCCAGCTGCTGCTGTTGCTGCTGCTGCTTATGTTTGTTGCATGGGGGACGTTGCGCGAATGTGTTTTTCTTTTCTGTCTTATTCTTTTTTGTTTTACACTACAAAATTTTTGCTGATTTTGCAGTTGTTCGCTGTGAGAGAGAGAGAGAGAGGGAGATGTGAGATGCCGCATAGCAAAATTTATACGCCACACAGATGCCATGCCATGTGCTTTGTTTGGCTGATCCTTGAATAATCAACAACAGCAGCAGCCAGCAACTGGCAAACAGACAAACGGCCAAAGAGCTGTGGGCCTGGCTTAAAAAACGAAAAAAGAGCAGGAAAAAAAATGAGTCGAGCGTGGCCAGCGTACGTTGTTCAAATATTAATGTTGACCCTCGACTGCTCGTTAGCCAGGCTAACTAGCTGCCTGGCTTTCTGGCTTCCTGGCTGACTGGTTGCCTGACTCTGTGGCTTTTCTGATGTGCCGAAAATGTTAAAGGGACTTGGAACACAGCTGGGCAAAGTGACTCTGTGTGTGTCTGCTGTGGCAGCAGTTTCTCATCAGGATCGCAACATATGAGAGTTGCAGTTATCCAGAGATGTGGCTGCTATATGCAAGCTAAAACCAAATTTACTCTATGTTGTAGAAACCTTTATTACATTCTTTTTTTTGCCAACGCGCGGTTCAGAGACAACATCGAAATTTTGTTGCTAATATTTTTCGTTGACCTACTTTCGAAAATTGTCAAACGAAAATATAATTTTGCATTCGTAATGAAAATATGAAACTAACTGAAAATCGGTTATCTTTGTTGACATCTAGAAATCTTGGTAATATTGGTTTTCTGTTTAAAATTACTAAAGTAGAAATTAAGTAAATATAACGTAAAAATAAATAATGAGGGAAAATTTAAGTAATTGCAATAGAAACGGGAATTACACTTTTGAAATGTGTTATATAGTAACATTCCCAATTTGGTTCTACATAATTGAATACAGTAATTTAATTATTAATTTTTTTTAAATACAAATGCAGAATACTTTAAGAATTTCTCTCAGTTTAAATTTAATAATTTTATATATTATATATTTTTATAATTTAAAAAATATGAAAAAAAAATTAATAAATTCAATTACCCAATGCTTAATTAAAAAATCTTTCTAATCAATCAAAATCTTAAATGGTATATTAATTTATAATATGAAACCGAATATTCCATTTCAAATACAACAAATCAACCTCAACCCAATTCACATTAAATGAGCATATTATACGCATATTAATGCGAAATTCCAATTCAATCAAAATTAAATAAATAATTGCATTATTATAGTCGAACTATGCAATTTAAGAGCACAAAAAATATTTGGTTTCAATCTATATACGAAACAGAGGGGGAAAATAGAAATTATAATTGCATCTGGTATTAGAAATATTATGTTAATTTGTAATCACCCGCAGGTCGAAGTTCGGGCCCTTTAATTTATTAACAATTTTGATTGTAATCGAATTTATGCTTTGCTCTTATCGTTGCAGGTATGTGTGTGTAAATATGCCAGAAATGTGAAATGCACAATCAATTGTGAGTCCAGCATGAAATTGAGTAAGAAATTAAATTAGAAACACAATGGGCGAAGGTTGGGTGGTTGGGTGGTTGGGTGGTGCGAGTGGTTTATTTGGCCAAGTCTTCAATGCGTTGGCCAATAAGAAATGCCATTGTTACAACTTTAATTAATGGCTATTAGGCAGGAAAATGCCATGCCATTTTATACGTCTGCAGACAAGCTGGCTCCGGACACGGACACGGACATGGACTCGAACCCCGGAACCGCAGTCGGGCAAATTATACGGCACACACACAGTCATAGTCACACGCACACATGGACAAGGCCACACAAAGCCAATTGTTGGCTATTTACGAGCTCAGCTTGCGGGCGAATGCTGCTGCGGGTGTTTTTCTGCTTTAATAAGCAATTTTTAATTTGCAATTACTCCAGCATTACCCACACACACACACACACACACCAATACACATAAACATACTCTGGAGTGCTGCACTGAAATTATTTTTAATGAAAATGCGCATGCAAACACATTACGCATACGAGGCGTTGCACAAACATCCTGCTGCCGATTGCAAGCCGCCACAAACGTCAATCAATGCACATACTCATACACACACACACATGGCATATGTATATGAGCCAAATACACATGTATATATGTAAATGGGTTTGTATATAAGTTTAATAACTTAGCTTATTGCTTGCCCCAGGCATTTTGTGCGCCACAATAGTTGCATGCAACTTACTAGCAGCAGCAGCAGCTGCGACGTCTCTATCGAGCTCCTTCGTGCCGTTACCACGTCCTACATCGGCGATTCAGTTAAGTCGACTAGGCAGTCATTAGGGAGCTTTGGCGAATGTTAATCACATTACCGCAAAACGTTATAATGTTTGGAGGAGGCGGTGCTTTGCTCATCATAGGCGCGTTTGCATCCAGTGCTCGAGTAACAATAACAATTATTTTCACCACATGCCTGGGCGAGCGTGTCTCCCCAGTGTGTGGGTGTCTGTCTATGTGTGCGTCCCCAATTGGAATAGTATACCGCAATTTGGCTGCCTTCCTCGCCAACTAGTTGCAAATGCAAACAGAAACCGAGCTCGAGGTTTAAGTTTGCAAGTCCGCAGCCTGCATTTAGATGCCAGCACTGGGCAAACCTTGCGTATACGCATAATTTTCGTGCGCGCTGTAAGCCGACTCTAGCACAAGAACAACAATGGCTGACTAAACGCGCAGCAGCAGCCAACACCAAGAACAACAACAACAACGCTGACTTAGCTAACTCTCACATTTTCGAGCGGCGGCTCCCAACGGCAAAAAGTTTGCGTTTTGGGGCGCGCGTATATTGATCAGAAACACACGCACACACACACATGCAACTTCTGCACACAAGTATGTAGAGGCAGTCGCATAATTGTCGACAAGTTACATTTTCCTGTGACTGTGTAACTGTGCGTGCACTGAGCGAATTGTATGGCTATATTTGAGCTAATGTGTGACTGAAAGTGGGCTGAAGGAGCGTTATTGATTGTTTTGTCGTTTGTAAAATACGGGCTTGTATTTAATTGAATTATTTTTATGAAATTAAGAAATTACGGTTAGTCACACGAACTGTAAGTTATGTAAAATTCGTTTTCATCCTGTTGTATTTATTTACAATAATAATTATATATATATATATATATATAATAATTAATTTTTTTTTTAGTATTTCATGTGCCAAAATACAACTTTTTGGCTTGTCCTTCAGACAAAAATATATTAAATACATTTATGCTCTAAGGCAGGAATATATAGCAAATAAAAAATATAAATTAAAAATTATACAAAATTTGTTGCTTCTCAGTAACATTTTTTTATATATTAGTATGAAAAATAAAAATGTAAGGTATATTAAAAATTTATAAATGAATTTCTTTCAAATTTCATAGTTAGCTTAGAAATAGTAGTAGAAAATAACAGCTGTATTTCCAGTTATATCTTAATTGAAACTGTCACAAAGTTTACTCCTTTCATTATTAAATATTGTAGCTCTTTAATATATTACTAAGATAAATGCAATCTGCTAGATTAATTAAGGAATTGCTAGCGAGTGAGTTATATCGAAATAGTAGTAGAAAACATTATTGAACTTAAAAATAGTAGTAGACTTACATTTTCTGTACCTGTCTTTTTTTTTTTTTTTTTAAATCTCCTATATCGCACAATCCACCTACTTCACTTAGTCACAAATTGGCTTTGTTTTTGACCTGTCCATTTCTTATCATCGTACAGGCTTAAGTTTTCTTAACGTGTATCACGTACGTTTGGTAAATGCGATGGGCTCTCATTGAAGCAACAAAACATCAAAATCGATCGATACAAATTACAAAACCAACGTCAGCAGCTTTCTCGTTTAGGGATGCTATGGGTTATCCTGGTAGTGGTGGTGATGTGGATGGTGCTGCTGGTGGTGGTAGTGCTGGTGGTAGTGTTGCTGCTGCTGCTGTTGCTGTTGCTGTTGCTTTTGCTGTGGCTGTTGGTGGAGTTTTATCCCACAATTCCAGTCACAGAGGCACGGAGCCAACCCCCTGGTGCATAGTTCCGCATTGACGACGACGACGACGACGACGACGTCGAGGACAACGACGACGGGAGACGGCTATGAAGGCTGGCACTTTGTGCTGCTGCTGTTCGTCTGCCGTTCTGTGTTCTGTGCCGTGTCTCCTTTGTGCCGCTTGTGTTTTACTTCCACTTCAATCATAACTGTGTTCAATTGTTGTTTTTATTACCGCATTCCTTTCACCTTTACCCGCACTGACGACCAACTTGCTCTGCGGCTGGGAAAATTGGTTGGCTTTTCCGCACTCACTCTACAGTTGTTGTTGCTGCTGCTGCTGCGCCAATGTTTTTCATACTCTAGCGCAGGGTATTCTGCTTTGATAATCGAATATAGTGAATGTAATCTGAAATATCATAATAATCGTTGATCATGTTTCATTATTGCTTAGCTTATTTCTACCTGATTCATTTTGCATTTATACTAGACATTTTCTACAGTTTATTATAGGTAGAATAATCGAATATAAAGAGTAAGATACAATAATTTTCCATAACTTAATCTGGCTTCATACATCCTGAATTCTTACTCAAGATTATTTACATTATTACATAGTTACATAGTTTTTTCATAGTTTAATATAATACTAATAATATCTATTTTCAATCTTCTTCTGATTTATATACTTTATTTATTAATATAATATCATAGAATACCATGGAGTCCACAACATATTTACTTTTGCAGAGTATATCCAATTCGTTGTGTTCATAATTCTTGTTCCTGCTTCTCCTTCCATAATTTCTTTTTATGATTTCATGCAACCGACAACCGTTACATGTGCTTATCTGGCGGCAGAGTTCTGCTGCGCACCTCAGCACACATTTTCCATTCATTTCCTTCCCAGTTTTCCGCATGAGCGGCGGCTGCCTCATGTGTATGTGTGTGTGTGCGTGAGTGTGTATGGGTCCGAGTTCAACAATTGCGCATAATACAAATTAATAATGCAACAATTGCATTGTTGTTGTTGTAGATGTTGTTGTTGCCTGTGTGGCATCCTTGATTTCATTAAATATTTGTAGCCGCTCGCTGTTATCAGTTTTTGAAATTGTTTTGCATCAGTCAGCAGCAGCAGCACCAGCAGCAGCAGCAGGAGCGGTAGCAGCAGGAGCGGTAGCAGCAGGAGCGGCACCAGCAGCAGCAGCAGTAACAGCAGCTTCATGGTTCGTGCCAGGCACATTTCTTGCTTTTATTGCGCTTGTCCCTTGCTTTTATGGCAGCAACAAATAGAAATCACAGACATAGTCACACAGCTAGTAGCAGCGAGCAACGACTTGGCCTGAATCACATTTGGCCCGCTGTAGCCGTTCAGCAATCCCATCAAATGCATTTGGCATACCGAACACGCATCCCGCCACATATTTGCTTCAACATTTTACGAGCGTGTTACAATCGATTCAAAGCTCGACGCGTTCTCGTTCTTCTGCTTCTGCTTCGGCTCCTGCTTCTTCTGCTTGTGCTTTGTTTCGTACGTGTTGGGCTTTTTAATTTGCCACAGACTAATTTTGCAACACTGGCCAATAATGATAATCTAATTATGACAGTCTGACGCAGATAACTTCCACACGCAGCTGTCATTCTGTGCCAGTTAAGGGAATTGCCATGGCCAAGACAGGCATTATTCAGTTATGGCATATTTGAGTTATGCTTTGTGACTTGTCAGAAGTTCTCTAATAGAACACATTGTTATTCACATATTTCGTCAGTTAGCCAAGCACCTTCAATTGCATTCATTTAGGTCATTAAAAGTTAATCTTGGCCCGGTTCAACGCTGCAATTCAGGCATTTCAATTAACGCCTAGTTATGAAACTCAGCCTAACAAATGCCAATAAGAATTTTTGGTTGGGCGGCAAAACTGTCTCTCATGCTGATTTGTGGTATTTCCTAGCTGACTTTATCTATCAAAAAGTCATTACTAAGCAAAAAATGGGAAAATGGGAAAATATCAATATTAATTAGTATGTATTACGTGACAACTTGCGTATAGGTTTGGCTGGTTGGGTCCACTTGGGTGCCCCACTTGGCCGGAAAGTTGGCTTTGATTTGCTGGCCGGTAATTTAGCGATTCATCAGCACGCGAAATGCCGTGGAAAGCTGCGCTTAATTGTTTTCGGTTTTCTACTACAGCTTCAGATTGGGGAAAATGGAGCAGATGTGTGTATATGTGTGTGAATGTGTTAGGGGGTGAGGGAGGGGTAAATCGGGTAAATCAACTAACCCACACTGGATGGATTAACAAACTGATTGGCAACGACATTAACATTTTCATCAGGCGCACAATGAATGAGTCAGAGAATTTTCCACAGCCAGGAGGTAATACTGAAAGAGTGAAAGAGAGAGAGAGAGAGAGAGAGAGAGAGACCGAGAGTGGGTGAGCAAGAGTGAGAGGGGGAGCTGGCTAGTTGACAGCCGTAATCCATCATCATTGTCCGAATGGAAAGCCTTTGAATTTTTATGATTATTATTATTATTATGTATTTGCGCGTGTGGGCGGCAACAATGGCGCCAAGGCAGGAAGTGCTATATATAGATTGTATTGTATATACATACACTACGAGTACTATCTATATCAGCGATTTTGCTGCTGTGTTAGCCATTTATCGGAATTCATGGCGCACGTTTCTCATTAGTCTCTGTTCTGCACTCATCAACTGTCTGTCGTTATGTCGTTCCGGTTCGTTTGTCCGCACGGTGGGGCGGATATAGTCGAGTTGACATGCTTTGACAGCTTACAAATTATCGATACCATTTATATGTCTACCGGCGCACTTTGTCCCAAACATGGCCACAAAGCCGGGACTTTGTCAAAAAGCGACCACAATTGCAATCAATTGAATAACTTATCTATATGACGATTGAGTGTTTTGGCAGTGATCAAGCTGGTCAAGATATAATACCTGATTGAAGTGGTTAATTTGAAGAAGTGGATTGAGAATTGGAAGTAGTTTTTACTTACTTAGTGTTAAGAGAGAAAGCAGGTAATTAAGTTCAGTTAAGTTGTATTAACACAACATTTTATTTAACAACACAATTGAAGACGTAAAAAAGAATTAAATTAAAACTGAATTCGAAACGTTTTTGCATTTCTCAAATATAATAACTGATTGAAGATGTAATATGAAGAAGATTTAAAATATTTTCGAGCACTTGAAATTTATTATTATTATTGCTTTTATTCTATTTTATAATTTTTTAGAGCAAAAAAAAAAAAAAAAAATAATAATAATAATAATAATTAAAAAAATTATTAAATGAATTATTTAAAAAATTGATTTGATAAAAATTCGATTTTTTATTTATTTTTTGTTTTTTGTTATCCATGCCAATTTAGTATCTTAATAATAATATTTATGCAGCAAATGGGATTAAAGTTATTTTAATTAAATTCGATTAAAAATATTATTAATTAAATTGAAAGCATGAGACGTAAAATAAAAGTTTTATAGGCAGTTTTCAGAGTTTTTGCTAGTAAATAAAATCTAATAAATAAATATTTGTTTTCCTAAACCTTTTACTATACAATCAATCAAACTTTAATTTCAATCAACTATAATACTATCAATCAAATATTACTCAAATACCTTAAATTCATTTGCAGAAATTTTAACGGCTTGCATTAAGTGCTGAGTCCATTGTGTATGTGTTTGGGATGGGATGGGATTGGATGGGGGAGGTTGTGCTGCTTAGCGGGTGGCTAAGTGCCGATAATCATGACTGACTTTTACAACGGCCGTATGCCAGCGACAAATACTGTTCTATGGCTAACTGCTTTTAGCCCGCTCCGCTGCTAAAGCAGTTTCTGCTGTCGGCGAACAGGTTTAATCTGCTTTCCACAGATTTCTATCACTGTCATGGATGTTGTCGTTGGTGCCGTTGCCGCTGTCGCTGTCGCCGTCGCTGCTGTCGCTGACGGCGTTGCCGTTGTCAGCGCCAGGCTGTGCCACATCGTTCGCAGCGAGCTGAGCCTGTTTTTCCCTTTGGATTCACATCGGCGCTGCTGCGCCCTGTCGCGTCGCCCTTTTTTTTTTTTTTTAATGATACACAATTAGTGCGATGATAAATGGTCTGTCAAATGCAGCATCAATGCCTGACACAACAACAATATCAACCACAACAATCGTCTTTCGCTTTTCTTTTTTTTTCCCCCTTTTCTCTTCTTCTTTTTTTTCCGCTCTTTTAGCATCGATGACTCCTTGACTACTTAGTCCTCGCTGCCGCCGCCGCCTTTGTTATAGTTCGTTCATTGAAATCATCAGTTTTTGTAGTTCTCAGTGAGTGAGATATCCACAGAGCAGACAGTGGGCCGTGGGGCTGGCAAAAACTAATGATGGCAGCGCTCAGATATTGGATATTAATTGTTACAAATAACAAGAAGCTGCACTTCAGCCAACAGCAGCAGCAGCAGCAGCAGCAGCAGCAGCAGCGGGACAGTATCAATTAAAATGACTGAAATAAATTGTAGACACAAAGTACATGGCCAACAAGGCATCAGCCGCAGCAGCAGCATTAGACAGACATGCCCAGCTGGATAAGCTCGACTAAGTCGACCAGCTGCTCGTCTGACCAGGGCGCCAGGGAGCTATTTCTGATTAGCCACGTTGCCAGGGCCGCACAGAACTCAGCATTCATTGGGGAAAAAGGCGAATGAAGCGGCCATAAAATATGGCATGCTGTGCACAGCCTCAAGCGTTTTGTTCAAGTAATTGTAATAGATACGTATATACGTGTTTATTATATATATATATATATATTATATCTATATGTATATTGCTGTTTCTCGTGTTGTCTGGCTGAAAGTCGCACCAAAAAATCGAGGCGGGCCAACAACTCGCGTCAGGCACTTGCACAAAAGTCATTTAGCTGAAATTTGATGCCTTTAACAATGAACGACATCAGCGGGCTGAACTTTAATGGATGATGGCACTGAGTATCAACTTTGATATGAAATGATATTGACGGATAGTTCGCTGGAGCTCAATTAAGCTGAAATGCGAAACTCTTTGCTTCAATATTAGTTTGTACTTGAGTGGCTGAAGGTAACGGAATTACCTGTCTGAAGGTTGAAAGGAATTGTAGCCATTTCGTTGCTCTTTGCTCTTTGTTGCTGATCAAGCGATCATTGCGCTTCATATTTTGTTATAGTTTTGGTTACTAATCGCTTTAAATTGTAGTTTAGTTTTCTATAAAGCTGGCTGGTTTCACTCGATATGCCGTTGGCATATGAACCGTAATCAATTGAACTCTCTCTATCGCCCTCTGCCTCACACCCACGCACAGCAAACAACACTAGGCTCATAGCCAAGGAATGATCCAGCTCAGACCCGAAACCCAAACCCAAAATCGAATTGTGCAATCTGTAATCAGCTGCTGTTTCCAACCGAAAATGCAAATGCAATTGCGAATGCGACGGCGAATGCGATGGCGAATGCGAATCCGAATTTGACTGCGTATGCAGATGCGATAGATGGCAATAATCGCGTGCTGGCTGGCATTGGGTTGGCATAACTGTAAATTATCGTTACCGAATCAGGTTGCCACATCGGCTCAGATAACGCACTGGCAATGGAGCATACTTGCGTCTTGCATGATTCAATTGCGTAATGGGCGGCAATTGGGCGCCACATCAAAGTCGCCGAGCATAACTTCATTTACATTACAATCGGAATGGGCAATCACTAGTCTGTGTGTGTGTGTGTGTGTGTGTGTGTATCGAGTAACGCACCCGCATTGTTATCGAATTGCCATTTGGGGGTGGTGCAAGTTGGCGTTTGTACTGGTGATGCAGCAGCCTCTCGTTGTGCCACATTTAAAATTTGAACTTTATTATTAGTTTTTGCGGTTGATTTCGATTCGAATGCAATCAGAGAGCGACGACGTTGCAACAGTTTGCGGTACGAATGACACATTAACCAGCCTTGCCTCTACATGCAACCCGAAAGAGTGCAACAGAGATAGCAATTGCCGAGGATAGCCGCAGGATCGTGTGGTCGCGCAGTTTGCCTGTCATTCGGCGAAAATGGTTTTACCCCAAATTCAAGCAAATTCAAGTTGATATCTTTGCTTTTGCCTGAAGTCGTCTGTTTAACTTGAGCATATTAAAGATATGTGATGTATTATAAATGTATACTATTTTGATTTATTTCGTTTTCTCTATGAATATGTTTTTTTTTTTCCTTTGACTTAGTATCATATATCTAGCGAATATATATTTCTCCGTTACTATGTCAACAATAGACACTAAATGAGCTTTTAATTGCTTCATTCATTAGTTCTCCTCAAAGGTTTTCGTTTAGAAAACCCAAAGAATTGATATTCATTTCTTATCTATTTTTTTTTTTTTTTTTTATTTATAAAATTTTCTTCTCTCTAGTCATTGATACTACTCATCAAATAAAAACACAAAAAATTGTTGTGATTTTTGTTCTTGATATACTTTTATTTAAAGCTTGGTTTTCATCATTTCGCTGTTGTTCTTAGTTTTGAGCTTTTGTTTCTTTTTTTGGTTTGATTTTTTGTTGGTATTGCATTACGATGTACTTATGAGCTAAATCGATTGGCATTTTCTAGTACGCAATGGAGTAGTCAAATGTACCGTAGTTGACATACTTCTGTTCGAAGTACTTGGCGAACTGGTCGACATAGTAGATCTTGACATCCTTGAAGAAAGCGTTGGGCACAAAGTAGCTGTACTCCTCGGCAGAGCGATCGAAGGGATAGCCGAAGGGCTGGCTGTCAACAAAGCGGGTGCCGGAGCCAACGCCGGACTGGTAGGTGTAGTCGAAGTTGGAGAACTGCTCGTAGTTCTCGGTGTAGGGCGAGACAAAGAAGTAGAACTGCATGGGCATGCCCTCCTCCCAGCCGCGTGGCAAGACCAGGCGATCGGGGAAGGCATTGTGTGGCTCGCTCAGATCCAATGGGAAGTCGTAGGTGCCCTCGCTGGCCAGCATGACGTATTTGTAGAGTTCGGTGTAGGTGAGGCGGTCCTCAGCGGTCCAGGTGAACTCCTTGGAGCTGCGCTTGATGGTGTTCTGGCCGGCAACGAAGGGATAGACAAAGCTGTCGATCTGCACAAAGTTTTGGGTGTTGTACTTCAGCGGGATGACGCGACCGTACTCGTCGAACTTGGGTCCGAGGAAGACGCGGACAACACCCTTCTGCACCTTGTCGGATTCGATAACGAACTCAAAGTTGAAGGGCTTGTGGTTGAGGCGGGCCTGGCGGGCGAGGAGAGTCTTGTCCCAGACGAACTGGCCATCGACAAAGGTCATCTTGTCGTTGAGCAGATTGGTGACATCAAAGTCCACAAAGTCGAAGTAGGTTTCCAGTTTGCTGACGGCCACATCCGTGAACTTGAAGCCTTCATAAGTCAGATCATTCTTGGTGTAGGGTGCCAGATAGAACTTGAATTTGTAGAAGACATCAGTGAACTTCTTGTAGAAGGAGTAGAAGAAGGGATCACGCAGCATGGTCTCGAAGTTGAGGAACACGTTGGGGAAGACCTCGAAGTCGAAGTAGTCAACATCAGCGAAGTACATATGCGACAGCACGTAGTAGTAGTTGAAGAAGTACTTGTCGTAGGTATCAACATTACCCTGCAGATAGTTGCCAATGAATTGGATGGCCTCGGGCTTACGGAGATCGATGACGACACCATCGGCGGTCGTGTAGTAGCCGGTCTCAATCACATTGTAGATGCGGTCGAAGAAGTTCTGGATCTGGTAGAGCATGTCGAATTTGCCGTAGGTCTGGTACTCGAAGTAGTTCTTGCGGTAACTGTAGCCAATGCCATTGTAGTAGATCAACTGAGGATCATAGCCATACTCGACCTGTTTGTACCAGAAGTACTCTGGGATTTCGCCAAAGCCGTTAGCCAAACGCTCCTGGTAATAGCGGGCCAGAATCTGTTGAACATTGTAGATCCACCATTCTCCGCGACGATCCTTGTCCAGACCGAACTGCTTGCCATTAAGGAAGAAAGCGTAGTCCAAGTTCAGGTAGTACCAGTAGGCGTTCCAGCCCAAATCTTCGGTGAAATAGCTCAGTTTGCTCTCAGCATTGAAGAAGTCAATGTCGCGGGTATAATCGACGGGCATGTAGAACTTGTGGAGGCCGCTCATGATTTGCGTGTACTTGGGATCCTTGTTGTACTGTGCAACATTTTCACGGAGGAAGAACTTATCCTCAACGTACCAGTGCTCGCCCAGACCCATCATCTTCCACCACTGCCAGGTCTTCCAGTCCTTGGTGTAGAAGTAGAAGTTGTCGCTGAACTCGCTAACATCCTTGTACAGGATATCCTTGTATTCCTTCTCGTACATGATCAGCTTGCTCCACACATCATAGTCGAACTTCTCGGCATCGTACACGAACTTGCTGTTGAAGAAGTACTGCGGGAAGATCTCATAGATCTGGGGCAGAATGAAGCCTTCCAATTCTGGCTTGTGGATGACAGCCAGGGTCAAAGCGTAGACAAACATGCCCTCGTTCACATGGATGCGAGCCCATGCCACGTTGTTCACGAAGGTTGCCCAGTCATTGGCGTAGTAGAAGAAGTTGAACAAGCCATAAGCCTGCATGTAGTGGGTCTTGACCAGGGCACCGAAGAATTCACCCCTAGGCAGCAGGGCACCCAGTTTGTAGGACTCGTAGAATTTCTCCATATAGAAGTCATACTCCTGCAGGCAGACCAGAATATGTTATAACAATGGATTATTCCATTGTTCGAGTTCGATATGACCAACTTACCTTGTATTGTGCCTTGTCAACCACCAGATTTTGTCCCATCTTGATCCATTCCTCGAACATCAGTGGATCCTCCACGCGGTAGAGTATTTGGAAGAAGAACTTTTGCTTGTCCAAGAATTCAGCATCAGCAATCTTCACCTTTGTTGAGGTGGGCACGCTGAAAGCGGCCACACAGCCCACGAGGGCCAGAAGGACCAGTGTCAGTTTCATTCTCGTTGCGTTCAGTTCTACTGCTCCGGCTTTGGTATGCTTCAGCTCCAAACACCTAAAGACTGTTGATCTGAACGTGCTGCAGCCGGGCCTTTTATACCCAATCAAGTCCGGCACTGCACCATATCAGCATCAGACAATGGTCATGGCAGAGCCAAAAATAGCAAACATCATAATTTAATTACCAATTATGTGCAGTCCGATTCGCACTTATCACCTACGCCGGCCCTGAATTGCACGCTGGATCAGTTGCGATAAGCCCCAGCCGGCAACCCCAAGTGCATAGCTCCTACGTAGTCGCTGCCAATATCAAAGTTGTGTAATCGCTATACCGACTGCAGCATGTCGTGAATAATAATTTTTATAAATTTGACACTCGACGTCTCTCAGACGCTATGCGGCGATAATCACAATGTACGCATATATTTTATTTCGACTCTGATATGATTCTTGTGGCATTCAGTTGTTGTACTCGATTTTGAAATGTCATTTCTAATAAAATATTCTAGAATTTTTTCTATTCTATGTAGAAACTTGTTTACTGCACATTCTTCATCCGCTGATAGCTTGAGTTTATGTTTTGAGTATAACTATTTACTGTACTTTTCATATCATGATCTATATTCATGCATATTATTTAAAAGTAATTTAATTATAATTAATTCAATTTGCTGCTCAAAGAAGTGAAAGTACTTAAGCTTAAGACGCTTAAACTTAGGAAGTTGTGCTTAATTGATTGAATTACCTATAACTATTTAAACCTATATCATTTTATCATTAGTTAAACAATTCAACTGCAATAAAATGTATGAAAAATAGTATTTATTATTTGTACACATAAGGCCTCCCATAGCTGCATTCACAATTGGCAATAATATTGTTTAAAATAATATTAACTTAAAAATATATTAGCTTAGACTTGCCATTGAATATTAAGTTTATTTTAAAAAAATATTTTGTTTTATGTTGAGCGCTTTGATATCAAATACACGAAAGTTCGCTGCCATCTAAACATACATATATAGGCACGTATATACATATATATTGCCAAAGTATGAGCATACCTCTGCGCCGCACACACCTTCTTCCTCTCAGCAACTGCCGGCATTGCAATGCTCAAGGTAAAGAAATACGTAAAGTAAGCGCTGAGCAATAACAAAGCGTGAAACGAAATTCAGCCAGTTGTAAGGAAGTCTTCCGGTAAAGACCAGAACTCTCTCAAATAAATGCACAATTAATTTTCATGGCAAGGCTCAAGAGGAATTTTCATTTCGTGGGAATACGCTGCAAATTGTTGCCAACTACAGCTTTTACAATAAAATAATAACACAAGCTGCAAGAGGGCGGGCGGGGTGTGGCGTTAACTTCGGGTGTAAAAAACACTACAAAAAATGGGAGAAAAGAAAAACATTTTTTTCTCGCTGTTATAACAAGCGTGTGAAATATTTATGTATATATATATATATATATATATATATATATATTTTTTTTTTTTTTAACAAAAACGAAGTTGTAAAAAGTATTTGGCATACCCAATGTTGAGAGTCTAGCAAGATGGGTATCTCGTTTTCTGCAGATTATATGTAGGCTGAGAAAGCTTTATAAATGATAATTAAAAAAAAAAAAAATTAAGTACTTTATGGAACTTCAAACAACCTAAATCTTTGCCTAAAATTTGAACATTTTTGTTAAATATTTTACCTAATTATATACCTTTTAAATTTTTAACAAAATTGCTTTCAAATTATTTATTAAATTCCATTTACGTCTTTAATTGAATAAATGTTTTTTAATTTATGTGGATACCTTTTTGAGTAATTAAATTGCTTTAAATATAATTGTAAAATTCCATTTGGACAAGGTATTTTTTAATCGACTTTCAGCAAATACGCCTCCAACCAGCTTTTCTATAGTATGCGCGATGTTTTGCTAAAAAGTTTCTTTTTTATTAAAATATTGAATGTTTTTACTTGGGTGTTAGCGCTTACCCCAGCAATGAAAAGTTTGCCATACTTTGAATTTGTTGTTTTGTGTGCTATTCCTTAATTTATTTTCGCCAGTTGCGGCAGCGCAAAAAAAAAAAAAAGAACTGAAGCAACAAAATCAAAATCGCGCAAATGAGCAAAGTTTTCTTCGCCAATTTCTATTTTTTTTTTTTTTTTTTTTTTTTTTTTTGCCGAGCAAAACTGCAGAATTTATTGCTTTTGAAATGTGGTAGCGCATAAATGTGCAACAAAATGGTGCAAACAGCCAGCAGGCAACAGGCAACAATGCCAAAAAATACAAAAAAAAGAAAATAAGGAAAAAGCAGAAGAAAAAACATATATAAATTCTTTTATAGGAAAAGGTTGCTGCTGTTGGCTATGTGACCAACTGTGGTCTCTCGTTTGGGTCGAAAGCCGCGAGGCCGCAACGTAAATGAAATGAAATGAAATGAAGAAATGAAATGAAATGAAAAATCCGCACATAATTGCAAATGCGTGAGATATTTTCCAAATGGCAAAATTATGAAAATGCTATCACATTTCACCATTCTGGGGCTCTTCATTTCATTTGTGTTGCCTGCCTCGACCAAGTTTTACGTATTCCACTCAGGCTTGGGCCTTAGAGAATTTTTGGACGCCCCAATGTTGTTGGACAACTTTTGCATTGATGGGGGCTCGCAGTGCTCCAAATATTGAAACAGCTTAAAACGTGAACACGTCAGTAAATTAGTTCTAATCTAACCATTGACCTTCCATAGTCGCCAGACTTTTTAAGGCTGATAAGCCAACGTCTATATAGTTTCGATACTTATTTTATAGTTGCGAAACGTTTTTGTTGCTTTCTATATATTTTTAATCACAATGGATTAAACCTAAAAGTATGTACTTTAAAGCTCGTTAAATATGTTAAGTGTGATGTTAAGTGTGAGAGCAAACATTATTTTTAATAATTATACAATCATAAAATATACCCAATATAATTAATATACATATTTAAAATATTGTTACATTGAAATATCATGGACTATAATGCTGTATTAAATACATTACATATAACTCCATTCACATAATTAAATACACAGAAAATAATTAAAGTTTGATTTTTACCTAAAGTGCCTTCAATTGACCGATAAAAATCGGCTTAAATAAAACAGAATTCTTATTGTTATTTAGTCTCATATGCGCGCATGTAAACACACAAATACAAATGAAACATGCATGAGCTTTTGCACTTTGCACAGTGGGCCATAGAGTGGCGCGACCCACATATTTAATTGAGTGCTGCTCTTTTATTTAAAATGCAAAATTAATGGCCAGCTACTATAGAAATAATACAATAAAACTATTAATCAATGCCTGTAAACTCTCATATTCCAAAGAGACGAAAAAAAGAAAGAAAAAAAAAAACAAAAACGGGAATAAGGGAAAAGAGAAAATATGAAAACATAAAAAAAAAGAAAACAAAACAAAAACTTTGCCCACTTTATAAATTTAATGGAGTTTACAATAGCAGAAGCAATTATATTTCAAAACTTTTTTACAGCCTTTCATTTTTCTGCATGTGCTCCACATATATACATGTATGTAAGCATTTATATATACATATATAAATTTATATGCATATATATGTGTATATGTATCACTGTATATTGTGGGCGTAGCTGGCAGAACTGCTGCCTAGCCAAGATTCACTGAGCCCGAAACATAAAAAGTCTACAGAGAAGCTGCAGTTAGTAGTACGATGGAAAAAAAATGCACTACATGACGCTTGGGGGCACAATAGCGCAAAAGTTTCAAGTGGACTCTCCAGTGGGGTAGCTAGGAGGGGGCGCAATAGACTGGGTTTGTTTGGGCTCCGTTATATGTGTGCTGGTCGTTGGCATCTGTTCAGCGTTGTGGCACATATTCCACTTTTGCCTTTTATTGCATGCTGTGTGTTGGTTAGCTCTCGGGCTCAGTTGGGCTCTGGCTCTGGGCCCTGGGCTTCTCTTTTACAATGTATTTTCATTGTTTTAGAACAATGTTTCCCATTTGGTTGCGCGACTGACTTTGATTTGCCGTCTCACTTACATACCCCCGAGCAGGGCCGGGCCGGGTGCCAGTGCCCCCTGCTGCTTCAGCGCCACCTCTCCATCCATTCCTATTGTAGTTTTATTTATGCTAGTAAAAGGCATTCTTAAATTTGTAGCCATAGTGCTAGAATTCTACCCACATTGATTGAGTCTTTAACATGTTGTTAGTTAATATTAAAGCTAAAAGCTTTTGAATATAATAATTTTTCTAAAAAATATGTATGATCATTTATATTTCTTTACTTATTTTTTAAGCAGCACACATATGTATATATTTTTAGATATACTATTTAATATGTTTATTTTTAGCAATTTAAAATTAGCTCTTAAATTTTGAACATTTCTGCATTCTAATTCTTTAACGAAACATTGGTTCACTCTAAAAACTTTTGTAAAGCTTTAAGCTTTCCGCTTAGCGTTTTACTGAGTCAGCAGACGTGTTAATTCTTGTCACATGTGTACTTGTTGTTGCTTCTGATTGTGTGGCGCTTTGGTCGCTGATCAATCAGAAGTCAGGATGGCCGAGTGGTCTAAGGCGCTGCGTTCAGGTCGCAGTCTACTCTGTAGGCGTGGGTTCGAATCCCACTTCTGACAAGATTTTTTTTTGTATTTATGAAGATTATTTTGCATTATTTAACTAACAGCTCCGACGACACCTAAATCAAAAGTCTCTCCAGTTGCTGAAGTAAAACAGTCACAACCATAGAAAACCTAATTTTCAACCCAGTGCAAATATCAACCGTCAGAGCCAACATTCGTCGTCGTGTTGGTTATTATTGTTGGTTGGTTCGGGTATTTGGCCGCTGGCTCTTGAAAATGTCTGTGAGGCATTTTTTTTTGCTGTTTGGAGCACATGGCGAACATTAACAAAGTTTCACTTGAAAATTAAGTTGCTTTTCTGGCTGCTGTTGCTGAGCGAGAATTCAATAAATTTGCTGCAGGGCATGTTTGTAGCAGTTTTGCACCCATAGACAAGGCGAGGGGCAAACGAGAGAGAGTAAGAGTGAGAGTGGGAGAAGGCGATGTACAAGCAGCAATAACACAGGCAGAGCAAACAACAACAACAAAAATTGTGTGCAGGTTTTGTTTTTGCTTGAAATTTTTGTTTCGCAACATGACGACCACGAAACGGAACCCACACACATACACAGAGAGAGAGAGACAAACGAAAGCTCATAAAATATTTAACTGCAGATACACACACCCATACACACGCACATGTCCGAAGGGTCGTTTGAAATCGTAGCATTGCAAAAAAGTGCGTTCAAAAATGTTTCTTTATTCTTTCTTTTTTTTTGTTTTTTTTGTTTTTTTTTTTTTTTTGTCTTTTGCTGCTGCTAACAATAAAAGTTCTCTGAGCGCCAATTTTGCTGCCGCTGTTGTTTTTTGCTGTTTTTGCCGGTCGTTTCCTTTGGCTTCTCATTTTCCGCCATTTGCAGCTGTGCCGAAATGCAAACGACGCACACACTCATGCACGCACACATACACACGCAGACGCACCTGCCCGTTCATGAACAGCAAAATATCGAACACCAAAAAGTGTGCTGGCAGAATTTCAGGCAGAGCTCAGGCAGAGAGGCAAGTAGCATGGCTTTTGTATGTGTATGTGTGTGTGTGTGTGTGCGCGCCCACATGTGGTCCGCCCATCCTTTGGCGAACCTAAAAACTGGGTTACAAAGTTTTATTTTCAAATGTTGTTTTGTGGGTGCGCATGTGGGTTTTGGGTGTGAAGGTGTGGGCGGGTCGGGTTGGGCGGGGGGGCGTGGTATTGGTCCATAGAGGCTATCATGCTCCAGCCAAAGTGAATTTATGCCAAACGCGAATATTTCCATTGATTTTGGCTTCTTTATTGCCATTTTTCGTCCTCGTCGTTGGCATCCTTAAATGTTGTAACAATTGTTTTTTCCCTCACTCGAATTTTGTTTGCCCGTTCTTTGCCAGCAACTAGCAAATAAATTGTTACCATGTCTGAAGAAAGAAAAAAAACCCCAGCTGCAACTGCAACTGCAAAAGTTACCAAACGAAAAGAAAAAAGATTTAAAAAAAAGCAACAAAATGAATACAAATCAACGCAACAGCAACAACAAAACCAGAAACGAGGGCGCAATATTTATTTTGTTTCTATTCGTAAAGACCTTTCAGCTCGATTATTTAAGGCTTCGCTCGGCAATGCTCGCATAGCAATTTATTTTGGCAACTAACACGAAATATAGACCATAAATTGAGTTCGAACCAAATTGAATAATTGTCAGAGAATAATTGAATAATTGTCATTAAGGAAATGAACGTGAACAACATATATTTAGTATTAAAATATTATAAACATATTTGCAGTTTTTATTAATCTAAATGGCAAAAGAAATTCTTGTATTTTGTATTGACATATTAATTGATAAATATTGTAGCTTAGGCTCTGGCATAAAGTCAGGCATAGGAACAGGGATAAAGCATAAGGAGATCAAGCCCAGGATAAATAGTATTACTAATAATTTATGTATGATGACAGAGCTATAAATATGATATGGGCACTACATTTACATGATTGGGAAAATATATGTAATACGCAGAAATTGGCATACCCATTAAGTATATACGTGTACAGGGTTCTCCATATTCGAGTGACCCATCAGGCAACCCTACAATGATGATGTTTTGCTATAAACTCTACTATAATAACAGGCATAGCCTAATTGGAAAATAATTCTTAATATCATCGTTTTATTCATATCAATATATATTCTTTTAATTTATACTAACACCAATTTTCATTTCTCATCTCTTTTCAGGTGTGTATCATTGGCCAAGCAATTATTTGCAAATAATCCCTATTGATTCACGATAACGTCTATGATAAGTATAGCATAAAGTAGCAGAAGTCTCTACTTATTGAATAGTTATAATGATATGTGGGTACATATATGTGAATTCAGCTTCAGATTGCTCTGCCGTTAGGAGATTTCGCTTTCTCTGAAGTAGCACTTAGTATGTAAATAACAGGCCGTTACTTTTCCGTTCCGTTTGTCCGAGCAGTGCTTTGCAATGACAAATAACCATGCCTGCTGGTATTCTCTATGCCACATGCCCCTTGCCCCCCTTGCCACTTGCCACTCTCTTGGCCAGGTTGTCATCTACGTTGGCTCCATCATTGTCTTTGTACTCGTCTCATTGCCGCGAGCGCTTTTATCTTTACGTTCAGTTCAGTTTACTTTCTTTCTAATGCCCCACCGCGCCCCTCACTTACGCTAGCCTGGCCAACATCTTGAATATTACAGTTACGTGTGCCGTTGACGGTGTGTGTGCGTGTGTGTGTGTGTGTGTATAGCCAGCCCACAGCCAAAGGCCTTTATCGTAATATGAAAAGCTTCTTCATGCTGTCCCATACTTCAATATAAAAATGGCGGCACCAACACACACACACACACACACACGCACACACACACACACACACACACTTAAATTATGAAAGGCCGTGAATGCCGCTACGAACTCAAAGCGAATGCTTTTTCACCACTTAAGACTTTGGGCTTCATCGGTTTTTGGCCTTTAAATAAATAAAACCAAAGTCGTTGAGCAGAGGCAAAGCTTTCGCATTCAGGCAAGTCAGTAAATGAGGGAAAGCTGTAAAGAGCGAAGGCGGGAAGGAGGCGGGCCAAGGGTTGCCTGCATTGACGATGGCCTGAAAATCCAGCAGCCACAAGTAGCTCAAAGCATTCAGAAGCCGCAGAATAATGACAATAATAATAATGACATTGATGATTTCAATGGCAAATAAAACAAACGCTTTGGCAAATCGAAATCTTTTCGCGACGCAGCTGCTGACAAGTTAATTCTTAGAAATCCCCCCACAAGCAATTTGCATTGGAAATGCTTTTATTAAACTTTTTATAGAGATTTGATAGGGAATGTTCCCAGAATATGTCAGATTAATATTGATGTCCCCAGGTCACTATTTGTTTGTGCGAGTAATCTTTCCATTCGCTGGAATCTGTATGCTGCTCATGGATTAGATATCTTGGGATAAGAAGTAAATTTGTACATGAATATTATTCGCTTTAATCTGCATAAGTTAGCCACGAGGTTTAGTCATACTATGCCTATTTTAATAAGCCCCAACTTTTAGCTATAAGGACATTTTCCTGTATTATTCAATGTGCTTCGACTAGCCTTAATGACAGCAGTTTCCTGTTTGACTAATCTGTAGCTGCAGTCCAATATCGTATGTGTTCCGTGCAGATGCACCGCGCTCAATTTCATTAGGGCCAATCGCAGCAGCTAAGCTGAATCGATGCCAATTGGCAGCGTGCAGCACCTGCAGCACCTGCAGGAGCTCCGGCTCAGGCTTAGGACCAGGTACAGGTACACTCGCTCGATTTGACATGACCCGCTTTACTTTCGAGCGCGTGCCATGTGAACCACAGAAGCGAACGCGAGCTGGCTGGTTGGCTGACTGCTTGACTGCCTTGTAGCTTGTTGGAATGGATTTGAGGTCCTGGACTGGTCTGAGCTGGGCCGGCGTCCGTTTTATGGGTCATTGGAGCAGCATCAGTGGCAGCCACTGACGTGCTTCTGGCTGTCATACTGGCAATCATTGGGTTCGAGCTGATGAAAAGCCAGAGAGCGTGCTGCGACATAACCTACATGATAATGTCAGTTGACGATGGGACGGGACAGGTTAGTAAATAAGGGCAGAGCACCACTGGCAGTTCAGGCAGTTCAGCCAAAGCTAAGGCGATGCTGTTGCTGTTGCCGTTGCCGTTGCCGTTGCCTTTGCTGGAGCCGGAGCTGATGCTGTAGCTGCTGCCATAGCTGCAGCTGGTTGACAGGCAAACGGCATCATTAAACACGAACAAAGTATCATCGTCGTACTCATCATCAGCAGCCATCAGATGGTATACATAAACTTTAGCACGTGCCAGCCACTCGCACACTGAGCGAAATTACCCAGAAACATATCAAATGAAATGCCAGGGAATTGTTAAATAGTTGGATTAATTGTTAATCAAGTGTTGCAAGTGGATTCGCGTTGAGGGAGGTCAACGGAATGAAGAAGCTGAAGAAAAGAAGGGAATTTTACATTTTTATAAGAATAATACTCTATGCTAAGACATAGTTTAGTTACTATAGCATATGTACTATAGTATATGTATATATACTAAGCATAATACTCTATGCTAAGACATAGTTAGTTACTATAGTATATATATATATATATATATATTATGGAAAGAATCCTTCTTGAGAATTCTCTCCTAGAATATTGATTTTATTGTAAAAAATTTAGTTTCTATTTTATAAATTGTCTTAGCAATATTTTAGGATTATGCAATGCATGGGCTTATTAGAAAAAATTATTATAATTAATTATTATTATATTATTATTATACTAATTATTATTATAGTTAATTAAAAAAGGAATTAAACTCTTATTTTGTATATATATATTTTTTCCAATTATAACAAACTCAAGCACAATTGATGTATTCCACATTTATATTTTTAAAATTTCCATCTACCTTCACACCATGCCTTAACTCCGTCCTTACCCAAGTTACAAAAGTCAGTATCACATAAATATGAAAAAAAAAAGTTTTAATGGCACATTGCTAGGCTTATAGGCCTAAGGACTCTTGACTAAATATTTAAGTACATATCTGTCCGAATTTGCATACGGGCATAAACCTATTTAACTCGCTAGGAGATCATTTGATACAGCTTTATTTGACCTTTCATATACACACACAGGTGTTTATAAAAGCACAAGTTAAAATGACTTGCAGAAAGAGCAGCTTCAATCAACCTCTCAAGCTGTGATTACATTTCAAAAAGGAAACACGCATATGAACGTGCGTAATATATATATATCATATATACATATATGAGTATATATATGCGCATGTTGTGTGCATGGGAAAAGTCTCAGTGTATTGCAATTCATTTTGTACATACGCTCAGTTTCGTGCTGTGCATATCATAAAGCGCACACATGGCTCAGCAACGGCCTTATGGGCTGCCCCGTCCGCCCCACGGCCGCGTCTGGCCGTGCTCGAAAGTAGCGTCAATTTATAACGCAATGCAAGTCATCGTTTGATTGTGTGAGTGTGTGTGTGTGTGGGTGTATGTGTGTGCGTGTGTGTGTGTTGGTGTATGTGTGGGTGTGTGTGTCCCAGCTAAGGCGGGGCTCAAGTGCCTGAGCCTGATCAATTACACCCACTGACATTGTTAACCCGGTACGAGGACCAAACCCATGCTGGCATTCATATTTGTGTGTGTGTGTGTGTGTGTGTGTGTGCACTAAGCACACGCGTCACTTATTACAATGACAATGATATGGCACCCCCTCAGCACACACACACACAAACGCACATACACCTGTCTGTCTGCCACTGTTTTTGTCTCCATCTCAGCTGGCACATCTACCTGTTTGCGATTCATTCATGCATGCCTCACTGGCCCAGTTGCGACTGGGTGCGTGCACCTGACATCGCTGGCTGTGGGCTCCTCTGGCCATGTGTTTGCTTGGGCACATGTAAAGCATCTTATCTGCGTCGTGTAAATGCTGCTGCTGCTGCTGCTGCTGCTGCTGCTGCTAACCATTTGCCTAAGCCAGGCCTGGATTATGCACAAACACACACACCCATTGAGAGAGAGAGAGAGAGAGAGGTGGATACAACGGGCTTTGGCACACATTCGGATGAGTTTTCAGCCAGCTCATGCCGAAAATATCATTTAGTTTCTGTTTGAAGAGCAAGTCATACAGGCGTGAGCTCCTAATGATGCACACAGCTTGAATGCAAAAGAAAACTTGGATTGAATACGAAAACAAAAACGAGGAAAGCATAAAACGGAAAAATGAAAATGCATTACGCAAGCTATCAGCCGGCAAACACTTGACGAATACACAAACAGCAACACATACAATACATGTATATAATTTTTACCTACAGCTGAAGGTCATCAAAGAGGCTCCAGGCAGATATTCGAGTGAAATGTATCGAAATTCTTGATCGGTATACGAAATTTAATTATCTCTGTACCTGTCTTCACAGCTGCAATACAATAGCTTTTAATTTACTGCAGAACTTGCGGCCAACACATGCTGACGCTGTAAAAAGTAATTAAATTTATATATTTTAACATCAGGCATTCCTTTTGCCAGCGCACTGCGCATGGGCAATTTCTCAGCAGTTACTTGGTTCCTTAAAATTGGGGAAAACAAAAATGATATAAGAGCATTGCAGGGACTGCGCGACTAGGAGATGCCCTGGACCCTGGGAGAGGCTGGTATGCCAAAGTTGCCTTGATGCATACAAAAATATAATATAATGATTATATTGTATTAAAATTCGAAAAATATATATTATGATCGTACACAGTAAAGCTGAAATCTCTAGATCATACGGTATATGCATTAGGCTTGATCGATTTTTATCAATAATAAGGCAATTGGGTGAGTATCCAAAAAAAGATAAGCTACTACAGCGAATGGTATGAGTGAGTTCGCTGCGTGTAGGCGGACGGACAGACGAATGAACGAAAATACAGATAAACATTTCTAGTACGGCTCAGCTCAGATATATGACTTCATGGAGTTTTCCATCTTTTCTTCTGCCTGTTACATATGTTTTCACAAAACCAATACACCCTCTTATTCCATTTTTAATGGGCTCAGGGTATTACAAGAAGAAGAAGCAGAGGGACACCTGCCAATTGGTTGCGACAATTTGTTGTCATTAAAGGCGCTGGAATCGATGGTCTTTGGTGGCAGTTCGCTGCACAGCCACAAGACTCTACGGCTCTGGCATCAGTCTCTCTCTCCCTGGAGCGGACGCCGCATGCCTTGAGCGTAAATAAATGCAAAATAATACAATAATAATTAAAAGTGCATAAACTACATAACAGAATCGTGGCGCAGCTGGGCACCGGAATCGCGGAAAGCGCGAAGTGGATCGTGCCGGGTCCTTGGGGCGTCGAACATGTGCCGGCCTTGCGTTTCCACTTGACGTAAGTTGCGTTAATTGCTGCATAAATGGCGTGTAGTCCATATCCTGTCACATTTTGTGGCGACCGCAGGACATGCGGCAGATCCCGAGCCGACCTGACCCGCACTGAGCCGACTCAACCTTGTTTTCCGCTTGGCCTCGTCTTCACTCACGTCCGCCCGTTCACTTTTGGCCTAAATGAATTTAAAGGCTTTTATGATTTTCCTTAACGTCTGCCGATTAATTTCATTTCACATGAAGCACGTTTGAAACAAGGCTATGTTGCGCCCAAATGGACGCCAGATGGCGCCATCGCATTCAGCTCTGGCAGTCAGCTGGATATTTCAATAATTATGAAATATCTGTGCGCAGTTTTTACTTCAAATACATACAATGTAAAAATAATTATATTATGCTGTTTTTTTTTAAATATTTTTTTATTAACTCAAAATGAAGTTGAATGTGGAAGACACAAGACTCTCAAATTAAAAAAAAATAAAAATTTAAGTGCGGGAATTTCAGCTCAGTTCAGATTTTAGTTTCACATAAAACAGCAAAAAATTCTATACAAAATTCAAATAAAAAATTCTCTCTTTCATTTCCTTTTTTCTGCCAATTTATGCAATTTGCTGTTTGTATGATATAAAAATGTCGTCGATGGGGGAATTTCGTAAATGTAAATATCCAATTACTGGCATCACGCATTTGGCATTAAGTAGCGACAACCGCAAATTCAATGCAATTATGTAAATAATTGGGCACTCGTCAGAGCGTTCTCTGCGTACACCCACCCACACATACATACATACATAAATACATACATGAATACATATATATTTGATCCTTTCTTTTTTTTTTTTTTTTGGCTCCCATCGAATCAAATTGTAATGCACAAAGTGTAGATGAATTAAATTTAATTGTCAACGATTTGAAATATTAATGAAGCTTCGATTTCAACGCCAATCTCTGGCCCTGTGCTGGGGCATCGACTGCCTTGGAGCCCTTGGGGGGCGTGTTCATTAGCACACAATACGAGTAAATTCGATTTATTTCAATTGTTTGCTTTCAAAAACACAACAACAACAAATCGTATGGCGCAAAAATGATTTGTAATTGAGTTTGTTATTGAGTTACGTGTGACAGTAAAAATAATAAATAAATAGAAAATATTTAATATACCAATTTTATGCTGTGTGTGGATAAGAGCTGAGCTTATATAGCTCTGATTAAGTTATGATAATGATTATTGTTGTAGATAAGGGCTTGAATGTAAGAATTTACTGCACTATTTAGTTTTCAAAGTGCTGAAGATGATGAAGATAAAGAAATAGCTGAGGGAAATCCAGCAGCGTTTAGCTGAAGAAGCAAATCCTAGAGGATGCTTATAATGAAATTAAAGAAATATTCTAGTAGATGTTCAAGAAATCTGAACCCCAAAGACCTGGCCTATAACTACAGCCTACTACACCCAAATTAGTTGGTTTTCAGTACCCCAAGAGATTTTTGTGGGCTTCTCATTCTCTCAACAATATTAAGTCATAAGAGTTTAATGAGTAGTGAAGAACTAAGATATTAAAGTAACTAAGATATTAAAAGGCTTCATAAACCTATATATAAAGTATACATAAATTTTACGAAAAGATTTTCCCTATGTTCCTTCCATTTCCTATCGATATACATAGTCCTTTTTTGTTAGATAGGGCTTCCCCTTGTCCTCGTATTTCTTCCCAATTATCTTAACTAATACCTGTCTCTATTATTCATGGACATCTTGTATGTCATCTGAAAAAGCACCTGCAGCACGACAATTACCGGTTGCCAGCGTCCGAAAGGTGTTTCAGTCGATCCGGCTATAGTTTAGGCCAAAGCCAATAGCCCAAAAGCTCGACATTCGACAGCAAAACGAAAGCTGCTATCAAGATGCAAACAGCAGCAGCAGCAGAAAAAAGAATGGAAAGTTCTTGGACTGTGACTGAGACGAAGATTGGCACATCAATTCGAAAAGGAAACAATACACAATGAGAAAATAGCAAAGCTAAAATCCAAAGTCAAAGCCAAAGCAAAACCAAATCAAACAAACAGAGGAGGCGCGTGATGGCGGGGTGGGCTGGGAGGCTCTGAATGAGCTCACGATAAGCCTGTGGCCTATGTTGCCTCAGCGATAAGACACTGTGCCCCAGCCTGGAGAGGAACGATGGCGTCGATTTCTGATTTCATTTCGTTTACTTGGGGCTCTATGTCTAAGTGAATCTCTTTTGCATTTCACTTGCTTTTCTTATTTTTTTTAGTTGGTTTGGATTCTGCATATTTTTGTTTTTTTTTTTTTTTCATTTTTTTTCTGATGTTTGGCTTGTGCTCTGTGTTTCTTGCTGGTGCTTGTGTGTGTGTGTCGGCGTTCATTTCAATTAAATGCAAATCTCGGCTGGGATTTTTTCCATTGAACGCCGCCTGGCCAAGGGATAGAGCTCGACGCCAGCAGCCACGGAACATGGACAGGAAGTTGGTCTGGTCGGCTCCGTGGATGGCGCGCTGCAGCAATCGTGGAATGTTTTTCACGCATCGCCGCATTCTGTTTTCCGGCAGCAGCTCTCCCTGCACCCCAGCCACGGCCCCTGCCACTGCCATTGCCATTGCCATCGTATTTTTGTTCGCTTTCGACTATATAATTTTTATGTGACGCCGCCGCCATTGTGTATGCCGTTGATTTCTCATGGCCAGCAGCCAAAAACGAGTCATATCGCATTTCGAAAGCCGCTTATAATAAATGAATACTTGCCATGGCATTGCTCACCGCTGTTGCTGCTGCTGCGCGTATAATTTCAACAAATAATTTATAGTTTATTTATTGCATGCGAAATTGTTATCAATGCTCGGCCAATGAGGCTTTGCATTTTTTTTTTTCTCGATCATAAATATATAATTGTATCAATTATTAAATATTCACACAACGGTTTTTTAATGGCAACACGAAAATTTCCGTTGAATTCTAAATAGAACCATTCAATTAGCTCGCCCTGGCCGTAGTCCTCTCTAACTTATCTACTTAACTTCTCTGTTAGCTTTTTGCAGTTTACTTGCAAGTTCCAGTTGCGTCCATTAGGGCAACTTTCATTATTTAGTATTTTGTTGCAGTCGTCTTCTGCTTCTTCTTCTCTTCTTTTCTTTTTTGTTTCTGGCGAGACTCTAGCTGTAGTGCAACATTTTGCCTGCACTTATAAAGTATTTGCATTTTTAATACTCCACTGTCTTTTTGCTGGTTTCGTGCAGCAGCTTCCACGACTTGGTCAACTCGTTCGCACCAAGGTGTGGCAGACGTACCTGGCCCCACCTCAATGCGCATATTTATGATACTCCGTCCGTGCAGGGTCCGTGCGCTGCAGTTGCGTAAATATTTCCTTTTCCGCTCGTGGCTGCAAAATACGCACTCCCGCCATCAAAATGAAAAATTCATCAAGAAATATTTAATAATCAGCTTATCTAGCACTGAGTAATTTGTGTAAAAATCTCTGGGTGCCTAGTGAGCAGGAGTGCGTCTCGCTCTGCCCTGCTAGTCACTTGAAAGGCCAAACCCATTCAGTGCTCGATTCTCTCATACATCATAAGACGTGCGATCTTTGCATTGTCACGTTTTGGCTCTCCGGTTTCCCTCGGCATGAGAAAGTCAAACATGGACACGTTGTCGCCATTGTTACCACAATGTAAAATCCCCACAGCGCAGTCAGCACACACAGCGAGAGAGGTTCCTAGAGCTGCGGCTGGGCTGTCCGGCATTTGTAGATTTCGAATGCCGGAATTTACGTTTGTTTTCGTTGAATTTGCATAATTTGAAGCGGCAGGCCCGACTGTCAGTCAGTTGATTAAACTGATAGACTCTGTCAGGTCCTTGCCTTCGTTCACTATATATATATATATATCTATATATATATATATATATATATATATATATATATATATATTATTTTTTCTGCTGACTTTCGCTTCGCTGCTTGCTGAATCGTCTGGCGGATTCGGTTCGGTCTGCTGCGTCTTTGTTCAAATACAACTGAATGTCGAGCAGGAGTCGGGCCAACAGTGAACTGGGGCCACAGGCTCTGGGCACTGGGCTTACGGCTTGGGGTTTCGGCTCGTGTTGAGCTGCAGTTTACTTTGGCGTTGCATACATTTTGAAAGTCAAGGTAAATATTAGATTTTTGGCTGTTTGCTGGCCGAAATGTGTGCGTGTGTGGGTGTGCCGTGTTGTGTATGTAGGTAAAACAAATATTAGCTTACAATTTGGGGGCTTACATAGTTAGGTAGGTCGACGAAAAGGCCCGCGGTAGCATTAAACATAACTTATGTGCGACGGCGACTCTATATATAAAATAACATTTATTTGTGTGTGTGTGTGTGTGTTTCATACGCTTCAGGGCTTACAATCAGAAAGTTTGCTGGGAATTGAGAACGGGAGAGTCAGTAAAGGGTGAAAGATTTAACAATTAGCAGAATGAAAAGGAATAATACATTGATTGTGTCGAGGCAGCAAAGTTATGAAGAGAGCAGTTTGGAGCAGTTCCACATGAGAGAATACGATATAGTTGTGGGACTTATATAATTACAGTTATACATATATATGTAAACTATATATGTATGTAGTATATTATTTTTAAGCTCTAATATGCATAACTTCAAATCCCCTTCTCTCTCACTCATTTTCTTTCTCTCTCTATCTCTTTATTTTCATATCTGTTTCTCTCTCTTTCGCTCTACTTCTCTCTCTGTCTTTCTATTTTTCAGTCTCTAATGTGCGCTCTGTCTCTCTCACTCTCTCTCGCTCTCTCTCCCTCGCTCTCTCTCTCTCTCTCTCTCTCTCTCTCTCTCACTCACTCGCTCCCTCTCACTCACTATCTCTCACTCACTTTCTCTCTCTCACTTACTAACACTCTCTGCCGCCCTATTTCCCTATCTGTTGTTCTCTTTCTCTACTTTTCTCTCTGTATCTCTCCCTCTCGTTCTCTATCTCTCTCTCGCTCTCTATCTCTCTCTCTCTCTCTCCCTCTCTATCTCTCTCTCGCTCTCTATCTCTCTCTTTCTCTCTCTCTCTCTCTCTTTCTCTCTCTCTCTCTCTATTTCTCTATCTCTCTCTCTCCCTCTGGCTCTGTCCCTTTGTCCTCCTTTCTCCCTCTCTCCCTCTACATATATCTCTCTCACTCTTTCACTCACTCGCATTACACTTTTCATAAATATTCTTTGCTCCAACCGTTCAACTTCGTTGACAGATCTGCATATTTCATTACCATTGCAGATGTCGTGAATGTTTCTTTTTTTTTTTTTTTTGTTGGAAAACTCTTCAAACTCTTTCACATCGTTAGGTCGTTTTTTTTTCAAAGCTTTGTTGCTTTTAATTAAAGCGCCAAATTAAAAATGTCGCATATGCCGAGGCGTGAGTGTGTGTGTTGAAACTTTGCTAGTAGTTACGCTTCAACCCCAACTCGCACCCCCCTCCCCCCCAAAAAAAAGCAGGCTTCACTCTGCCTCTTATCGTGCAGTCAGACGCGCACATGTCCCACGTGTCACGTTAAATGTCAAGCAAACAAAAGGCCTGTTCCATATGAAAAGCTCGTGCATAAAAAGCTTTTTTACGCCCATTAATTTTTGGCTGCCTTTTTTTGTTAGTCGTTTGGCAGGCGACTATGGCAAAGTGCAAAGTGTGAAACGCGCATCCAAATGCGCTTTCAATAACCAGGTTGCAACCAGTTTTCCAACTGCTTCCCGTATGCCTGCTACAGCTGCTGCTGCTGCCCGCAGAATGCGCAGCCAGGAGTCAGAAATAAAAAAAAAAAAAAAGGATACAGAAAAAAAAAGGTGAAAACTTTTTCGCTCTTTGTGGTTGACCGCTTGCAGTCAAAGTTAAAAGCCGGCTGCAAAAAGTTCACCCTGACATCATTGATCAAACGAAGCGACTGACAAAAGGCGTGTTACGTTATCCGTAATGATGAGCGAGCGAGGGCGGGAGCGACAGCGAGAGCAAGGGCGTGGCCATTATGGAGGAATATAGTATGTATATTCAAGGGCTGTCCACTGAAATGGAGTCATGTTTATCGAGTGTAAAAGAATTTCAGGCAAACTGCCGCACAAACGCGGCTGCCAAGGGCATTTCTCGTAATGAGCAAAAAGCAAATGAAAAGAAAAGCAAAGAAATCTTTGTTGGATCTCTATTAGCGACAAAGAGAAGCTTAAGCAAACCTCATTTCAATTTCTTTTATGGTTAACATAAAACTTGCTGCTATTTACTGCTGCCATAGAACCAAGCAGAAGAAAACAAAAATTCTAGGAAAATTCAAGCATAAATTTCTGCATTATTATGTTAAATATCTGGCTAGTGGATTTTATATATGTTTTGAAGCTTTGTTTAAGATTTCATGGACAAATTTTATGTATTTTAAATCCACAATTCAAGATCTACAGTAACGAGCAGTTGGTTGGCATCGACTACACAATACTCATTCGCAATGCACAAAAAGCTTAATTTTGTTCTTGTAAAACAAGATATAGTTTATTTTTCGATTTACCACGTCCCGAAAAGGGGGTATAAATACATAAATGTATGCACTATGTCATAAATATCCCTTCTGCATTAACATTTTCTTACCAACCCAAGCGCTTGACACATTCCGTGAATTGTTTATTTACTCAGAGCTCAAGAGATTTGTGTGACATTTAAGAATTAAAGTTTAGTTGGGAAGATATAGTCGTGACACCTTTGCCGTTAAGTTTGGCTCAGTCTCATTGCCGACTGCAACTGCAACTGCAACTGCAACTGAAACTGAAACTGAGCAGAGCGGAGCCATAAGATTACACCTTGCCATCGTAATTACCGAGCACTAGTCCCAGGGAGATTTAAGTACTTGATGGCGCTTAGCTTGTTTATCAGGCGGCAGTAGCTCAGCTTGTGGCAGCTGACAGCTATCAGTGGTTGCTGGTCGTTTTCCCAGACGGCGCGGCAAGACCAACTAAATGCGAACAGCTAAAGTAAACAAATGACAAAAAACTTTGCTGCTGTTGTCCTGTTTTTGCTGCTAAGCGGGCAATCCTTTGTGCCCGAGCGCCATTTGCATATCAGCCAAAGAGCAGGCGAACCACCTTCAGGCCCCCATCCCCAGCTCTTGGCAGCTGCATTGTTTTGCCATGCCGCGGCGACGCCATTTTCAGCTCTTTAGCATTTCCCTTTAGTTTTGGCCCGGGCCAACCCTAAGCCTGGCTTTTTTTTGTCGCCTTTAACGACGCCTAATTGCCTAATTAGGCATTTGCAGCCAGACCCACCCACCTCTCACTCTCCCCCTCTCTCCGTCTCGTGCTTTGACCAACTTAAGCCAAGTGCAAATATTAATATTTCTCTCTCTTTGTCAAATATTTTGCAGGTCCCGAAGATATACTAAAATTTCTGGGCAACGAGAGCGTCGTGGATCACTTCAAGCTCGTCACCAAGGATGGCAACAGCCTGCTCATCGGTGCCAGGTGAGTTTCTCTCAGATGATTTACCTATTTTACGCCAGCTGGAAATCCAAGACGCGCTGCTGCTGCTGCACAAACGTGCGGCAATCCGGGGCTAGAGCCGGGCGCGTCCAGGGTGCGGCACTCCAGTCCACTCAACCCCAATCACAATAGCAATGGACGGGCGTGGCGGCGGTGGCGGCGGGCGGCGGGGGGAGGGGGGGGGGGCGCTGCCTGAGTTGCCTCAAGAGGCCTTTGCAACTGGCCGCCTAGTTTTTCACTTTTAATTCTGCTTTGTGTCGTATTCCCACTATTGTTGTTGCATTCGGGGTGTGGCGCCGAGCAAAGGAAACTTTCCTTTCTCCTTTGCTCCATTTTTCATTTGAAAAGCGCTCAGCCAGCAGGAGTCAAACGGTGCTGCGTATTCCTGCTGCCTCTGTGTGCTCTGTTGTGCACTTTATGAGTTCTATGCGCGCTTTTGTTGCTTTTCGAAATTGGTTTAGCGGCTGATTAAAGTTTTATAATTGCATTGTCGAAGTCCGACCGAAAGTGCGAGCATTTACGGGTAGTATTTCAAGCGTGCGAGCACAAATGAGAGCTGATTAATAATCCGTGGCAATTAAATGGGTTACAAACAGCTGAATCGAAAAGTTGAAGCTATGAATTATAAAGAATAAAGTGGAAAACAAAGTTAACTCGATTGGTTTAGTCCTTGTAGACCACTTGACCTAGTGCTCAGAATATGTGGTGGATTTTAATCATATAATTACGTATGTATATATGACGTATACGTGAGTTAGAGTAATTTATGTAGTCAGTATATGATTATGGCTACAATTTGCCATGCATACATGCTTTCTTTATAATATAAATATTTCTTTTATTTTTTGCCTTATGTAAATAAATTAATAAAATAAACAACAAAAATATAAATATATGTATAAATATAAAAAATTGATTTTCACAGCCTTTTACCCTAATTTTCGGATGCTTTATTCTCAACATTTTTATGAACAAATATTTCAACATTAAAAAAATCTAATTATGGCTTCATATTTACATAGATCTCTACAGGCAACGATGTATTCTTAATATACAAAATTCATAAACTTGGGTCTTCAATCCGCTTTACCAAGCAAAATGCCAAGTTAATATGAATTTCTATGCTATCCCAGGCCAAAATGAGCCATGGCAAGCCATAATCATATACAAATACCTGTTCATACACCACTTTCATCTCCAGATACACCTGCAGATCTTCAAATATGTCAACAAGCTCCCAGGAAATATGCTAATGAGCTGCAGGCAAGACACTTTGGTTATATCAGCATCAGCTGAGCTATGCTAGACACATGCAAAAGTATTCACGCTATTATGTGCTTACGTATGTGGTATTCAAAATCAATTACTTTAACAATTTAAACTTTTCTATAATGTGTTACCTAGACGTTGCCTCGTTGCCAGCGGCAACACTGCGAAATCTATATAAGTTTCAACTGAGACCGGGCCGAGTGTGCGAGGCAGTCAGCCGAGACTTGACAGGCAACAGTTGAAAGTTCAAAGTTGAAGCCTTTAACAAGTTACCCCCAAAAAGCTGTCTTCCCTCTTGTGCCTAACCCCCAACCCCTTTTAGCAGACTTTCTGCCCAATGCCCCTGTAATGTCAACTTTTTCGTTGTGGGCTGATGTAAGGCTCGTTCTCAGCATTTGTTTAACATGTTTTTAATGAAACGCCGTAAATGCAGCGCAGAGTGCAAAATCCACATAAAGCAAACTTCAATTTACTTTTCGCACACATTGTATTTAATTTAAGTAGAAAATGCTGAGTATATGAAAAGTTCGCAAGGGCACAAAGGACACCACTAGACGACAGACTGGCTGGGCCGACAGAGCTGGCCTGGGCTGGGCTGGCTGGAGTTGAAGTAGCTCTATAAGTAAAAGTGGCATCGAGCCAGTTGGACCTGCGACATAGTCGCTGGCAGCAGCTAACGTGCGTGCTAACTTTGAATTTGCCGGGCCAAGAAAAGCAAGGGGAGAGAAAAAAGAAACAAAACAAAAAAGAAAGCAAAACCAAAACGTAAAACTTTGCCGCAGCAGGTGCCACGCAGATCTAAACGGGTTGACAGAGCTGGGCCGCAGCGTGGGCGGATGCGTGGCGAGATGCTGCTCAGGTCTAGGCTCAAGTGGTGAACGTAAAGGGTCCGTCGCCACAAGCAGCCAGATACAAACGATGTGAGTGGTGCGGGTGGCGCGGGTGGTGCGGGGGCTGCTGGCGGTACACAGTAAATTCTGACGTTGTGGCAAAAACCGCAAAGATGCTTACTGCAAATGTTGCTCCTCTGCCAGGTTTATTAGATGTGCGTCTCAGAGACAATAGATGGGGCGGCGCCCCCTTTGCTGTCTCTGCCAAATGCAAATGGGCGCCAGCTGACACACATATTAAAATGTTGCATACTTGCTGGCGCTCGCCTGGCCTGCCCAGCACCATCAGACATAATAAACTTGTGTGCAGAGAGAGCCAAGGAATTTGTGCTGAAAGGAATGCGTGCAACTTGTAAGACAAGACGTCGACACCCTCTGCTGCGATCCCGCCGCCGACCGCCCTAGCCCGGCCAGCCCAGACAGTGCAAAACTTTCAAAAATTGCAAATAGTTTTTGGTAATTTAATATTAACACGAGTTGGCAGTCCACTCGGGCTACGTACGATTCAGCTAACGCTGTCGCACTTGCTTCAACTTTCTCTCGCTCTCTCTCTTTCTCTCTCTCTATCGCTCTCTATTGCACACGCTCCACTGCACTCTCTATCTCGCTCTGATTTCCTGTGTCTCTGTGGGTTTGTGTTTGTTGCGGCTTTTAGGAACCACACGCACTGATAGATACACATACACACGCACACACACACACACACACATACACACATACACACACACACACACTCAACAAACTGCCAAAAAATGAATTTCCAAAGGCGCTGTGGGAAAATGTTTGGTTTTTGCAATTAGTGCGGTTTGTGCCATCGTTTCATTAAATATTTTATGTGAACTTGGCCCAAACGGAATTACAACAGCCGAGCTGCATATGGCCACAGCTTGTGGTTGAAACTCTTAGTGCAATATTTTGCTAAGGATATTAGATATTATTAAGGCCAAATAGTTTGACACAATTAATGAAACGTGTTGGGTTCGTTATAGATTAAAGTGCGCTTAAAAGCGTTTTGCAATTGGATTGGATTTTTAATCATTATGGGTTGTACGTCAAAATTGAACTATTCAATAGATTTTGCTTGGGCTATGCATGCATATGGTAATTAGATAATCACAAATTAACTGTATTTATATTTTGCCAGATTTACATAATTACATAATTCCAGAAATTGATTATTCGTTTCGTTTGGTATTTAACTTCACAATATATATGATGAAGTACATCTATAGGGCTCTCCATACTCGACTGACCCAGCTGGCAGCCTTACAAGGTTGTCCATATTCGACGGACGCATGTTTTGTTTTTTTAAATCAATGAATAATAAATTTTATTGATGTCGTCGATAATAATCATATTAATTGTTCAAGTAGACTTGTTGACATCACTCTTTGAATATGATATCTCTCGTATGGCCGCCTTGAGCCTCTACGGCGTATAGTGCCCGTCTCTGTCAAAAAGCATAGGGCTGCCAGATGGGTCACTCGAATATGGCTAACCCTGTATATATTTGTAAATCTCTTTGAAATTAAATGTAAAATTGATATCCTTTTTTCTTAAATATTAATATAAATAATAAATATAATGCATATACAGTACATACAATTACAACAATATATTTACATAAATCTAATTGCTAAATGTATGAAAATAATATCCATATCAAAGTAGACTTGAAAAACTTATTTCATTGAAGTTCCATGCTTAATCCTTTCTATTTGCACAACCAAGAATTTGTTATTCATTTAATTTACAACTAATTCCAAAAACAAATATGTATATGTATAGTCCTCTGTTTAATTAGAATCCCATCTTTATCTAAACCATTTATCTCGATACATTTAGTTTCCTTCATTAGGAAGCAAATACATAAATTTCTAATGAAATTCTTGTTTCTAATTTGCTTTTTCAGCAAGCACACATGAGTTATATGCGAATAAATTTTATTTTTTGTCATTTTGTCATGTGTTTTATGCTAAACTGCTCTTATATAATTTTTTCAATTAATTACTTTTATTTGCAATTCTCTAAGAGCAACAAAAAAGGTGATTCAAGCAAAGACAATTTACGACGTCCAACTAAAACATTCATTAGTATTATTTTATTTATTTATTTTTTTTTTTTTTGTAAATTTAATTACATGCATAATTTCCGGCTAGCTTTTTTGCCGGAAATGTTGAAAACGAACAAAAAATGAAAATGTGGGAAGCAGGGGGAGAGGGAGTAAAAGAGGCAAATATTATGAGTAATGCAATAGCTAAAGGTTGAGCCTGGAAGCATAATGAGCTAGCAAAATGCAAACAGTATAGAAACGCAAGCAAGGCACAAAAATTAAGTGAGCGCCAAACATATACACACATACACACAGCGACACACACGCATACAAATTAGTGTTGTAAAAAGAGCAAGTTTTGTTAGATGGAAAGGGCTGGGCAGCAGCTGAAGCAGCGAGAGCTTGTCGGCTTTTTGCTGGCTGAGTTTTTGCACGCATGAACGCATTTGTATGCTGGCTTTGTCGTTGCCAGAGTTGCCACTTACGTGATTAATGGATTTTTAACAAGTTACACATTCCAAAAGGAGCGAGCCCCACTACACCCACACACGCACAAACACGCATGCCCACTTATCCAGAGAGAACGTCAAAGCAACCAAAGAACGGCAACTGCTACTGAAAGCCAAAAAGCGCTGCGTGTGTGTGTGTGTGCGTGTGTTGAGGGTAAGTGTTGCCACATGTGTGCGTAGGAGCTGTATTTTTGTGTTGGGTCCCTACTAAACTAGCATGACAGGGCGGAAATGCGAATGTGACACGCGTTTTGCATGTGAAACGTCATGAACAATGTAGAAAGCGAATGAAGAAAAAACAACAAAAATAGAGCAAAGAAATAAAAATGAAACCGAGCGAACGAACAAGTTACCCTCAAACAGACCCCTAACAGAACTGACACGTACACACACACACACACAGAGTCGTAAGTAACAGGTATATATGTATATACATACACATACACATACACATACCTGCCAGTGGCAGGCCCAAGCCTAGCATCCATATGCAAAGTCAAAGTGAATTCGTTAAGTTGCCAAAAGCAGGCAACTAACTGCAAATGGATGGAGCAAAAAAAAAAAAAAAAAAAAAAAAAAAACTAAAGAAAAAAAGAATCAGAGGAAAACAGGCCACAAGATTCTCGAGGTAATCGAAAATAAACCGTACGACGACATCACAGCAGCCCAAAACCGGATTCACATTTTTTCTGTGCTTTGAGTTCAATTTAAGTATGCTCAAATTGATTGAATGCTTGCCATTTGCCACAATTGATATAACCGTTTGCTGAAATAAAAAAAAAACCCTTGAATTCAATGTAAATTCATATTTATTGAATTTATTAAAATAGTATTTATGGCTGTAACTGAATACATAATTCAGAAATTCAGCTTTAAAACTTTAGCAAAAGTTGTTTTCTATTTATGCAAAGTGTGTGAAGAGTGTGAAAGTTATTAAAACTTTTCTGCATCATTCTGAAGGAACAAACGAGAAAGGTATTAGCAATATAAATATAAAGTAGAACTATTAAAATAAAATTAAAATAAATGCATAATTCAAATTCGAGAGAACAAGTCTATAAGCAAAAATTTTAATAAGATGTGAACTATAAAAGAGATATAATTATAACTTCAACTTTAGCCAGAAAAGTTTTTCAATATTATGAGAAAAAATACTATAAGATAGAGATAGTAGAAATGTTACAATAAAAAATATTTTATAAGAAACACAGTTGATGTTGGTTGCAGAGACTTATATAAATAGAAATAGAGAACAGAATATATGCAATAAACGCATTCTAAACGTTAAAATGAACAATCTGACAGCAGTTTGTCAAGAATCATTGACTTTACTTAATTGTGCTTTCTCTATTCAAAGAGATTAATGCCTGTTAATTTATTCAAGGTAATTTCTACACCTAAATATCTAAAGCTGGTCTATGCATTCCACTTATTAAGTAACATTTGGATAAGGATTCAACATTTCCTTTTGCCAGCCGTCCAACTGTCACTTATGCAAATGAGCTCGAGGCATTTTCGCAGCTATTTCCCATTTCGCTCCGTTTTTCTTTTCTTTTCTTCATTTGTTGACTGGCAAAATGGCATATGTGGCACGGGTTGGGCTCAAAGTCGTCTCGTTAATTTTCTGGCACTGGCAAATAATCGTAATTTAGCGCTAAATTTGTTATACACGGAATTCGCCGTTTGTGTTTATCGGATCTGTATTTGGGGCCTGTCTCTGTGCCCTGAGCTCGGTGTCCGCCAGCCGAACGAGCGCTCAACATGAAAATTGGGTTAACGCATTAGGTCGGGATATGTGCAGCGATGTCCTCGCTCGTCTCCGTCGCACTGTCGTCCTTGTCACAGTCGCCTGCCATCAGCTTAGCAATCGAATGAATGGCGACAAAGGCGGAAATAAAATTGCTAAACGAGAGAGAGAGAGAGAAAAAAATAAAAATAAAATTAAAAAATACCAATTCAACGTTTGCCTAACGTGCCTTGCTCTTCTTTCGCTCCTCACCTCTGAAGTGCTTTGCCCCCCTCGCTCTTTCTATTGGCATATGTCGGCCTATCTGTTTGCCTTTTAACATCTTCCTCACAACGCAAGGACGATAGCAGTACACAGTGGTAAACCCAAAGGGAAAGAAACATCCACAGTGTTTTAAAAGTTTAATATACTAATATTATATAAAATTATACAAATATACAAATATTATATATAATTGATTAAAAATATGAAACATCTGTCAGAAATAAAAATATCACATATTTTTTAGGTGAATTGTTATGAAAATATTAAATTGCAATTTTGTAAAATACAAAATATTTGAAAAATATTTAATGCACACATAATAATTATTATTAAAAATTCCAAAAATATTTGTAATCTTGCAAAACCCTACAAATGTCCTGGCGCCCACTGTGCAATATTTTGGCAATTCAATTTTATGCAATTCTGCTTTGGGGCTTTTCAGGCACATCACACACGCACACATACACGCACATACGTCCTCTCGAGGGTGTTGCGTCGCGTCCATCTTTTATTTCATTTCGTGCTTTGCCTTTGTGCAACAAACATTTTTGCACCGCAAATTCATTTCCGTTTGCACTCGTTTCGCCATGTGGGTGTGAGAATATATATATGTATATACGTATATATGTGTGTGTGTGCACAACAATCGCCAGCTAATTTCGTGCGATTTATACGCATACGAGCGTTGCATACTTTTTGGGTCTAGCGGCTTGCCCGAAATGAATTTTCATGGCAATTTTATCAAGGCACGACGCGTCGCCGCCTCTTTACCTATTTCCCTGCGGCTAGCCGTGCGGCGCATAGCGCTGATTTTAATCTGCGGCACAGCGCACACAGTGCTCGTGTGCTGGGGCAGCGGCTTGATTGAAGATTGTAGATTGAATTGTGAAACAAATGTCCTTGCATGCGCTGCCACTAGTACTTGGGCTGGCCAACAATGCCCCGTCGTGCAAGAGGCTGCCATTGTTGCCTGCTCAACTGTGCATTGTTTGGGCGCTATTCAGGCTGATGCTCTGAGTGGAGTGGGTGGGGGAGCCTTGAGAGAATGCTGCAATTTGAGTCGCAAAAAAAGACGAGAACAAGTGCGCTGATTCTTAGGCACAATGGAGCCGGCAATGATGTCAGCGGGTAGTTGGAAATACATATAGAAGACGGCAAAAAAGATCTTCTAGCAATTCTAATCAAGCCGAGATCAGAGTGAGATACTTATATATATCTCTTTATATGTATATACGCATGAATAAATATGTATTTCATGTCTCAGCAATTGCCAGCACTATGGAAATTGGCCAAGCCTACGCTAACCTAATTATATCGAGCGATAAATAATACTAGCCTGAAACCAAAGACAAAGCCCAATTTGCTTAGTCCTTATTTTATTCCTTTATGCAAAATAGAATTTGTTTTTGTTATACCCTGGACCCATTTTCAATGTAAAATCAGGGTATAATGGAATATATATATATATATATATATTCTTGAGCAGAGCCACGAGCCGAGTCGATTTAACCCTGTTCGTCAGCCTGTCCGTCTGTCCATTCGTATCTATGAACGAGTCGATGTCAGAAGATACAAGAGCTAGAGACTTGAAATTTTTTTCCTAGGTCCGTATATATCACGCGCATATCAAGTTTGTTTCCAATATTCGATAACAATTCCCCTTATTTTGTTGTCGATTAAAAGCTTTATCGAAAGTAAGTAATCAAATTATATCTCCTACATCTTTAAGGCTAGACTCCAAATTTTAAACCTATGTTTGGTGTTTATTTTATAGAATTTCGATTTTTATTATAATCCACCATTGTAGTCGAGCAGTCTCGACCATATATTTCCTACATGCTTCTTTCTGATTTCGTCATTTCAAAGACAACGCCTATAGATTGTGCTGGGCCTTGGCCTAGGCTTCATTGCTATAATTAATATTGCATTCATTAGTGAAATTGAATTTGGGCCTGGACCAAATGTCTGCTTAAAATATGCAAGCAACTTCTAACCGACAAAATCAAACTGCAAATATGCTTGAGCCCCTTTGATGCGACTAAAAGCTCTCAAATGCTGACAAATTGGAAATGAGTGACCTGTTGGTAATATTTTATGTAGCTGCTGCATCTGGGGCCGTATTCGGAGAGCGGATGCGGAATGGGTAATTGGCTTCACTCAGTGGAGTGGAGTGGAGCTGCACTTGGACTTTAATCATGCTTATGACTTGCTAGCTGTAGCTGGGGTTGAGGCTCGATCCAAATGCAATTCGCTTTGTCATGTTGTCCGGTGTGTGTGTGTGAGCCAATGGTGACATGGCCAGAGGTGAGCCCTGGCATGTTTGCAATGGCAAATGGTTGATATCTAGCTCCAACTGCTATTGCTACCATTGCACCTGCATCTATTTCTGCACCCTGTATGGGTTCGGGCTATAGGGCTGCATGGCTGGACCTGCTGACCTCCTTCCTCTTGCCGTAGCTCGTACTCATCCTCTTGCTCTGCCTCATCTCTCAATGCCATTCGCATTTTGCTTTTTTGGCATTTGACAGTTTGGACATTTTCTGCTTGCTTTGAGTACTGACTAGGGAGCGGTCGGGCAGCGCTAAATCAAATGGTCTGAGGCCGAGGAGTTACAAAAGAAAAACGTCGGTCAATAACATGAAACTCGAAACGTCAATTCGGTGCATGCCAAAACACAAGAACCGACAGACGAGGGATGCACAGGCCAGCACCAATGTCTGCCAATGCGAATGCCCGAGAGCAGACCAATTGCTCGACTTACAAATGCCCTCTAAGAGCTTTTCAATCCATTTGCAAACATGCAAATTTCAAACAGTTTATTTGGTTTAATACTTTACCAAAATAATCGGCTCTTGAGCATTTCAGAGTTTAGCAAAAATATTTTGTTTTGCATGTAAAGTTTTGTCCAAATATCCCTACATACTAGAGATGGACAGCCTGAAAGCTGAGATGGTATGAGGAAATGAAAGGAATTGTGGAACTGGAAAATGGGAATTGCTAACGCAGGAGCTGCCTGCTATGCTTCGATAATTTTTGCATGGGCTGCAATTGCACACACATGTAATTCAATAAGGGAGAAAAGAGAAGGCAGATCAGAGACAGACAGAGGGTGAGAGAGAGAGAGAGAAAGAGAGATAGAGGGTGGGGGGAACGGTTGGGAAACTAGCTGGCGAATGGCGGCGACAGCATCAAATTTTAACTTTGTCCAGCTGCCAAGAGCGCTCGCACACGTACACACAGACACATATATATATATATATATATAGAATGGGAAAGCTTATGAGGCGTTGCCAAATTTTCTTGATTTGCTTAGCTTTTGGCTATACAGTAAAGCCATTTACCGTTTTGTCACAAGAATATCGCCTCGACAGCACGTCGAGGGCTCTGCTGCAGCGGCTGTCATGAATGCAACTCAAACGTGGCTGTTGGCAGGAGTGGAAGGGAATTTGGCAGGGCAAACTTCCTCCAGCAACAAAAGCTGTCAAATGCCCGACCAAAGTCAACTTCTTTTCATGCCTCAAGTGTGCAAGCAATGGATACCGAACCGGGTGCATGGATGCAGAATCCACGATCTGCAGAAGGCAAAATCGTAATATGCCTTGCAGGCAGTTACATCTCACAGCTGCTCCTGCTGTTCCTCCTGCTGCTGATGCCAACTACAGCTGCTGCCAAACTAGCGCAAAGTTTGACGACGTGTGACATTGAAAGTTGACTGGCAATGACAGAGTAGGCAAGCAGGTTGGCTGACTAAGGCCTGGCGGCTGAAATTGGCATTGAATAAGCGCTGAACCATTCACTTAAGCAGCCCACCCATGAATTGCATTTGTAAAGCACCGTTGGGTTCATGATGATATTAATGTTGATAGTATTGCTAATTAGAGCAATGACAATGACAATGACAATGACAATGACAATGACAATGACAATGATGATGACAATGACAATGACAATGACAATGACAATGACAATGACAATGACAATGACAATGACAATGACAATGACAATGACAATGACAATGACAATGACAATGACAATGACAATGACAATGACAATGACAATGACAATGACAATGACAATGACAATGACAATGACAATGACAATGACAATGACAATGACAATGACAATGACAATGACAATGACAATGACAATGACAATGACAATGACAATGACAATGACAATGACAATGACAATGACAATGACAATGACAATGACAATGACAATGACAATGACAATGACAATGACAATGACAATGACAATGACAATGACAATGACAATGACAATGACAATGACAATGACAATGACAATGACAATGACAATGACAATGACAATGACAATGACAATGGCAATGGCAATGACAATGACAATGACAATGACAATGACAATGACAATGACAATGACAATGATTGCAATAATTAAAGTCATAAAATGTTTCTTATAATTGGTTAATAACATTGCTTATAATAGAAAATTCGAATCATGTCCTTTACTTATAAGATGTCTTCATTGTAGATTGTTTTCTGACTAAAATGACGCATTCTATTAATTTATATTCAATTCAAAGTACGTGGAAATGACATTGAATAAATCACTCGTATTTATTTACTGTCAAACTTTGCCAATTCCCATTCGCCTCTGCCCTTGATGCGGGGGTATAATTTATACACAATCAGTATTACGCTGCTGCATAACAAATAAATTATGAGCATTATTCAAAGAGCGCTAATGATGCTTAAATTTCGCAGCAAAACCGTCAAAAACAAATAATATGACATTTTTTCATTGGCTAAAAATATGACAATGGCAGAGGAACAAGTAGCAAAAAAGTAGCAAAAAACGGTTTGATATATACGCATATCAAAATTAATCAGATCGGATGGTTATGCATAAAAAAGTATGCGTTAATTTATATTCATCATATTTACATGCCATGTACAGCCGCAGCAGTAGGCGTTGGGGCCGCCTTTGAGGGTAATAAATATGTGGACCTATGTTAAAATCTCTGGCTGGAATTGCGCAATAAATTTCACATTTTATTGGCCACACGCGAGAGGTTAGCGAGAACTTGGCATAAAGATGGGTGCGAGCTGGTAATGATGAGAAAATGCGTCGCTCCGCAACGGCTGGATACATTTTGGGTTCGTCTAGCTGTCTATAGATAGCCAAGGTCACTTCGATGTGGTGCTATGGATATGTTTTCGTCGTTTTCTTTCCATCCAATTGCCGTTCGCCTAAGGGCAGCTCTGCGTCAACGCGTCGTATGAGCAATTTGCATGTTTCAGTGGAGTCTAGACGGGAAAGCAAGAGGCTGGGGATGCGGCATGAATGCGGGCTGCTGCTTCGGCTGCTGCTGCTTTGTTTGGCTCGGATTTGTCTATTTTATGCTTTTTGTGGGTCAAGCCACAAAATGGCGGCAACGGCAGCAGCGATGGCGGCGATGATTTTATTTCTTTCTCGTGTTTTGTTTCGACGTTGCCAGGGTTTCTCAATCTATTTTATGGCAGCGTCGCATTCTCACATTGTCATGCAACATGCTTTTGTTGCTGTTGTTGTTGTTTTTGTAATTTTAACATCTTTGAAAGGTCGTCAACCACAATGCCGTTATTTATGTGCATGCGGCTTTTGTTTTGTTGCTTTTAGAAATATTTGAAAAGGGTTCTCGATGCTCAGTCCCCATTTTCTCAGCCGCTCATCGTTTTCTCACTGATTCAAAACGTGTGCGAACAAAAAATGGATTTCCCCATCGAAAAACGCAAAGAAAAGGAAAGAAAATGAAAACGCCAACTTGTTACATATAATTTTAAAATTATGGCGAAATCATGCGAATGGGTTCGTGTCAGAGTGACAGCTGTAACAGTCAGAAATGTGCTCAGCCAACATTTAACATGGATGTTGAATGTCTAGAAGAATATATGTATACGATTTATATTGAGTGAAATAAAAAAGCTATTTTGATTTAAAAAGTTGTTTATATATATATATATATATATATATATATATATATATATATATATATATATATATATATGAATATTATTACATATTATAATTCTATATACATTTATAATAACTTAAACATATGTACATATATATTTAGTAGCATCGTAGAGTTTGCATAATTTACACAAAACTAGGCACATTATTTGTAAAATGAAAAATCGCTTGATATTTCGATAGATATTCAAATAGCCACAACTTATCACTGGAACGTTTTATCACATTAAAAAAGAAATAAAATCAACTAAGCCCTAAATATTTAAATATATCTGCACATAATAGAGAGAGAGAGAGAGAGAGAGAGTGGGATAGAAATGCGCTTCAATTAAACATATAACTCTACATAATAGAGACAGAGGTAGAGCGAGGGAAAGTGGGACAGACACAAATGCGATTCAATTAAGTCGAGTGCCGTGTATGTTTGAACGATAACTAGGCAAATCAGGCAAATTCATTGATCAAATATGCAGTGAGGCATTTGATACTCCATAGCCATGGCCATAGTTTGAAATATCTGCGGTCTGGGATGCTGTCAGGCTCGAAATGATTCGTGGTCGCGATTCATGTGCGGCTCGTTGCATTCATGAATAAATCGCAAAACAAATTCCAAACACAATTCATTGTGAATTTATTTAATTTTTTATTTGTCCAGCATTTGCATGGGACAAAAAATATTTATCAACTGTGATAAAGCTGCTGAAATTGCTGCTATTTATTTGAATACAAACCTCAAATACCCGACATTTATGGTCTTATTGACAAATAGAATAATTATAAATTAAATCATTCTTCTCATAGCGCTCTTAAGTACTTAAAAATCGAATGTGCAATTGGTTTCCACACGATAATTATGCATTTGAGCTGAATGCACTCCACTCCTCCACTTATGCAAGTTATAAAAGCTTTCAATTGGTCTTTAACATGTTTCCGTCATTTGTATAAAATAGTACGAGGTCTTGCACTTAAAACGCTTTGTAGAAATAAACTGAGCGTAACAGCTGAGCGAAACATAAATACAAATAATTACAACAGCAGCAGCAGCAACAACAACAGCTAGATAATATGCGCAAAGCAGTGGAAATCCAGCATAATCGTTGCTTACGCTGGCTGCACTGCTTGCAGGCAGTGCAACAACAGCAACACTAACACGTCGCCGTGTGGAAAATATTTATGAGCGTGGCTTTTACGCCAAATGCATTCTATAAAATGTTAACCCCACACAGTGCCGTTATTGTCCCTCTCTCTATCTCCCTGTCGCACTCTGCTTTGCTGCTGACTCCGCTCTGCGCTGCCGCATTTTAAGTTAACGTTTTCGTAAGCGCGTAAATATCATTGGCGCTTGTGCATTAGTGTGTGCGTCAGTGTGAGTGTTAAGCAGTGCGTTAAAGTGTTTATGTGTTTGTTTACGTGCGTGCATCCGCGTCTACATCTCTCGCTGCGCGTATGTGTGAGTGTTATGCGTGTATGCTCTGTTGCAGGCCAGTTATTTCTGTATGTGTCTGCTTTTTTTTTCCCCTTTACACTTTACGCTTTTTGGCACTCAACGTTACTCCTTTCTCTCTTATCTCTTTCTCCCTCTATCCCTGCCTCTAGTATGCTAATTTCGCGCAGCACATTTTATATTTATACGTTGCTGACAACAACAGGCGACAAAATTGCAGCCAACTTAACTGGGAAAACCGCAGGGTTGCCAACGCTCGTTCCGTTTGAAGTTGCTGCTGCTGCAGCTTTTGCTGCTGTTGTCATAATTAAAACGCGCTACATAATTGCCAAACAATGGCGCCGTGTGTGTGTGTGTGTGCCCTGCCCAGTCCCACTGCAACTTGTAGTGCTGTAGTGCTCGCCGCCTGTGCTGGGCCCATGGCAATCTCGACGCATTTATTCGACTGCCTAACAAAGTGGACAACGTGCACTTTTTTCCAGGCCCTGTTTGCATTGGCCAGGCCATCAACCAGCATTCACTCGCTCGCACAAAGACCGACCGTGTGCAGTTTGTGGATGCGTTGCAAAATGTTTCCACAATTCGGGCGTAATTGGATAACGGTGCATGACGGAGCACCGATGAAACACCCTCCACATAGTTGCACAAATCGTCTCACACACATGGGCCGTTAGAGCGATAGCATAGCACAAAAAGACTAAATAAGGAAGGTAGAAGTTGAAAGAAATGCTAACGATGATATATAAAGAAAGACCTTTCTTAATAGGGAAAGAATATATTGTTGTTATATTGAGAAAACAAAATTTGAGAAAGATCTTACAATAATATGTCAGCTTACATCAAATAGTTTGAGAAGTTAAACAAACTAATCCAAAATTCGATTGCGAGTTATCTTAAGTTATGTTATGCCAATGTTAAGTAAAATATGTTAGATATATTACACACATTCTATTCTATTTCAACTATAATTCAATTGTAATTCTTTGTACTTTACGGGGTCTGTTCAAAAAGTATCGCGAACAAAACTAACTGGAAGACATGAGTGCCAGCCAACATGATACAAATAAATCAAATGGAATTCGCGTTACGTTTCGAGCAGACCTCGCAAAAGCATAAATCTGCTTTACATTCACAAAAAGCAAAATTCCTCTTATGAGTTTATATTAAAAATAGTTTTGCAAAGAATTTATTTATTTGAATTAGGTAAAGATGCAGCTAAATGTATACTCGCTATCTCGCTCTTTCTCTCTTCCCACACTCATACATGCACATATTTAATATATGATTGCATGTATATAAAATATGTATGCAAATTGCATTTGCATTTTCATGCAGAAAGTTGGAGCGAGCATTGAGCTAAAAAGGCTCTTTTAATATTATGACAACAATTGCTTGGCATTGCCGGAACTTTGCAAGAGCAAAGTTCACTTTTAACCACATCATTTGGCCCCAGCTTGGGCCGCCCCGTGCCGTACAGCTGCAGCTGCACCTGCATCGATTCTTAGTTCTACCTTGGGCCAATTTGCCTTACCCAGTGCAAAAGTTGACTACATATTTATTTTAAATTTTCCGCTCACTTTTTGCTGCATTCAACCCGAAAACACCGGATGTCTCGATAAGGTTGCCTCTGCTGCATGTTGCGGAGGGCTATGGGTTGTTGTGGGTGGTGGCGGGTGGTTGCGGGTGGTTGTAGGTGGCTCGTTGGGGTTCGGCTTGGCTTCGATTGCCTCATTCACATTTTGCCTTATGACACGCCAGCCATAAAATATTCGGCCAAAGTGCACTCACACATGCATGACACACATACACACACCCACACCCACACACACGCACATTCACATGGCCACACTCACGTAGTTGTGGTTTCAATAATCAATGAGTTGATTTTATGAAATTTCTGTTTACCTCACTCGCCTAGCCCTAAAGCCCCACAGCAGCGTCATATATTTGGCTTAAAGCATACACACACACATACACACATACATATAAAAAGTATCACACACACAAGCATACATATATAATTTTATTAACGAGAATTTTGAAATTTTTGCATAAATTTTCGTATTACGGCATTTTTGCAGCAACCAAAAGCATTGCCACGTAACCCTGGATAAAGCGTGTTGATTGCGGGCGCAGAGGTCAAATGAATTTTAATTAATATTTTAATTAATAAAATCGGCAGCTTGCTTATCGCGCTGTCGCCGCGCCCTTCTGCCATTTCAGTTAAATTTACTCCGATTTTTTTTACTGACTTGTTCGATTTCTCATCTCTAATCAATTTTATTTGTTCTCTTTGTTTTTCCAGAAATACCGTATTTAATTTAAGCATACATGATCTCACGGAACAGCAGAGTCTCGTGTGGTCGTCGCCGGAGGAAGACACCAAAATGTGTCTCATGAAGGGCAAAGATGAGGTAAGTTGGATTTTCATTTCTGTTAAGTGAATGCAGCGGGACTAGAAGGCTAAGAAAAGGAAGGAGTTGTTATAAAAAAGTGAAAAAGGTCTAAAAAAATATCTTAATTGTGCTAGGATTGGTTTTTATTTGAAGAAAAGAACATTCTTATTTTAGAAAATAGTTTGTCTGTTCCTGAACTAAAGTGGTATTCAAATCAATACATGTAGATAATTTCGTTCATCGAATTTGGTAGATGGTATGAGGAAAAGTATTCGCTCTAATAAATGAGGCTTAAAACGAAAAACTTGTACTGCATTTGAGCTCACTTTCAAAAGGGTTTAGACTAGAAGAAAGCTCAGAAATATTTCTTTATGAGATTATATTGATTTCAAATTTTATATGTATATCATGTATGTATATATCTGTGTATGTACACTATATAGATATATATATCTAAGTGAAGAACATAAACATAACATTACATTTTGCTTAGCAGCAGCTCTTAAATATTGTCTTAAATTGCTCTTTATTTTGGCATCTTTCGATCTTCCTCATACACTTTAACCTACATTTATCCAACCACAAATCTTAAGCCTCGAATAGATTATCATCTTGGCATTCACTTCGGATGCAACTTTCGATTAAGTTTTGTAAGCCTTTTTTTTTTTTTTTTTGGTAATTTCCATTTCATTGCAAATTCGGGCCAATGTTTCCGCTGCAGCAGCAATTTGGCGGTAACAAAACAAAAGCACTAAAATCGTTTCCGCCTCCTACGAATCTGAGTCTGATCTGCGCTGAATGCGGCTTGTTTTCTTTTGTTTGCCTGACCCAGCTAAGATTCCGAATCAAATTTATTGTAAGCATATTGCTAATTAACCCATTCACAAACCAAAAAAAAAAAAAAATAATAAGAAAAGTAAAACATTTTTGAATTAAATTTGGGATTGGCGCAGCGCAGGTGGAGCTGGCACAGCTTTTCTGTTGCTATTGCTGCTGCTGCTTCTGCTATTTCGCCCTCCGTTTCCGGTCAAGTAAACAAAATGGCGCACACCGCAAGGAGAAATGAAGGACATGCCGGCACCCCAAACCCGCCGTTGCATGCTCAAGTGCACTTCTGGCATTGCTGACGCTGACGTAATTAAGCAACACTTGTTAGGGGCCTGCCCGCTGCAGAGTTGTTACCTGCGCTGCGAGCAGGTGTAATTTGTTGAACTCAATTTGCTTCACTTGACTTGCCCCCAACTAGGTATTTATAGCTTCAAGTTGTTGGCCAAAAGGAAAGAATTAACCTTTTGTTTCTTTGGCCAACATCTGAAATGGGTTGCCTGCTGCACTCTGTCTCTGTATTTGTGTGTCTGTGTGTCCATAGCGTGCATGGCCGCCATTTTACAAAGGTTGCGCCCTTTGACTGCAGCGCAGCCAAAAATAAAATAAACTAAAATGTTGAAAAGAAAAATGTGAAACTAAATTGCAATACTTAGCATATTATATGCACTAATGAAAAGTTCAAATTTACAATTTTAATTAGCTGACATTTCGCTAATGTGCTCTGCCCTCCAATGGAGATAATAATCGCCTGAGCAGCGCCTAAAAGCCGACTGCACTTTATTGCCCGCAATGCAATTAGGAAGCTGAAAAGAGAAAAAGCAGAAACACCAAAAAAATGCAAACAAATCACGCGATTTTCCCTTTATCTAGACCAATTAAATCGCTTGCATAGGCTTAACGATAATTAACTAGCCTAAGTTATGCATAAAAAGTATTTAAGCTGCGGGGTAATAAATAAGTTGCTTTGGCTTAGTATAAAAAGCAGTTGAATTTGAAGAGAGATAGATGTTACGGCAGGAGCTGAAGATTATATTTTCTCAATTAAACAAATGTTGGAAGTAAAAGTCCAGCAGTTTTCATAAATTTCATACAGCTTCAGCTTTAATCCTCATACGAACTTTGCCTCGAAAAAAAAAAAACATTTATTCAAATCAACTCTAACAATCACATTCATATTCATATATGTTTTCCTGAACAATATTTTAGGCAAATCGAAACTTTAAGCTGGCATCAGCTTTAGCTTTGCGCCATGCCAAAAACAAAAGCTCGAAAACTTTTCTCATTTGCGCTGAATATTTTAAGGCCAATTGTGTCAGCAATAACAGCAACAATAGAGGCACAAAATCATGGCTGATAAATTTGTTGAGCGCAGCAAAATATTTTTTTCTGCGAAAGCTTCAAAAAATTTCATTTTAATAACGCGCCCAAAATAGCGGCCATGTGTTTTTTTGTGCTCCTTTTGCAGCCATAACGGTGGTTATTTAAAAAAAAAAAAAAGAAACAGTGAAGCAAAAGTGCGAGCCGGAAGCGGCGAAAATGTGGCTTAAAATGGGTTACTTGCGGCTGGGGTTACAAGCACGCACACAGCCAAACAAATATGATTATAACTGCAGCGATAGGGCATATAAATATATACATATATGTATATATAGAAATATTTCTTGTAAATTTTTAATTGATTTATTATTCGGCACAATGTTTTATTAAAGCCGCGTAAACAGCAACGCAGCAGAGCAGCAGCAGCGACACAGCCCACAACAAACTGACGCCCCCGGCCAGGGTCCACTTTGGGTGCCAAAAGAGCTGAGCAGCTGTAAAAATGGAAAAAATGAGAAAAAAAGCTGAAAATAAATATATAATAAAAAAAAAGAGAGAGAAGAGACGAGCAGCAAAATGAACATTAAAAGCGGTCAGCCGAATACAAAAAACCCGGTTGGGCGGCTGGTTGCAGAATGCTGGATGTGTGCATATGCCGTGAAATAATTAATAAAAGCAAGTTAAAATATTTGATTAAATTGTTTAAGCCCCATATTAACGCGAACCGTTCACGCAAAAATATTTGCCTACAAACTTTGCAAGCGATCAAATATTTGCCCCCACGAAATTCCACGTGGCTTTGTGTTCAAGTTGTTGAGGTGTCGGAAGTGTCAGAAGAGATGAGCTAGTATATGAATATAACAGCATTACTTGAAGGGAGTTTGTAAAGTAGAGAAGCGAAAGTCTCTTCTCACTTGAAAATTCAGAATCAGAGCATAATAATTTTATTAAAATGTATTTATCCCATAAAGTACGACGAGTAGAGCCAGTATATCCCTATACAGCTGCTGCCCGTGATGGACGGTTTATAAGCGCTTCTATATGGGAACTTGTGAGAGTTATAGATATTCATTTATTTGGAAGTTGTGTTTAGTTTAATAATTCATTGATAACATTCTAAATTTTGTTAGTTTCGAAAGGAGTTAGAGTAGATTAATTAATATAAAATAAATATTCATTAAAATATATAGATGAAATTCTTAAAATGTCATGCTATCCTTCATTCCAACCAAAATACAAGAGTTATACTTTATAATCATTAAAAAAAAAAGGCAATTGAGTGTTGCGAAAAATAAAATTCCATTCGCTTTATTGCTTTTTTTGGGCTTTGTTCTTTTGCTTTGGTCTTCGCACAAATAAAGCCCAAGCAGACGATTAATTTCTGAATGGCAACTGAAATTTTGTCAAGCTTAAAGGAATGCAAAAAAAAAAAAAAAATAAATACATAAATAAAAACAAAAATAAAATAAAATAAAAATAAAAAAAGAAAAGGTAAATAAATAACCCTAAAGAGGGCGTGGCGAGAGGTCAGCAGATTATGTGAATCGCTCTGCAGAAGGCGGTGTAGGTGGGCGTGGTATTGGCAAGACTTTAGCAGAATTAATGAAATTCCGAATGCCAGAGCAGAATGTCAAAACGAAATGAGTGATTTGAATGGATGTACGCATTTGAATGGACAACAACTGCCACGCCCATGACCCCGGCCCCCGTTGTTGCCGCTGCTCCTGCTGCTGCTTGTCAAACAACAAGTGAGATAAATGAGCGTGCGATAGTTGCTGTGTAGCTGGACGCATAGTTGCCTGGATGTATTGAAACAGGCAGCGACACCGAAATGCCAAGGCACTTTTGCGGTCTCGGGTTTTCGCCCCCTAAGCAGAAGGTCGATGTCTATGTCTATATTGATGTGGGTGTGCCTACAGCCTGTGGGTGTAACTATGGCGTTGGTGGTGGCGGTGACGGTGGCTGTGGATGTTGAAAGTGTTGGCCACCTGTGCATAAATTAAAAGCACTTCCGCACTCCAAATGAACAATAGCCGTCCGGTCAGGACTGAGAGCTTCAACACAAATGAATTTCAAATGCCATTTCACAGACACAGCGAGACAGAAAGAGAGATGAGCAAGAGAGATGGAAGAGAGTGGGAGAGCCTGGCACCCATATGCCATTCTATGCTTTTTCAATAACAGCAATTCAGCATTTGGTCAGCTATTGAATGGACCGGAACCCATTAGAGAAAACCCATCCAAAAGAATTCCCGGCATAGTTCAGTACAGTTCACATTACTCTAGTTCAAGACCCGAGCCGCAGTTTGTTTTCAAATAAATATTTAAATTATAATAAAGAGTGCAAACTGCAAACTGGACCAAAATATAAAAATAGATTTTACAAATGTAATTTTATAAGTAAATATTTTAATTATTTATATATAATTTGTTTATGTATTTTTAATAGTATTTTATTTTTATTTATAATATTTTCAGCTTAGTACCAATTCATATTAATCTAGCTCACGAGCCGAGCTGCAGTTTGTTTTTTAATAAATAATTAAATTATTTGTTGAATATATATTTTTATATTATTATTATTATTTTTTATTTTATTATTTTTTATTATTTATTTATTAATTTTTTTTTTGCGGCGAAAATTTTTTTTTCTATAAAGTTTTCATAAATTTGAGCTAATTCTTCTTGCAGAAAAATCTAAAAATTAAATAATTAAATAGAGTTTTTGAGGCTATTAAATCTAAAAGGATAATATACGTATTTTATATGATATAATATAAATCAATGGACAGGAATATTTCTCTCTCTTTATAACAATAAATATTTAGCTGTCGCTCTCTAATTTAACCTTATATTCAGCAATAGTCTACGCTATAAAACACCAACATTTCATTGTTTGAGCAAATGAATTTTGCTTGCGCGAGCAGCTGGCTTTAAAGAGACTAACAACGCTTACGCAAGTCCAATTAAAGTGAAGCAAATTGTTGCTGCCGTTCGTCTTGTGGCAGCTGGTCTTATTTTTCTTGCTGGCTGACTTTCATTTTTCAGCTTGCCGTAAAATTATTTAATGAAATGCTATTGTGAGCTGTGCTGAACTCATTTGCTACGATGGACCGGTCCGTCACTCTCTTTCCCTCTCTCAGTGTGTTTGCGTATCATTAACAGAACTGTTGCCTACCTGCAGGCGCTTTGTCGAGTTGAACTTAACTCGAACGCTGCTGGTAAGCCTTGAAATTGATGGCCTTTCGTTCGAGCAGCAGGCAATGCGAAATTTCTGAAATTTTCCAAAACGTTTGTTTGTCAAATTGCAAAGACCACGCACAGTCCTGGCCCCCGCCCGCCCCTCTTGGCCCACGATTTGGCTCTAGCCAACAAATTTGCATTGTCAACGTGATTAACGACAAATTTACTTTATTTGATTTCCCAGCCAAATGCTGTTATGTCTCTCTCTAGCAAATTTCTGAATGCATTTCCCATGAAATCTTTGTTTAAAGATTTCCCCAAACATTTATAATGATAATATTCGAAAGCTGCAAAACTAATAAACAGTCGCTTATGCTGCTAATTTTCGCCATTAATGGCATGAATTTCGCTAATTTGCTTTTAGTCCAAAATAGTTTTGCCATATGAAACGAATTTGCATAAAATTATGCGTTGAACATTAAAAACAGAACAGAAAATAAATAAATATGAAAACGGCATGAATGAGGCAGATTAAATGCTCGATTTTTGCATACCCTGTAGACAAATTGATTGAGGTATATCTATTGATAACAGGTATAAGTTGTATAATCATGACCTTGCATTTAAAATATCATTGAAACTGAATGATATTACAGTTTACTCCATATATTATTATATATGAATAGTAATTTGCATTTCGCTTTCTTATAAACTTTCAAGAAAAAGAGAGAAAAACTTCACTTCAAAGTATTTGAAAAATCAATTATAAATTCTGCGCCAACTGAAATACTCTAAGCGTCAACTATGCCCATCGTACAGATTTGAAAAAAAAAATAAATAAATAAAAAAAAAACAATTTAGCAGGAAAAAAAACAATAAACAGCAGCCATAACTTGCAAAGCCGAAAATTAATAAATTTTCCGCTTAATTGCGTTCAACTCGTATGGCAAGCATCGAAATAGTCTCTTCTATGCATAGTAAATGTTGTCTCCTGTATGTTTGTGTTAATTACAACGGCAATAATGTAAAGCACAACAAAAGTAGAAGTGACAAAGCCCGGCGAAAGCCACCCATAAAAGCACCGAACACCCAACACAGCTGAGCTTATCCGTCCCACATTCCATCCGCATGCCAGTGTAATTGTTGTAAAATGTGTTTTGTTAATTTATTTAAATTTATGCTCAAATGCGGCAGGCAGGCAGGCTGGCAGGCAGGCAACAGCAACAACTAAGCACATAACTAACAGCCAGGCAACAACAAACCGCAAACTAAGCAGCGCCAATAACAACAAAGGCAACCACAGCCAGAGCAACAAGAGCAACACCAACAACTTCCCAAAGCAGCAATGCAAACAGTTTAAATATTTAAAACAATAAACAAAATGAAATGGAATATGCTGTCCATTTTGCCCATTGCCAACAATTTCCCAAGGCGCTGCGAAATTTATGAAACTAGTTGAGAGAATTTCACAAAATTAGATAATAAAATACACTCACATGAAAGACAGCATGAGTTACACAAAAAAATAGAAATCACGAAAAGTATTTTCATTTTATATGTGAGATAACCAATTTTACTAATAATAGAACTAAAACTAAAACTAAAACTAAAACTAAAACTCAAAATATATTTCATTTTAATGGAAACTCATAAATTTTTGTGTGGCGCTCGCATTCAGAATGATAAAATGTTTATGCAAGTTATATAAAGATTTTGTTAAATAATAAATAATTATTATTTATTGAAGAGTCTCAAAGGCAAATTTTCTAATTTAAAATGCGATTAAGTTTTTTAATGCCTTACGAATATATACATCTGAAAATATCATGAAATATAGAAGAAGAAGATATATACACATATAGAATGTGCCAAGAAGCTGAAAATGCAATAATATGAAGATGAAGTCTTTTAATTCTATAATATAATTTTCTTAATCTTTTAGTTTTTTTATTTTTTTATTTTATTTATTAATATAATACTAAATTTATGTTAATGAAATAGGTAAAATAATAGAAGATGAAAGTCCATTAACCCTTGTAGAATGTACTGTATATATATTAATTGTATACGAGTATGTAAACTATATCTGTATAAATATTACATGATCATGTTCATGTTCTATTTCTATATGATCTTGAACTCATATATCTCCTAAATGTATTGACTAATATATATATATATATATATATATATCGAAACATAATTATATTTATATATCATATGAATATTGATTCACATATTTCCCTAATGTATTATGTATATATAAAAAATCATGACATAATTACGTATCAATATTCAACCAGTTTTTCACCCTTCCCTCCAAGAGTATTTAATCTTTGTGCTCTATTGCTCAATTTGTTATTTGTAATAATATAAAATGCTATTGGGTCATTTGAAATTGCAGTGAGGTGTAATTTCCGCTAGCGTTTTTATTTCCATGCGCAATTCTTCACATTATTGGCCTCAATTTTCCAGGTAAAAGCCAAAACGGAAAATGTGGCTAGCTCTATGGAATGGTGGATAGTTCGGCGGTGCCGAGATACAAACAGAACAATGTAAATGTTGCGACGGTGTGTGGGCAACATAAATTGCAAGAACTAAAACCAACAGGGACAGAGGCAGATATATACAGAGAGAGAGAGAGAGAGAGAGAGCGAGAGAGAGAGCGAGTGAGGGAGGAGGACAACTCCATATGTTTAGCTGTACGACAAAAGCGACATGTGCACTGCAAAATAATGAAAATTAGTAGGCAAACAAACAAAATGCTTAAATATTTCAACATAGGCTGAAAGAGACAGGCAACGGCAAATGGAAAATGTTGCCTGCTTGTTGAGTTGCTGCAACGGGGGAAAATTGCAAATGATTTGTCATGTTACAGTACACTGCACTTCCGGTGCTGCGCCAGAGGGGTGGGGGCGTGGCGCTTTTCCGCAGCTGTGCAAAAGTTTAGCATACTTTTGCGGGCCGGGCCCTAAACCGAACCCACGCCGGGCACACGCTGCGTATGCGTATTTTGCAGGTGCTCAGCAAACGCTGGCATTCCCTTTTAATATTTATTGAGTTGCAAGTTAGTTAGTTCGCCTGCCCCACGGCCCCGACAGTCGTTTAAATGTATTTGTTACGCATTAAATATTTCAATTTGCAAAACATTTATGCAAAACAAGCAGACGCACACTCACATCGACGGGTGCTCCTGCCGGATCTGCTTTGGCCTCGTTAGACTAAATGTGCAGAGCTGATGAGAGACTCGTCCTGCATATTCAGGCCAAATGGCAAGCGGAAATGCAAGTTTTTGATGAACATATGCGTGTGTTAGTGCATGCTGCATCTTCTTCATTTGGCATTTTCACTGCCATTTTCCATTTGCCATACACCATTTTCCATTACCCATTTCCCATTTGAAATAAGTGCACAACATGTTTGAGCACCAGTTCTAGCTTTTCTTTTTCGACTTTCCAGCTTAACAAATTACTGCAGGCAACTGGCTGAGGAAAACATTTTCATTGTTGAAATTTGCAAATTAATGTTTAACTCTTACAAGTGGAAATATAAATTATTAATTAATGCATCTCTTGGAGCAGCAGCTCATGCTAAAGTGAATTGTAACTTTTCTCTAAGTAGAAAGTAAATGTTCTGCCAAGAATCTGCCTCGCATCGCGTTTACATTGAAGCCTAATATGCATTCAAATGAATGTCTTGCAAATTATATTGATGCCATATTCTCATGTGAAGCTTTAGATTTACAGATGCGAATGAGGCTCATTCTGAGTTAGCTTTGCAGCTGGGTTTTCCTCAAATGCTATGAATTCCTAACTAAAATAGTTTAAGGAAACAACTGAAAGCTGTTTGTTCAACATTTTAATTGTTTTGCCAATTTAGAGCTCAAAATGGGAATTCAGTCTATAATGTGCTTATGCAAATGCTTACAGCAGTCAAAGGGAGTCGTAGCTTAACCGCACTAAGAGCACATTAAATATAAAGGTAATTATATAATTTATTGAAAAGAACTGATGGCAATGTACACATGTCCGTACATCAGTATGAACGCAGCGATCTGTTAAACCCCAAATGCTAGAGATTTGAATTATGTATTGAAACATATACAGGGTTTTCCATATTCGAGTGACCATCTGGCAACGCTACAAGGCTGCCTATATTTGACGGTCCCATGTTTTTTTTTTTTATCAATGAAAAATACAATAATCATATTATTCGATTCAAGTAGACTCTCTCTACGGCGTATAGTGCCCGTCTCTGTGAAAAGGTATAGTGCTGCCAGATAGGTCACTCGAATATGGAGAACACTATATATATTTCAATTTCGTTATCATTAAAGGAAGAAAATGAAATAAATATAGAAATATAAATAAAAATAATACAAATATTTAATTAATATAATACTGTAATATATATATATATATATATATATATATTTGATTCAATATTTGATATATATATATATAATATAATATAAAATATACATATAAAAAATGTAAAATTAATAATATATTATGTAATATACGTATATACACTACAAATATTTTTATCAGTTGTACAAATTCCTATCCGAATTTTCTTAGGCATTTAATAGCTATAAAAACGATTTTTATTCAAACATTTATTGAATTGCAATTCAACAATATTAATAATTGATTTGAAATTTTTTGCACATTTTCTAGGAGGCCTGCCAGAACTACATACGAATCATGGTGGTGCCCTCGCCAGGTCGCCTGTTCGTCTGCGGCACCAACTCGTTTCGGCCCATGTGCAACACGTACGTGATCAACGACAGCAACTATACGCTGGAGGCGACTAAGAACGGTCAGGCCGTGTGCCCCTACGATCCGCGTCACAACTCCACCTCCGTGCTGGCGGGTAAGTGGCAATTTTACAGTTACCATTCCATCTATTGCTGATACGCTGCTGCTAGTTATAGTATGCATAAATCGTTAGCGACGTTTGCAAAAAATGCAATTACCCCGGGCGGCAAAATGCACACACACACACACATTCAATTGAATAAATGTATGTAGAAACATACATATATATAGAAATATATATAACTATTTTTTTGTCAGTTGCAAATCGGATATAAATTGTCATTCCACATGCAATGCGGCGCAAGAGCCTTTGAATGACCCCGCGTCGCTCCTGCCCATTTATGGAGCTGACTTCTTTGACTGAGTTGTGCGTGATAAATTTTGCATTTCACAATGTTATTGTTTGACAGCAATGCTCTGAATAATGTGTTGATGGGATGTGAAATATATTTTGGCCCAAAAATAATAATAATATATATATATATATATACATATATATTATTTTTCCTCTTTTTTTATGGCTATTTCGTTTTGTTGGTTGGCGCTTCGCCTCTCGTTTTGCTTTATTGGATATTTATGATTGCGTTTTTGCACATTTCTGTGGGCGTGGCATCATTTTGGTATTATTTATACACAGTCGCCAAAAATTGATGAATTTCCAATTTGCCATTGAGGGTATTAAGCATATGGGCTTTCTTTTTTTAAATAAATTTATAAAAAGCTTTTCAGTTGAATAAAATTGTAGAAAATACTTATAGAATTTGTAGAGCTTAAAAGCTAACATAAAATCTATTTGGTTTTGCGAATCGGAATTGTTAGTTGCAAATATGTGATATATATTTGTTTAATATTCATAAAATTGTTTCTTCCAAATAAAATGTATGTTGCATTTCTTTATCCAAGTCTATACAATATTTGCATGACATCATAATAATTCTATGGAATTCCTTTTGATGCCTGTATTTACATATATGCAATTAGTAAAACCCACTTTCGAGTGTCGCAAGTCTTCTAATATTTCATGCAATTTAAATAGCTGTGGCAAATTGTGAAGGAATCAATCAATAAACATGCAATTTTGACACCCAGATGCCGCACAATAAACGCAGCCCCAACTCTCGAGGAGCACACCTCGGCCCCAACGTAGCTTGTGATAATATTTCCAGCCATAAATTGACGCGCTTTTCGCGAGTTGTGGCTGAAGTTTCACAACGTGATTTGTTTGCATTTCATTGTCTGCACACACGAAATTTTGGTAGGGTGTAGTATCCATATGTGTGAGTGTGTGTGTGTAGCTGTTGCCAAAAACTTTGAAGCTAGGGCAAACCAAACTGCGCCAAACACAAGCTGACGGTGCTTGTGCCATAATATCGATAAACGTTTATAACTAACTTCTAAGTGTTTGTGGTCATGTGTTTGTGTGTTTATATCTGTGTGTGTATGTGCGTGTGTGTGCGTATGTGTGCTGTGGAGGAGGCGGCTAAGTGTTGCGGCAAACTTCCGGCGGATGCAGCCAACATCTGGGCCACATCCATGGAACCTTCTGCCGCTGACTATGTGGGTCATAAGAGTTTATCATCAACAAGCTGCCACATCCGGCGTCCTGGGCAACCTGAAGGCAGCCAAACAGTCAGGCAGCAGCATCAGCAGCAGCAGCAGCAGCAGCAGCCGCAGCAGCAGCAGCCGCAGCAGCAGGAGCAGCCATCGTCAGCTGCCATTTTTGCTCCTGGGTCGAGCTCCATTTTAGATACTCTTGGAAATTTACTAAGTGGGGTATTATGGTTAGTGCTTGAGCTTGATAGCCAAGTCGATTAGGTTCCGCCTGTTCGCTGTTGTCTCTAGAAGCTAAAGACTGTGATACAGATTCTCATTAACCGCACACAACTTAGCTCTGTCATTGATTTGGCTATATGATTCCAGCAATCGCTCAATATATTCCGACAATCTCAAGTCACAGTATCTGCGAGTCGCGCATAGCCAACTAGTTTTGTATTTTCTTGTTTTTATTTTTTTTTATCTTATTTCACATTGATTGCGCTTTATGGTGCTAATATTAAAACGACATTTTTACATATTGCTGGCGTTGCTTTTGCCATTTTGCTGCCGTCGATTTATCGACAGGATTTGGATATTTAACGGGCGGGCCATGCTGCCGAGGCCATTTTGTTTAGATTACAAATTGGCCCGAACGGGGCCAGAATGAAAGCCAAAAAAAAGCTACGAAAAAAATAATTTGAAAAGCAGCTAAACTGAAAATGTTATCAATTCATTCATATTCGTGACAGTGGGCGTTGTGGCTTGTGGGCGTGGCACTTGATGAACTTCTTCTATTCTCAAACCATTTTTTTTTTTAGATTTTTAGAAACAACTTTGTTCACAGGTTTAGTTGGATTTTTCATTGTTGTTGTTGTTGTTGTTGTTGTTGTGGCCGTTTTCCTAACGCTGAGCGAAAAGTTCGTGGACAACATTTTTGAGCCAATTTCGTTGTAAAAATATTGTTGCACCCATGATGAAGTTTTCAATTGCTTTGGCCACCAATACTAGAGTGAAAGAGAGTGAGAGGGAGGGGTAGAGACAGAGGGAAAAAGCGAGAACAGTCTACCTTTCTCTCTCTCTCTCTCTCTCTCTCTGTAGTTTGGTATTCGAGCAATCGGCCATTCAACCATTCCGTCACGCTGTCAATATGACGGAAGGAATCTATTTTCGTTCGATTTAAAAGTGCATGCGAAATAAATTTCAATCGCAGGACGTATTACGAAACTTTGGCAATAAAAAAATTAAGCCAAACTTCAGTTGTTTTCTTTTTAGCAGCTGCAAGGCAAATCGAGATTGGAATGCTGATTGGGTAGAAAATGAATTGACAATTTGTCAGCCTTTGTCACTTAATGGACTAAATGTTTTTAGTGCACGACTACAAATAGATCTATATAGCATTCTTTATGGTGAGAAGGGGCAAATAATTGTCCTCTAAGCTATTCAGTGTTTCTCTATATCTATATTCAAAAACATTTCTTGGACCTCTTCCTAGTTTGCATGAAATATCTTCAGAAATATGTAAACTTTACTTCCTACACTCAAAGAATGAAATGGCATTTAAGCTTCTAAGATACAGCTTTATATACTTGATATTTATATACTTTGTGAGCTGAATATTAAGTATACGTATTTATGAAAACATAAATGCACGACACTTGGCCATTTCGTGGAGTGGTTCGTTGTGGCGTACTTCAAAATATGGCTTAAATGCTTTGCCGATTCGCGCATCACGCCCCGGCAAACAATGCGAACAATAGTAATAAATAATTTATAAGTGCGCATTTGCCACATTAATCACGAGCCGACACTGAAGCATGAAGCTTGAAGCCTGAAACCTGAAGCCTGAAGTCTGCCAATGGCAATGGGCGAGGCAGCAGCAGGGAACGAGCTATAGGTTAAATCCCAGGGTAAAAAGTTTGCCCGTTCCAAAGCCGACGCATATTAATTTCGGCACAACCTTTCCCTCTAACCACGCCCATTCCAGCGAAAAACGGCGCCAGCGGGGTGGGCGCTGGCATCGGCGAAGCGTACAAATTGCCATCACTTGCGTTCAATTTTAGACTTTTCCAAGCAAATGCACAGACGCGATTAAAACGCTGACGAATGGCGACATGAACGATGTGCGCCGGGTCGGTGAAGGCGCAAAATGTCAAGGCCCAGTAACAGAGCGTCCGGGCAAGGACAACGCAGATTGAACGTCCGTTTACCCTGTTTGCAAACCTATTTGCATTTTGTGCGCCTACAACAACAGCCCCAGCACCGAGAATGGAAAAAGAAGGACAAGAGGAAGAACTCAGAGCTGGGCCAATTTTGGTGGCGTCGACAATTTCAGCGTTTTAAAGCTCGGCTCGCATATTGAAGCTGGCGGCAGAATTTCGCGTATTTACCCATTTGCATATAACCGGAAATAGAGCTCTCGCGTGCGTGAGGGTGAGGGTGTGTGTGTGTGCGTGTGCGTGTGCGCAAGTTGACCTTTTCATGAAATGCGCCTTAAGCTACAGTTGAATCACGCATGCATCGAGAAGCTCGCAACTTTTGAATTAAATATGATTAATCTGAGCGCAGACTTTATATGATAAACATGAATAAATTTTTAATACTGGCTCTCTTTTAAAGAGAACATATTTTTTATATTATATATTTCATTTTGACCAAAATCCGTTCCCAAGCAGTGCAAATACCTCAGCATTTAATTGTGCAGGCCAAAAGTATGCAACGAATTTGCTTCCCTTTTTCATATATTCCTGCCTCCGTCCAAAAGTATGCAATAGTTTTCCGCAATTGCTAACCGAATTTAATATTTGCCTTGCTTACGTTAGTTAATTTATTAGATAATTATAATTAAGAAGCTCAATTGAAACACGTGATAAACGTTTGCAGAATAATGAAATGCAAATATACGCTTCAGTTCAGCACACGTTTAAGTAAATCGGATTAAGTTTGTTTTATTATTTTCCAATTAATTGCATTGCAATCGAGTGTATTCAAGAACAAAAACAATCAACGAAGCAAAGCTTAAAGCCAGGGCATTAAAAACAACAACAACAACAGCAGCAGAAACAAAAGAGCAGAGTTGTATATGTACGAGGACAAGTTCCATGCAAATGCTTGCATAAGGGCAACATATGGGTGTCGTTGGCATGGGGCGTGGCATGAGAGACATACAAAATGAATATCAATGAACTGCGAGAACGACACAAACAAAAACAAGAGCACAATAAAAATGAGGCAACAGCAGCAGTAAATAAAAACAGAAACAACAACAAACAGTGAAATGCAAAATGTGACCTGGTATGAGTTGAGCTGGATGGGCCGCGGGAGTTGGTGGCATGTTTGTGAAAACTGGGCCAACGCTCGCAGCAGTTAAATAAATGATATCCCACTGCTTGTAAGAGTGCGCATGTGTGTGAGTATACTTTTGTGAATGTGTATGTTGCTGCAGAACTCATTAACTCTTTGTAAATGAGCACGGAAATAATAACAGTCCCGGAAGACAGAACCTGCACAACAACCACGTTCCATTTGATGGGATCGGCATTAGAAATAGAACTGGTTGACTACAAGTACACTGTTTGCCAAACAGTGGGCAACATCCTCGATAGTATAGTGGTTAGTATCCCCGCCTGTCACGCGGGAGACCGGGGTTCAATTCCCCGTCGGGGAGAAGGAGTTATAGAACTTATTTTTTAGGCTGAAACAAAAATTTTTTTACAATAAAAATTAATATAAAAATAACATGTTTGAGCAACCCGATAAGAACCTCACTAATAAATTCTTCATAAAAAATGTAAAAGCAAAAGCTGCAATATCATATACATAATATATGTATTTCTCGATTTCATAAATTTCTTTCATGTCTGTACGTTCTATAAGAAAGAAGTTAGAATAAGAAAAGCAAATAACTTAGAGTATAGAATTTGTCAACTTAAGAACAAGGTCCTCGGTAGTATAGTGGTTAGTATCCCCGCCTGTCACGCGGGAGACCGGGGTTCAATTCCCCGCCGGGGAGGGTCGTGGAAATCTTTTTGGTAGTTTTTTAAATATTTTTTTTTAAATACACACTAGATATAAAATGTTCTTCATGAATAAAGAATAAATACATTTTAATAAACTGTAGGTAGTAGAAGAGACATTTAACGAGCTTCGCCCAGGTTCTATTCATTATGTGATCGCAAAGAAAATAATGAGCTTGAGTATAACAGCACTATTTGGCAAACCGCGTAACACCGTCCTCGATAGTATAGTGGTTAGTATCCCCGCCTGTCACGCGGGAGACCGGGGTTCAATTCCCCGTCGGGGAGGTGATTGAGACGATAGTCTTATTTATTTTCTTTTTTATTATTTAATAGCAATCCAGAATTTAGGCATTTACAATGTATCAATAAACTTTTTTAATATAAAAAAATAAAATTAAATAAAAAATGTTTAATAGTTATTGATATTCCTAAAAGTATGCTGTATAAGATTAAGTCCAATTTGTGTATTCTAGTTGGAGTCAAAATATTCTTATGCCCAACACAGAACGTATATATTTTAAATGGTAGAAAAAGAATAAGCAAATGAAGTGTAATTATTATTGTTTATCAAAAATTAAAGTAATAAATTTATAAGAAAAAAAACCGCAAACTCTCCCCGACGGGGAATTGAACCCCGGTCTCCCGCGTGACAGGCGGGGATACTAACCACTATACTATCGAGGATGATGCGTATATGTTTTCCATTTTCGTATTCAATTTTGGGCAGTTAGAACGGCGAAAGCCATATTAAATAAGAAAAGCCCCAGGGTCATGATTATTTATTAATTAAGAGTAATTTGTTCTTAGCATTTGGCTTAAAGTGCTTTTATCCTACTTTTTTTCCATTTTATTTATTTGTGCTTGTGTTTGCACTCGTTAAAAGTAAAACACAGCTAATTTATTTTAGCCAACTTAAATTGGCTTAAGCGAATGACCAGAAGAAAATAAATGGCGCGTTATCTGCAAACCAGAGACAAGGCGCTCATATACACAAACACACCCACACACCCATAGCCAAGAAAACAATGCGGGTGCAATGCAAAACGAGCGGAAAAATAAGCAACAACAAGAGCAGCGACTACTGTCAGTTTCATTAAAAACAATGAAATCTGCTAAGAGCCAAGAGTTTTAATGAGCGTCTAACTGTGCGCAGTAAAAAACATACAAAAAATACACCCACACATACAAAAGGAGACAGAGTGAGAGAATGACCACTGGAAAAAGCGGCTGCAGAAAAATATATATACTCGAAAACAAAGTCTAAACACAATAAACAAAATGCCTGGAACAAAACAACAACAAAAATGGGAAGAAAATAAACAAACAAAACATACACACAAAGCGAAATAAGTGCAAAGAAGAATGAACAAAAATAAGCACAGCTTTTGACCCTTTTTGCGGACAATGCACGAATGTCTCTGTCCCTCCACTGATTCACCTACCGCTGGTTATTTTAATTCTTTATACGTTTTTTTTTCCTTTTTTTTTTTTAATTTCAAGCAAAAACATTAACAAGAACAATTAGCTCTTGAAATGAGCACAACAACAATAACTAGAGCACAATAAGAACGAAAACAATTGCATTAGACAAGTTCAACCTTAGGCCCAGGTGCTGCTTATGAGCCAGTCGCATAACAATATAAATTGGACCTTGAATGACTTACTCCAAATGGCAGACCCAAATAACTGTAAGAGTCCCAACAAGGGGAAACGCTTAAGTAATTATCAACTCAGCATTGTATTTTAATTACATTTCTATACGAAAGTTTAACATTTTGAGTGGAGCAGTGATTAAATTAAAGTTCTCTTTCTTTGAAGAACTTTGAGAACAACGAATAGAATCAAGTACGGAATTTTCCTTCCATTTCATAGGAATTCCTTCATGGTAGAGTCCCATTTGGCAGAGTCCTTCAACGCACTTTAAGCAGGCTCAGTTTGCTTTGTAATGCTGCAGCTAATTACGTGAGCTTAAAACGTGGGCAAACATTTGTGACTGTGGCCAAAGGCAACTGCAGTGCCATTGCCATACACACATTGAGTCGCAATGACTCAAAGACAGAGGAGCGAGCCTCAGATGAGCAGTCAAAAGGCACATTCACAGCCGAAGAAAGGAACGTTTTGAGCAATGGCCTCTGCACGCTTTACATATGTCGAAGAAACGGGCATTAAAAGCGTAAGCTGTAAAGCAAACAGGAGCCATGAGACGAGCGTCGAGTGGGGTTGGGTTTGGACAACGGATTAACAAGCAGGCTCCTGCTGCTGCTGGTCCTCGTGTCGGAGCAGTTCCTGCTCCCCACTGTGCATACAGGAAGGAAGGACGCACGGAAGGAAGCAACACGCAGAAGCCTCAAGAAACGTGTCTACTGTTTCCATACGTCTCGGCTACCTACCCCCAGCCATTGTCATTGTTTCAACAGGATGTACGTTCGAGTGTGTGTGCTGAACTGTAAGAGTGTATACGTGTGTGTCTCTCTGTGTGTGTGTGTGTGTGTGTGTGTGTGTGTGCGTGTGTTTATGGCAGCCCGCTTGTAATTTATAGTATGTTTAGGTAGGCGACGCAGCAGGCAGTCCTGCTTTATGTTTGCTTTGGCTCATATTTTTAACACTAAACTTGAGTAAATAGCAACAACAGGCAACAATGCGGCGAAGGATTCACCCGAAAAACCTGGCCGTCCGTTATCCTGTTTGTGCCATATGAATTATGTTATGTCTCGCAGTAACCGTAAAAAGCAGAACAGAAAAAGGAATTGAACGACAACACAGCGCCACAGTTGAAGCAGAAATAACAAAGTCTAAAGCGAAAGGATGTTCCAGCTAAAAGGATTTTCGAATGTGTCACGATTCATCTGCTTGTTGGACTAATTGGCACTACAATGAATGCCAGCAGCTATGAGCTGAAAGGACGTCTGGGATGTCTGGACATCGGACATGGGATTTTGGACATCGGACGTAATGAGCAAAACTGAAAACTACTTACATTTCTTTGCTTTTCTTCTCGTTGACCCGATGATTCACGTTTCAATTTGGGTCAATTTGCCATGCTAATCGAGCGTGGTTGTTTCTGTGGGTTTACTTATGGCTCTCCTTGTGGGTAAAGGGAGAAGGAAGTCTTTAGCTCTTATGGTGTGCAGCGTTTCTGAACAAATTCAGATTTGTTTTATCTATGGGATTTTCTATCAATTCTCTTAAATCGCTGAAACTAAAAACAAATACATATTAGTTGACAATATCTTGTTAATGTTTAAGGAAGGAAACTATAAAAGATGCGATTAATCTTTAACGACGGCTACTTCCGATTCAAACTTACTTGGGGGTTCTAATTGTTCATTTTTAGACCTCCTTCGGAAACTGGATATTCTCTTATTATATATTGACTTAGCTGACAAAAATTCCTGTTTCCATGCTTCCATTTATTATGGCCTGACAAACATTTCCATGCAGAGCAACACAAGTCAACCAAGCACAAGTTGAAGCCAAAAATGAACCGACAAAGTTACTCAATTGTGACACAGATTAAAAGTATTCACCATTCTCTTGCGAGAATTTCGTTTAATTGAAAATGTCGTAATTCATTTATTACATTTTGTATGATATTTCATCTCATATTGCCTCATCGCACACTTCGCTGCTTATCGCATTAATCTAAGCTGTTTGTAAGGCAACAGAAACATAGAAATTATCTAACACAATAACCTTCAGCATCAGTAGGTTGGGCAAAGTTTCTGTTGGGTCCTATGACCCGGCGGCAGCAAAAGGTTAACCCAATATCAAGAAAGCTAAAAAGTTTTGGCGGCCCAAACATCAATATCGATGACGACAAATGCGCCAGCGAATTGGGCTGGGAGCAGAAACCACATAGCACAAAGCTGTGAAAGGGCATAATTCATAATTTATGAAAGAGCACAGCAAATGGCAGAAGCAGCTAAGGAAAACAGCTAAGGAATATAGCTTAACGAGTCAGACAGGCGCCGCGACGCTGCCACGCACAGAAGGAGCCTCTCATTTCGTAGACTATAAATGCCGCAATGTATGCTACAAATTTACGTGTGTGTTTTGAATGGTTATCGGGAGACGGGGGGTGGAGCTAGGGTTGGCGAAGCAGGTTGGGTTTTCTGTGCGATGGAACAAGGGAATGAAACACAGCCACAACTGTCGCGTAAACAAGTTGCTCAACTTTTAATGTTGCACATTTTTTCAGCTTTTTATTATTTTTCGGCGTTGCCTGATTTTCGTTTTTCCTTGGAATTTTCGGGTGGGTCTTTGACGTCAAGTGGGTGCCAGAGCTGGCTCCAAGTGGTGGCCGCTTCAAGGGTTGTTTCGCTCCGACTTAACCTTAATGAGCATCAAACTGTGCGCCATAAACCAGTTGATGCTACACGGAGCACACAGCATCCCATTGCAGGCGGAAGGTAAAAAGTGTTGCCTTTTCATTGGGCCGACTCAGGGTTGTTCTCTTGGGTCTAGACCCACAATTGGGGCTCCGCCTAATGATAAACAAACACAATGATTTCAAAATAAATGAGTGGCATAAGCTCTGCTTTGGGTAAGTGGAGTCATTTGTTTGTGGGACCGCAGACTGTTGGGCTGCCAGAGACGCCATATCATTTGTCTGTCCCGGGCTGGTCTGAGTATGGGTACAGGATTTGCGGTCTTCTATCTTATGGCTACTTATACTTTTAATTTTCCTACTCTAATTATATGGTCGAAAAAGTTTTTGAGTGTATTTTCACGTGTTGCAAATTGCAGTTAAAAGAAATTTTAAAATAAACTTCATGGTTTTTAGTCAACAACTTTGAGAAGTGCATCGAAATTGATGGGAGCCGGTTGCCAAATGGTCGTAGAAAGAGCGAAAGCCGAGAGCCAAAATCCATTTTCATTGCTTAAGCTACATAACATTGGCCATTAGATGGAAATCCAAAAGCATTTGTTTTATGCTCCGCAATAGCCAGCCAAGACATTAACTTTTAATTTGATCATTTCTAAGCAAAGCGCACGAGCAGCACAGATGCAGATACAGATAGATATACAGATACTGAGACGGATACAAGGCAGCTGCAGTGCAGACCATTTGGTCTCTGGGGCAAAGGTTTTTCTCTCTGACTCTCTCTCTCTCTCTCTTTCTCTCTCTGTGTGCGCGCGTGTCGCAAAAACTGGAACAGATTTTGCACAAAAAGCCAACAGCTGATAATTGTGGTTCGCCAATAAAAAGCAAATTAAGCTAATTGCAAAATTTGCAAAATCCCAGCAAACGACCAAGAACTAAGCAGCAGTGGCAGCAGAAGAAAATCCCAAGGAACAATAAGCCAATGAAGGCAGCATAATAAAAGCTGGGAGTATTATATTCAAGCTAGCCCCACTCTGCCTCCTCCACCAGACGGAAGTCGGGTAATTATGCGGCACACAAGACATGTTGCCAAAGTTGGACCCGAGCCTCGACCTCGTCTTCAACAGTTCTGGCAGCTGCCGCTGCTGCTGCTGCTGCCGCTGCTGCTGCGCTTTGATTGTTCCATTTTGGGCAAGCTTGGCCAACTTGGCTGCACATTTTTATCGGCGCTAAAGTGAAATGTAATTAGAGCCAAGAGAAGAAAAAGAAAATATTATGGCACAAATATGGGGCCCTGGACTTGTGCCAGTGCCTGTCAAATTCTTAAAGCCATCATCGAGCTCATAAAACAAGCTCAAAGTCTTTCGGGTCCCGGCCCGAAAACTAGGCCAGCCACATGGCCGCAATTATCGTAATTAATAGGCGCACACAGACAGGCACATCTCTCGCACATGTGTGAGTTTATTTGAGATTAATTAGACAGGCTTAAACCGGGGAAACCCAAACCCAAAACAGAGCAAGTCGTGCGTGCTCAAGCGCAATAGCAATTGCCTTGAAATATTTGCGGGAAGACAACAAATCTCTCTGTAAACGGATTATGGCGTCGGCTGCGACAGAAGGTGGATGCTAGCTTAAATTGAAGTATTAATTGTATATATTGTATTATGTTGAATACTTTTAATTTTCCATAGATCCAAATGAAGAAGCAGGCAAAGAGCTAGGGAGGGAGATGCCAAATGAGACAGCGATGAAATTTAGATTGATAAGGAAAGATGGAGAGATAGAGATCTAAACTCCTATCCAGATGGAGAGATAGAGAGAGAGAGAGAGAGAGAAAGAGGGGGGGGGTGGGGGAGCGAGAATGAGAGGAACATAGAGAGAAGAGAAGAGGGGTTAAATAGCTTAAAGTAGATCGATAAACAAGAGATATAGGGAGAATAGGGACTGAGAGAATTAAAGAAAGAATGAAAGAGAAAATGAGGAACAAATACTGAAGAGAGATATTCGTTAAAGAACAGAGGGAGACCGGGAAAACGAAATATGAACTCAAAGACTGACAGCGAGAAAGATAATACAGAAAGAGAGACACATAATAGGTGAGACAAGGAGGGAGGGACAGAAACTGAGATAAATAGATCGTATATGTCATTTTTCCCCGTTAGGACCTTATCCATCAGCCTCCCTCGAACTATTATATCTATAGGCTTAAATTATGCAGTATGTCACACGTAAATCTGTGGAAATAAACTGCCTGAGCCTAGCTGCAAGTCAATGTTGTGACTCAAATGAAGTAATTTGCAGTACATTGAGCTCGCTGAAGGACTGAGCTGGAGAGGCCAATTTAAAGTGGGCATTGTAAAGGGTATTGCACTAGTGCCCACAGACCGGACCAGACCAGGCCAGACTCGTATATGTGCACATAATTATTCCTAAACGAGCTATTTAACTAACGGCCTTACACTCGACACGCACGCCGCCCGTAATTAAAGTGGCGTAAAGCCGCCCCAAAAAGGGCAGCCCAAACCGAGACCTGTCCAAAAAATATGTTTACATAAAATATTTAAAGCGCGACTGCGCTACAAACACCAAACATATCCTGGGTAAACCTCTGGTGGTTCTGTTTCTGCTTCTGGTTCTGGTTTTAGTAGAGGTTCTTGGTTCCGTTCGACGTCGACCGGCCGCCGTGGCATGTGGCATGTAATAAAGTTACGCGTGCTTAAACACTCGCCTGACTGTCATTGAAAATGAGTGTAATTTATGTATTAGCGTATGTGTAAGCCTGTGTGTGTGTGTGTGTGTGTGTGTGTCTGATGCATAGTAAAACATGCAAAAATATGCAAATTACCGCAGTCAACGCGATGAACTTCATTGTGCCATCTATTCGTCTCTTTTAAAGAGCCTTTTCCGCTGCTCATGTTGTTGTTGTTGTTGTCCTTGCAGCTATCGTTGTTAGTATGAAAATCGATGAAATCACTTAAAGAGTTTATCGAACCTGTCAGCCAGAGACAGCGCAGCAACGAGCCCAGGCCCAGACAATGTCGGTCAAATATTTGCACAGAAAAACGCTGCTCACAAAGCACCAAAGTAACTCTATGAGAAGCGCCAAGAGAGGCGGCTGTTTGAAGTAGGAAGAGGGAGGGGCGCTTGTATGCCTGCTTTTGCTGCATAATTTCTGCACGCTAGATTGTCATTTAAAATGAGTTAAGCGCTGCAATTGCTGCAATGCGGACAAGCTGGCAACGCTGACAGTTGTTGCGGGTACGAATAACGAATACCGAGTGCCGAGTCCGAGTTAGTGTCCCGGGCACGGCCGTGCTCCAGGTTCTGGATGGCGTTTGGTGCGCTCCTTGTGCTCGTCGCCAGGTAATGAGCAAACAATAAAAGCAAATGTCGCTGCACGAAACAATGGCGACAAGAAAGAGTGCTGTAAAACGAGTGAGCAAGAAGAGCAGATGCCCTGTAAAGAGAGAGAGATGAAGTGGGATTGCAAAGGAATTAAAGACTTTCATTATGTGATTATATATCTCAATTATCCGAAAAGATAATTTTGTAAGTTATTTTAAAACTAATTTCCTACATATCAGTTAGCTACTTTTTTCACAATGGCAAGCAGAATGAGCATATACTGGGTATTTACAAAAATGAGCTAAACGAAAAAACCAATTAGATGCAAGCAGAACCCCAAAGAGAACAAACGATATAGCCAAAGACGGCGAAAGCAGGCGGCATGGGAAACGTTGAAAAGTTTTCGTGCTCTGTCGATTTTGTGACAGGCAGCAGCAAGGGGATGGGCGGGAGGCGCAAATACGGTCGGAGTGGTGGGCGGAGCATTTGGGGGTCGGTGCCGTGTTTATTGTGCGCCTCGTTAGCTGGCAATGGCGACCAACAACACCGACAATGGCAACTCTGGTCGATGTAAATTGCATTTCCATTGTTAATTACCAGCGATTCATAAATTTTACATTTGCCCTTTGACCTCAACGCCCCGAGGCACAGCCCGTTTATGTGGGGCTGCCAAAGGCTGCGATTACTCAAGCATCATGCCTGCTGGGTAATCTTATATGTATGCAAATTTCGTAGTAGTTGTAACAAACGACATCTTATGCCCCTTAATATGAATATGCTCCAAAATTCTTATTCAACAAAAAGCTAAATCTCCTGTAAATGGACTGTGCTTAAGCGCACAATTGACTGCTCTGATTTTTTGTTCTGTCTATAATGCTTGGCTAATTTATCATAAAAGAGAAGGAATATGATGGAAATCTTTAAATTCATTCATAGACCTCATTTTGGGCAACTCAGCCGTGAGAATTGGATTTTTTTCTTCCTTTTTTTTGGGGAGCATTATTATGCCTCGTTTCGTATTTCAATTTGGGAAATTTGCATTTTCTAGCAATTTCCTAGGAAAAAAGTTTAATGACAAAACTTTAAGCTCTGGTTATAGCTTAAAGCGGTTACTTGCCGACAAAGCTGACACGCCCATCCCCGGCATCACGCCCATTCTCGCTTCCCCTGTGCGCATATTTAGCAAATGTTTTTATTGGCCGTTAGCTTCACCTGGCCCATGCTGGCTCCCGCAGCCACTGCACTCCAGTTGCTCGTCGCCCCCCGCCCCGGCCCCTGGCGCGTTCATGATAGAAAATTAGCATTCGTTATTTATCACCACCGCGAATGGGAAATTCGCTGCCAGCAGATTCTATGAAAAGCGAACAAACGAACGAACGCTTTTACTTTTCACTCACCGCGTGACTTTTACAGCCTCTTAATTTAAACAGCCGCCCGTTAAGGGGCGGCTCCGGGCATGTTATGGGCGCTTGGGGGCGCCAGCGGGGCTAGGCGGCCGGCGAGTGGCAAAATTAATTTCTACCAGACGACATTTTTAATGTATGCCCGTTCTGCTTTCTGCTGCTGCTGCTGCTGCTGCTGCGGCTGTCGACTCGCATTTGGATTTTTGTGTTGCTTTTCTTTTTAGTTTGCTTTCGACATTTTCATTCTGTTGCGCTCTTGTCACGTAATTCAAATTTTACATTCACTTTTGAGAGCTGCCCCCAAACGTACCCCCACCTCGGCCCCCATTTGGCGTGTGTACACGTGTCTGTTTGCGTGCGTGAGCCGCTGTGGCATTGTAAATTTTATCGATTTACCGCACAGATTTCACACCCGCCACAATCCACAAAGGTCCACAAATCCCGTCCGCTCGCCTGGCTGCGTGTGTACGCGAATTAACATGAAATTATAATGCACGCATCAAATTCATGTAAGCTTTTTTTTATAATTATGCAATTTTCGCAGTTTTGCATAAATTGTTGGACAGTTTGCGGCATTTGTGTGTCCAAACTGGCAGCTAACCCCACACGCAGAGCCGCTGGCTTAGGCCCCATCACAATATGTTGTCAATTTGGTGGGGCTTGTAGCCATATTTGATGAGTTCAGGCGCTTGGAAAATTGTTCGATTATCCGATAATAGCCAGCAAACACAAATACCATCAGATTTGCAGCCTTAATTCAGGTGAAAAATTAATGAATATCTATGTGTATTCAGAATATTTATATGAACATTAGAGCAAAAAAAAAAAAAAAAAGAACTTAAGATATGCCTATTGCGCTAAAAATATGATTTGATTAGATTAGATACTATCTTAATCACATTTATTTATAGCTTTTAATAAATGCAAATTATTTAATTATATTAGGTTCTATGGCATTCAAAATGTTATCAGAATGTTAGATAGATTTGCCAACTGCAAATCAGCGTCCTCGATAGTATAGTGGTTAGTATCCCCGCCTGTCACGCGGGAGACCGGGGTTCAATTCCCCGTCGGGGAGAGGCGACTATGAATTGCTCTTTTAATTTTATGTATTTTAAATTATATTTATTAATATTGTAATACTTAAGCCTATATTCTGTATTAACATATAAAACATATAAAAAAAATTGTTAGAATTCTCCAATCCAAAAAATATATTTAAAATAAAAAAAAGGAAACGAACAACTGAACACATCTCCCCGACGGGGAATTGAACCCCGGTCTCCCGCGTGACAGGCGGGGATACTAACCACTATACTATCGAGGACGGCGTCACCATCCAAGTTGTGTTTTATTCAGCTTTGCCACGTCTAGAGTTTCTATTTAAATTGAGGAAATGTGCTTTTAGTTTCTAATGTTGGTATCGTTTACAATAGATTTGATAAATTAAAAAGATAATTTATTGTCAAAGTTTCATTATATTTCCTTCGGCTGTTGCTGAATGCTTTGGTTGTATTACTCTCTTTCTGTGTGTGGGTAATTACACAAAATTTTAAAGCGAGCAAAATAACTTTTGCTTGTTTGCAATTAGGGAAAACGTCTACCGGCTGCCCTGTCAGATGCCTGACAAACCCAAACATTATGCAAAAATTTCAACAGACTGTTGGAATATTTGTTTCAACGTTCAACGTCCAACGAGTCGTGTGCCCGAGCACACTCTGCTGCCGCCCCCCCCCCCCCCTTTGCCGCTCCCTTTATCTGCCCCTGTGCTACTTGTAGATGCAACGATAATGTGGCGTTTGGCTTACTCGACTCGCCGCTGTTGCTCTCGAACTTTTGGCCAAAGCGCCTGCGGGCACAGCGCACAAAGCCAACATAGCAATCGATTCTGTCATTGAGCCGTCGGCTGGCAATGAGCTCCATTGGACAGCCGCAGTGCTGGGGGTGCGGCTGCTGTATCGAGCCGAAGGCAAAACCATTTCCGGCCAGACAATAAACGGGCAACGTAGCCAGCTTGCTGGGCATTTCCGGTTGCCCGATCTACTTGTTGTTGTTGTTGCTGTTGCTGTAGTTGTTGTTAATGTTGTTACTGCTGCTGTTGCTATTGCTGCTCTGTGTATTTCTTTTATTTTTTCTTTTCGTTTTTTTGTTGCTGTGTGTGTTTTTTTTTTTTTTTTCATATTTCTTTTGCTCGTGGAATTGAAGTTTGACAATGCCAAAGCCAGCAGGCAGGCACAGGCGCAGGCAGACAGGCAATTCCGCAAGTAAAAAGTTGAGGCAGAAAAAACTCATTTATCTTGCGCTGAGGCGGAGAGAGGGACACTTCGCTGCTCCCTTCTGGCCGCAGGGCAATTCAATGTCGCCGAAGACATGTCAAAAGTTTTGCTGCCGCTTCTGTTGTATTGTTTGTTGTGTTTTCTCGTTTAACTTAATTAAATTTTCCTCGCAAATTCGCATTTTCATTTTGGTCCGCATGTACACAGCGTTACGTATGTGTAATGAGCGCAAGTGCCGCAGAGAATAAAGCAACAATTGATTAAAATTTTATTGTTTTTATTCGCTTGGCTCGGCTCGGCTTGGCTCGACTCGACTCGCACTGGCCCGGCCCGGCCGGTCGACATAAACAAATTTCTTAGTAATACGTAATTTGTGTCTCTGGCTCTGTCTCAAGTCTTTTGCATATTTTAGTTACGTAAATTGGCCCAAGCTAAAAGTTTGCCACGCCCTCCGCCGCCTGTCCTGGTGCTGCGTCCATGCGACACGCAAAATAAAAGTTTATTGCATTGCAAATGTGAGCTAAAATTTGCACATAAAAAATATCATTTACACTTAATAAAATGCGACGTGTAATTGACATTTATTAGCGCCATTTTTGGTCGCATTTCCCTTATATAATGCGCCCAAAATTTTTACAAGCAGATAATAAGGATACTTTGGATTATGCATAACAAATTGCCAGGCGCGATTTATGCGCGGCTATAAAAGTGCGCGGAAAGAGTAGAAATTTGATGGCCAAAGCATTTACCGTAACTGATTTTTAATTGACTTGAGAGGTTGATTGATAACATGAATTCATATATCAAATCATTTCAATTGAGATGAACAAATGCTAAACACAATTTGGCTACATTTTCATAAAGGTGCCATTCGATTTTCAACTTTAATAAGCCGCTCTCTCTCACATTTTCAAGTCTTCATAAATATTTTATTTTTTTTTTCACAGAATAATCAAACAATTTCTCTCCTTCTGCTCTTTCCAGACAACGAATTATACTCAGGCACTGTGGCAGATTTCAGCGGCAGTGATCCGATTATCTATCGTGAGCCTCTCCAAACGGAACAGTATGATAGCCTCAGTCTCAATGGTAAGTTGTTTACAACATTTCCAGCTCCCGCACGCCTTTTCTTTAAGAGCCTCCCACTGGCACTCGACGTAATTGAAATGCCGGCTCCGTTATGATTATTATTGAACCGTGTGCTCTCAATATTAGCGAAATGCTCGCCACTTGAATTGAATTAAGTCCGATTGTGTGTGTTTGTGTGTGTGAGTGTCTCTCACATCACAGTGGTCTCTCTCAATGCTCGGGCAGCCAATGCTTCGCAGTCACACTGCGTGCCGCTGGCTTTGCATATTTCAGGCGCTCGACGCTACGATTTTCATATGGTCAACTTCCATTAACTGAATAGACATGACAGCTTTGACTGCCCGCCAGTTGGTTGTCCTTTACTGTTTTGAGATGTATCAAGCTCATCCATCGCCCGTTTTGCTTTATGCGCATCCTGAATATTTTACGCAGCCTCGCGTTGCAGGAGACCGACCAAAGGCCAAATGGAAACTGTCCATGAAAGAGCACATAATGCATATAGACTTTAAAGAATATTATCTGCAATTTTCAACAGAAAATTTCATTCATATAAATCAAAGAATATTCGTTTTACTATATACTAACTCTAATCTCACTTGGCTTTCACATCTTAGCCTTGAGCTATATATTATATATATATTTGTTATGATTTTGCAAATCTATGTCAAATTCTGTATGCATTTGAGTTCGCATAAAACTTTATGCCTCATGTGCTGCGCATTAAATTTAATGTCTAAGACTGACAACCGATATCGATTCGATTCCTTCGCACGACTTTCGTATAAATTCTTGGAGAATCCTATGAGACTGGTGACCATAAAAATTGTTTACAGCCAAAACTATAAATGGAATTTATGACTTAACTTTTTAACGCGCTTGCTCATTTCGGACTTTTATTCTATAATTTCATATATTTTTCTCAATTTGCAGCGCCAAATTTTGTGAGCTCATTTACCCAGGGGGATTTCGTCTACTTCTTCTTCCGGGAAACGGCTGTGGAATTCATCAACTGTGGCAAGGTGAGTAACGCGAATCGATCGGAATATGCTGGCAACAGACCAAAATAAATTTGTATCTACAGCAAATGTAATTGGTTAGATTGGGAGAGTGAGAGAGAAAGAGAGAGAGCGGAAATGGCTCTATCGCCGCCATATTGGGCGGCCATTTTGCCTGTGTTTGCTTTATGCGTACACATTTCCGGCCCGTGCTTTGGCTTTGGCTCTAGGTTTGGCCATGGCTTTGGCTTTGGTCCAATGACCAAATACAGTTATCGGTTTTGGATTTTACCGGCTATTTGTTTATGGGCCGCGTTTGTTGGTTTTCTATTGGGATGCGACCACATCAATGGCCCGATTAGCTGCATTTGCCGCCCTTTTCGACTCCTCGTTCGCTTGCACACTATTAATATTTATCTTTTCTGGCATTTCAGGCGATTTATTCGCGTGTCGCACGCGTCTGTAAATGGGATAAGGGCGGCCCGCATCGCTTTCGCAATCGCTGGACCTCGTTCCTCAAGTCCCGTCTGAATTGCTCCATACCGGGCGACTATCCGTTCTACTTTAATGAGATACGTAAGTGGCTGAGCATAGCTTTGAATTTGATTCACATAATATTTTATATATACAAACATGTACATATATATATATATATATATATTTTGTTGCCCACAGAATCGGCTAGCAATCTCGTCGAGGGACAGTACGGCTCCATGAGCTCCAAATTGATTTATGGCGTTTTTAATACGCCAACAAATTCAATTCCCGGCTCAGCGGTTTGTGCTTTCGCCTTGCAGGTGAGTGCACAATTACGATTTACCTGAACTGCGGCCCAGACCTTAACTTGTGTGTATTTCTCCCTTTCACTCTCTTCCATCGCATCGCATCCCATCCACCATCCTCCATCTTCCATCGTCCATCTCGTGCTGTTGCTAACCACAGGACATTGCCGACACGTTCGAGGGACAGTTCAAGGAGCAGAGCGGCATCAACTCCAACTGGCTGCCAGTAAATAATGCCAAGGTGCGTACCACTATTTCAGTTATCAATATATACACTCATATATATGCATCTGCATATATAATACTGGGTGTGGTTCGGTTAATGCTCACTTTCACATTGAAAGCGGAAAAGCAGTTAAGCGCAGCTGTTTCACAATTTATGGCCACAGAAAGCAGAAATGAAAAAAAAAACAAAAACGCGTACTTTTTGCCAAAAATTTGCATTTGAATTACGAATGTATTTGCCGAAATGGCAGCCAGCTCTGACTGCACATGCTGCTAACAACGGCTGGCATTTTGGTTTTTGGCCAACGGAATTTGCGGTTCATGGAGAGCCAAATTAGAAATTGAAGATGTTTGAAATTCGAAACAATGGCCGTTCTTTGAAATGCGTCAAACTTTTAATATAACACTTGAAGACCTCAGAGCACCAGCCGCTGCCCGGCTCTCTTGGTAGAGAGTTTCAGTTCTGAATAGAAGTTATAATAAATGGGAAGGCTACAGTGCAGTTAAACTCTTTGCCAGAATTATGATAGAACAAACGTAATTATGCGAAAAGTGAGCAAAAATGTTAGGCTGCAAAAGTATTTCATTCATTGAGTACAAAATTTAATATATGTATAATAATATGTAGTCTACAAACAGTCGAGTCATATTAATTTAGATCTTCTGCCCCTCAACTAAAATCCGCTTTGAATGAAATTAAGTTTATTAACATATATGTATATATGTATATATGTATATATATATTGTAAACGGGTAGCGACTCTTCTGTGAATTTGAAATTGATATGAGTTTTATGATATTGTGCGCGAACAGCCAATAAGCTAACATTGTAATCAAAAACATTTCAAATCAGGCAGTAGCTTTGAGCTGTTGTTCTGTAGCGTCAACCATATGACCAATACATCCTGTATATCTATAAAAGCAGTTGCCTGAATGCCTGATGCTTAATAGTTTCCACACAACACACACGAATCAGCGAAGTCAACATGCGAGCGGGCATTTTCCGCTGGCGATTCATAAACCAAATCATTGCCAAAACAGAAAGCTGACAGACAGCGAACACACACACAGACACACACATATATACACACCCAGTCAGACATACTCGCACAAAGGACACTTTCCGGCGCTGCTTTGTCCGTCTGCACTTGGCCGTGCTGAGCAATTTCCGGGACGTTGTGTACGGGTATTTGTTACGAGCAGCGCGAGCGCCGCAAATGCAATTTATACGCTCCCTTCTGTGGCAAGAAATGCGGAGCAGATAGAGCAGGCAGGAGGCAACAGGCCAAGGAGCAGCTATAACTGACCGAGCATAACCATAACCATAACCACATTGCAGTCATATACTGAAGGATACTAATAATTTATATTAAATCTCTCTTTCTCTTCACTCTCTTTATCTGTGCGTCTTCCGCGTCTCTCTGTGGTCGTCATTCACTCTTTTTCTTTAGGTGCCCGAGCCGCGTCCTGGCGCCTGTCACAATGATTCACGAACGCTTCCGGATCCCACATTAAATTTCATCAAAACACATTCGCTAATGGACGAGAATGTTCCGGCATTTTTCGGTCAACCGATTTTAGTGCGGACGAGCACAATGTAAGTACCTCTCTCTCTCTCACACACACACATACACATACAATCTCTCTATATGTGTATAAATATACATGCAACGCTTTCTTCTCCAGGCACGTCGCCCCGCATAGTGCTGCGGCAATGTAAATATTATTGCCAAAAACTATGCGCTCATAACTTAGTTGAGCACGTGGGCGTGTCCCGGATTGGGGCTGGGGCTGGGATAGGGTGGGCCATGCATTCCATGTGTGAATTGTGAAAACTTTAACTGCAGCTGCAGCTGGCATTGCTGCTGCTGCTACTGCTCCTGCGGATGTGGCCAAGTGAATACGTGACGAACCAATTTCAGTGTCCCACAATTCAACTAATTTCATTTAAATAACAAATTTCTCACCATCTGATATGCCACAACTTTTCGCATGCAGCTGTCGTAATCGCTGCTGCTGCAGCTGTAAATTGGCTAAAAAATATAGTCATTTTCAGCTAAGAGCTTTCAAACTGAAAGTGTTGGTAGACGAAGACGTGTCAAGTTTTTGGCCGAAATAGATTTTATATATGTATATTGGAAATATATTTAAAATTGTTTTCAGAGAACATAAATCAGTTAGAGTTTCAATATATTTATATAAATTCCGTTAGATATAAAACTTATGCTTTAATTTTTCTTTTTGAGTGCATTTCGAAACATTTTACTAGAAAATTGAATTTTAAATAAATATATTAAATAGTCCACCTGACTATCTGTATGGATAATTAATAAAAAATATATTTAAATATATATACATACGTATATATAGCTTACTTTTTTGACAGAACACACATCAGTAAGAGACATTTATATATGCGACAAGCATTTGGGTCTTTTTTTCGTGTGAACTTCGATTTGTTTCTCAGAATATTGTGTTTTAAATCCACACATTTTCCCAGAAAATTGATTGAATTTCCCTTAAGTAATGTAATGGTAAATCAATACTAAATCAAAACATTAATTTCCATTTAAGCTGAAGGACTTCAAAGGCCTTTTCGAACTTCTTGAAAATGCTTTAAAAGCCAGCATGATATACGCTGTGCACTCAAAACGCTTGCGCCACAATGAAATCATGTTCAAACAGAAAACATACTCTATATATATGTATGTATTCAAACACACACACACATATATGTATCTATATGTTCCCACGCTCTCCCACATTTACTCTTTAGAGTGAAATTGGCTTTTGAAGCATCAAGAAATGTTTCTGGCCGTCGCTACAGCTGGTCCAGCTGGGTCGGAGCTTGTGCCTGGGCCTTTTCTGCATGCTCATAAATTATTTTCAAGACTCTCTCGCAGACATGTGGAAATTTAAAAATTCAATTTGGCAACTTTTCCATGTAATTGAGCCACAATTACGGGCTGTTGAGACGGGGCGGCGGTAAACTTTAAAGAGTAAATCATATGCAAGCCACTGAGCAGAGCCAAGCAGAGCGGTGCTGAATGGGAGCGTGGTGTCGGTGTGATAGTGGTGCCGACGGCACCTGCTGCGGCTGCTGCCGTTGCTGCCGTTGCTGCTGCAGTCAAGCGATAGTTTGAAGCAAACGAACCGAGCCAGCCAGAAGGAAATGCTTGGATGCGCTGAGGCAACCCGTAACGAAAATATGTATGCACAACTGAATAAATTAGAATGAAATATGGAACACGTAGGACCGGAACCAACTGCCAGCCAAGCAGCCACTCAACCGCCCAAAACCAACGCACAGACCCCAACCCATTCACAAACCCCACACACACTCACATGAGCAGACCACAACAAATGCTGTGTGCGGGCGAATGGCATTAGCGAAGTGGTTGCGTGTCCTTCCGTGGAATGCTGGGCGAACGACTTGTTCCTTTTTAGCCATTTACTTGCACTGCAGCTGACTTATTGTGCTTTTGGCCAGAGCTGCTCACAATAAGCGCGATTTGAGAGGACATCAGGCATCAGAATTTAATCATGCCCAGCACAATTGAAAGCTTAAAAGTTACGCTGAAACTTATTTGGCAACCCAATTGATACATTCCTTTATTTTTTTTGGCTAGTCCCAGCGCGTAAGTCGGTCATGCGCAACTGCAGAGTCGCTTCAGCTGCAGTTACAGTTGCATTTGTTACACACACATCCAGTTGATAAGCTCGCCAACTCCTCTGGTCTGGCACGAACCGCAGCTAGCGATGATGAAAGTCACAGCTGAGCGAATGCGCTCGATATGTAATGCTAGAGCTGCCAGGCAAGATATGTGTGTTTATCTCACATTTATTGAGCTTATTTTGCAGAGTTGACAAGTTTAGCTGTCAAAATTTGTTATCATTGAATCAAGTCACAGATGAGAATGAGAACGAGAATGAGACTGGAGCAAAGTGAAAGCAGATTGCACTGAACTTACTTAAAGTCAACCTCAGCTGTCACTCGTGAATCTAAAAAATGCAATAAATTTCGATTAGTTGAGTGTGATTTGTATTATAGAAATACTGATAGGTATTTAATATGAATATTAGCTTTAGTCAGACTTATGATCTTACAAATATAATGAATTGTTACCATATAATATATAAATAAAATTTAATAATATTCAATTTGATTACATGTTTATTAAATTAACTTTTTGTAAAACAAAATTTGTGTAGGCTTAAAAACTTTAAGAGCGGACTCTGTATATGGACCTGTCTAAAGATGTGATAAGCTGCATATTTATGCTCTCTGCTTTAGTGGATCTACATTCTTTTCGCAAGTCCATTTACGGAGGCAGCTGAAATACTCTTGAAGTTTCAAAGCCCACACAAATTTGTTGATCAAATAAAAGATTTGACGCAAACGCGAGAGAGGGAGAAAACACTTTGCATAGAGGTTGGAGCTGGTGCCAAATAATTTGATAGGTTTTCGATTTTTGTTTTGTGTTTTTGTGGCATTATTGAACACAAATGCCAAAATCAAATCAAAAATAAACCAAATGACGTTCGGCTAAAGCATAAATTTATTATAATTTTATTTGAGCAGAAAACATTTTTCGGGGCCAGTGTTTGTGAATAAATAAATCAGCACATAGAATGAATCAGCACTATGAATGCGCATGTAGCCAGAAGTAGCTTCACACACACACTTACACGAATGCACACACTCAAACCCCGCAGGATACTCATTTGCATATGCCAGGGGAGGCTGGACTCTGGCTGGGCCGGACTCTGCCGAAGTTGGGCCGAGTTGGCAGCGTCAAGAAAGTTTCCTATATAACTGAAAAGTTTTAGAAGCTTCACAAAAGTTAAATGCTTCAAGTTGCAAGTCGCTGGGGTCAGCGTCTCTGTAACAAATTGTTTCCTGGTCGGCCCGGAAGTATCCATACTCGACAGATTTCTGCCAGCTGGTTGACCATATCCTGGCCATCCTTTTTTGCTTGACAGGAGCAGTACCATTGCCAGTGCCAGTGCCAGTGCCAGTGCCATTGCCAAGGTGCCAGCCACAATGCTGTTGTGTGCGCTTATCTTATCGGTCAAGTTTTTATACCTCTGCCACTTTTACTGTCATGGCCTTTATCATGCATGTCCTTGCCCTCCGGCTGCTGCTCAGCCACAGACACCGTGAGCTTTGGCTCTGGCTTTGCCCACACTAATTTCATTCCATTGCGAATGGAGTTGACTTCCACTTGTGACCCTCATCGCTGTTGCTGTAGCCGTTACTTTTGCTGCTGCTGCTGCTATTGTTGTTGTTGTCGTTGTCAGCGGCGCCGGGTCCAAGCTCATCGGAGCGACAGAAAAGTTGGCAAAAATTGTGCAAGTTTCAATTGCCAGCTGCTAGCAGAAGAACTCAGACCCTAACCTGCCCCTCTAAAACTGTCCTTTTCTTCGCTTTTCTTTTATTTTTTCATGTATCTTCACTCTATTTTACTTTGTTGCTTTTGTTGTCTTTCGTGCTGGCATGGCCTTTTGCCATTTTGTAATTTTCGGCCAGCAAAGTTTTTTTTTCCTTTTTGGCAGCACTTTTGCATCGCCATTCATTGGACTTTTGTTCCCGTCATTCCATTTCAAGTTGTTTCATTCTTTTTTGGACTCATTTCATATCATTCCGCTGCTTTTGTTGCGCTGGGAATTAATTTATAAGCCGCCTCAACTTTGCTTTCAGCGCGTATTCCATTAAATATTATATATATATATATATTTATTGTTTCTTTAATTGAAACCTCTCACTGCCCAATGAAAGATGAACATGATGCCTTACTATATTATATTAAATAAAATAAAAGAAGAAGAATATATACATATATATATATATATATATATATATATATATATATATATATATATATATATATTATAATAATAATAATAAAAATGTAATATAATTACATTAAAATAAAAAATATTTCTTACATAAAATAATAAATTCTTTACAAAATTTGTTGCTGGACTTTGTTCACCTCTCTACTACCCTCTCTCTCTATCTGGCCTTAATTCATTCAACCAATTTAAAGTTAAGATCAAAACATTCACAATCTATTTATTGTCTTAATTCCATTTATAGCTTATCAAATTTAAAATTGATATTTCGAATAGATCAACGTACTAGACTAGACATGCGAAATGCTGTAGCAGTTGGAAACGAGTTTGGGTTTTCAAATATTTTCGCTGGCCATCATTATTTCACAGTCAAGGCCTATGGGATCTGTTGGCAAACTTTTTCAATTTGAGTTTAAGCTCTGGGCCTATCTGGGCCCGGCACACACGCATTAGTTTATACCCAGCTCTCGGCCCATATAGCCAGCGGGACAGACCGCAACAGTCAACACAAAATGGAGGCCATTTAAGCCAGATGGCTGGGCCGTTGCTGGCCAGACCAAAAAAGCGATGCAATTCTTTGGCCATTTAGAAAATTGGGAAACATAACTAAAGCTCAAAAAACTAGATTTGTTAATTAACAATAAAACAATGCACAATGCCATACAGGCTCCGTCCAGTTGGACCCATTTGATGTTGCTGCTGCTGCTCCTGCTGTTGCTGTTGCAAAGTTGTCCATGGCGAGCATTTGCATTTAAATCGAGGCAACAACTGACACACAGCTCAAATACATAAAACCGTTGCACAAAAAGCAACAATAGACAAGGCAGCCAAGCGCACAGCCACAAATGTTGCTTGCAACAAGGACAAAAACAACAACAGCATCAGCAGCAGCAACAGTAAAGCTAACGTTCAACATTTTTGTGGTGAAATCAGAGAGAAATTTCCGTTTTTATTTTCATGTCTTTTGTTGCTGTGCGCTCGAATATGTTTTTACATATAAATACAAATGCACAAACACACGCACGGCAGCAATTGTTGCTGCTGTAGCTGTTGCTCTTGTTGTTGCAGTTGCTGTTGCTGTTGCAGTTTTTGCTACCGCTGTTGTGGTTTTCTGCCATTCTGTTTGTCATTCTCACCATTGCTGCAGCGACCAGCTACTCCTCTCTCACTCTCTATCTCTCCCTCACTCTCTATATCTCTCTCTCTGTTTCTCATGTCTGTCCTTTATTAATGGTGTCTAACCGAAAAACCAACCGCCTATCCAAAAAGTGTCCTGTTGTGTCATTCAGCGCTGGCAGCATTGACATGTTGTTTGCGGTTCCAATTTGTGCATAGAACTAAAAAACTTTGATAAGTACGCTATTAGATAGGACTGGGCAGCAAAGATTATCCTAATGCTATAAGTGTAATCAGAGAACAACCTCTCTAACTTTAAAAGTGACTCAATCACTTATTAAAGCTGTTTAGTACTCCAACACGTTATAGACTAATAAAATTATCGAATTTATATGACTATATACATATCATTTTAGCCTTCTTAATAAGAACAGAAATGAAATCAGAATTGGAGCAGACAGACCCCTTTTCATGAAATAATATCTGTCTTTAAAGATTACACCAACTTCACAAACTTAATTTTCATATTGTGTTTTTCCTCTCCTTATTTACAGTTATCGCTTCACACAAATCGCGGTTGACGCACAGATCAAAACGCCCGGCGGCAAGACGTATGATGTGATTTTCGTTGGCACAGGTGAGTCGCATTCGACATGGCCAATTGTCGAGGTCCCCGGGGTCAATTTTCGCTTGACATCGATTGTCGTTATGCCTGAAATTAGTGTCTGAATGTGCTCCCAAAGGATGTTGGTATTTATTATATATGAATATTTCCAGTAAACTTTATCAAGCTATCAACATAATACATATTTAGCTGGAAATGTCTCTTTTTAAATTAAATTTTATTAACTTTTTTTCTGGATTACATTTCGACTTTAAAGGTATTTTTGCAGAATATTCATCGAATATTCCTATATATAAATTATTTTAAATCAATCAGAATATCTTAAATATATTCCTTGAATATTTATTGTAAAAAAAAAACACGTTAGAAAAAAGTTAGTGGTAGCTAATTTATTGCAGATACAATAATAAGACTTGTGCTAATAGCATTGCCTGAGACTCTTATCTTAAGGAAAAAACTTCAGCTTAAATGGCTTTCATTAAATTATATTTCTCTTTGTTTTTCTTTTTGCTTGCCTCAATCCAGATCATGGGAAGATTATAAAGTCGGTGAATGCCGAATCAGCTGACTCGGCTGAAAAGGTGACATCGGTGGTCATTGAGGAGATCGATGTGCTGCCCAAGAGTGAGCCCATACGCAATTTGGAAATTGTGCGAACTATGCAATACGGTGAGTGGAACGGGGGCAGCGGACCCATCCAATAAGGGTCAATTAAAAATGGAATGTGTAACGAGCTTTCATTGTATCAAATACGATTCGCAGATCAACCGAAAGATGGCAGCTACGACGATGGCAAATTAATCATTGTCACGGATAGTCAGGTGATAGCCATACAACTGCATCGATGTCACAATGACAAAATCACCAGCTGCAGGTAAGCGCCACACACCTGCTGAGCACGGAGAAAAATACGAAATATACCAAATACATATATGAAACAGATTGAAGCGACGCGTCGCGACAGCTGCAGCAGCAATTGCGACAGCAGCAACAGCAACAGCAGCAGCAGCAGCAACAGCATGAACAATGACATTTTTATTTCATGTAACAATTTGCGTGACTTTCAAGCGACGTCTGGCAGACAGAGCAGATGGACAGAGAGAGTGAGAGAGAGAGAGAGAGAGAGAGAGAGAGAGAGCGAGAGGGAGAAAGGGAGAAAAACAGTATCTTCAGCCATTTGTCTGTCTGCAGCTGTTGCTGTTGCTGCTGCTGCTGTTGTTGCTGCTGCTGCTGTTCTTGCTGCTGCTGCTGTTGTTGCTGCTGCTGCAATATGCTAGCACTTTATGCGCATTTATGGCGTTTTACATTTCACAATTTGCAATATGTTTACATCACTGCCATTTGAGCACTCCTCTCAAGAGCCCACCATCTCTTACCCTTTGCAGTGAATGCGTCGCATTGCAGGATCCGTATTGTGCCTGGGACAAAATTGCTGGCAAGTGTCGCTCCCATGGCGCGCCGCGTTGGCTAGAGGAGAACTATTTCTATCAGAATGTGGCGACCGGTCAGCATGCAGCCTGTCCCTCAGGTGAGTCACACACACATACACACACATACACACACATACACACACACACACACACACACACATAAATTCAAATTAAAGCTCTAACTGTTCTGCATTTGGCTTCAGGCAAAATCAATTCAAAGGATGCCAACGTGGGTGAGCAGAAGGGCTTCCGCAATGACATGGACTTACTGGATTCGCGTCGCCAGAGCAAGGATCAGGAAATCATAGACAATATTGATAAGAATTTTGAAGGTAAGACTTATATATATATATATATATATTGCTTTACGTTCTGCCCTGCATGTTACTATCACTCAGATTTTGTTTAAGCACACAATGTAAATATATTTTATTTACCCGTCGTTTGTCATTTTTTAAATCACATTTTCATATCACTCCGGGTTTTCCCTATCGCACGCCAGGTGCTTGCCAAGCAGCCAGCCAGGCAGCCAGCATGGGCGTGACCATTCACCTCCCCTTTCTGCTGACATCTGTCCTTTGCTTATTGCCACTTCATGCTTTTCAATTTCAATCAACATTTACCCAGCACTTTATTCTAGTTGTTTTATTATTATCATCAACTTGAATGCAGCTTAAGAGTAAACGTATTTTCATTTTTTCTCCACCCTTTTTCACATCTTTTATTTGATCATCACTTAAATATCTATGCCATGTTGTTATATGAGAAGTATTATATGAAGAAGTGAGGGGTGGATGGTATTGGCCGTAATCTGCATCGTTAGGTATATATATATATATATATATATATATATATATATACATGATCAGAAAGATGAGCCGCTTCTTAGCAACGAATATTGAGATATATAGCATATAGATATCTCAATCCATTTATATAAAAGAAAGGGAAACAAATGTGTTTGTCTTTTTTTCGATGTTCTATATTGTAGAGATTATAAATATAAGAATTTTGGGATACTCTTTTCATATATCCAATACGTCAAGTCAATATCATTAAGGACTTTATAAATAAAAAGCAGAAGCCGCTGCGTTCATAGCCAGAAAGCTCAACTCAGGGTATTTCTTACACTTTGCATATATAAATATATTTTATTGGTTGCCATTTCAGATTTTGCTGTCTTATATTAACAACCATTTTATTACATTTATTGCTTGCATTATCAAATTTTGTAATCCCATACATATTAATAATAATTGTATTATATTTTTAATCCGTTTACAAATGCTTGTAACACACTTGATAAATATTACTTTAGAAGTTCTATAATCTCTAATCACTTTCGATTTGATTACATCAACTACACTTTTGTATATACTCCAAAAACTACTTAAAGCAATTGCTGTTGTTCCTTGTATTAACTCGTTTTTGTCTTCTTCTTGTTCTTGTTTCATTTCATTTATTGATGTTTCAACGTTAAAAAAAAACATGCGCTATTTTGGGCATTATTCGTTGTGTTTTCGATGTTTGGATGTTTATTGCTGTGATTACACAAAAAACCAAAATAAAATATCAAAAAAAAAAAAAAAAATAAAATAAAAAAAACACAACTCTAAACGGATTCTGTGTACACGTAATCCTACTTGCAAATATGACCCTGACAAATATATCATATATACTTATATACTCGTTGTGATGTTCGATGTGCCAATTGGATACACTCACTCAAAATCGTATCGTAATATAATATAATTGAATTGGATCGTATTCCAAAACGTATTTACTGCAATTGCTAATCAAAGGACCACAAATTTCTGCAGATATTATCAATGCACAGTATACGGTCGAGACTCTGGTTATGGCCGTGTTGGCCGGCTCGATATTCTCGCTGCTGGTCGGCTTCTTTACGGGCTACTTCTGTGGCCGTCGCTGCCACAAGGATGAGGATGACAATCTGCCGTACCCCGATACGGAATATGAGTACTTCGAGCAACGTCAAAATGTGAACAGGTGAGTGGGCATTGCTGTAATATTTGATTATGGCTAGCTAAACTGCTGTTGTCGAATAGTTTCCCGTCGTCGTGCCGCATACAGCAGGAGCCGAAGCTGTTGCCACAGGTGGAGGAGGTGACGTATGCGGAGCCAGTGCTGCTACCTCAGCCACCACCGCAAAACAAGATGCACTCGCCAAAGAATACCCTGCGCAAGCCACCCATGCACCAGATGCACCAAGGCCCCAACTCAGAGACACTTTTCCAGTTCCAACCAGACGGCTACAATACCCAGCAAACATATCGCGGACGGGACAACTTTGGCACTCTGCGCTCGCACCAGGTGATGGTGAGTCCCAGCATCCAATGAGATGAAAGCCAGCTGAAGTTTCAGAAGAACATTATTCATCATTCCTTTTGTACTTACAGGGCGACAACTATAGACGCGGCGATGGCTTTTCGACCACGCGCAGCGTCAAGAAGGTTAGTTCCCCATTTCGTAGTGCCTGTTGTAAGCGTTTGACTACGTTTCATATACTTATATATATTTTGATTTGATTCTGATTTTCATTGTATACTGATCTCTAATATCTCTAATCGTATCCATTGAGCTCTATTTGATGTTGTTGACATTTTGACATTTAGTATATATACTTAAACGAATCCTTGTGGTGCGCTTGTATTTGATTGAACTCTCACTCAATCGTCGATTGGTGTATTTCTTAGACTCACTTTTCAACTTGTTGTGCGTGTCTCCATCTCTCTGTAACTATCTTTCTATCTAACTGTCCGTATGGGTGTGCGAGTGAATGTGTATCTATATATATTGTATCTGTATGTACGTATGTCTATTTGTGTGTACTCTAGCACTCAACTCGTACTCACTCTTTGGATAAAATGCTGCTCACATCACCAGCAGCCATTTGTCATTCTATTCAGTTGATTTTCATTTACAAGTCTTGCAATATATTTTATTACTCACATCCTAGCTGCATGCTTACGTACTTTAAATGTTTCCTCTATGGCGTGTCTATTATCATCTTCATGCCTTTATTTATATATACAAAATATATTTTATGGATAAAAATCTGCTACAAATACTTTATTATTTTACCTGAAAAAATTGAAACTTAATGTTTCACTATTTAGTTTGAAAAATAAAAAAATAAACTTATTTTGTTTAGAGGTAAAAATTTAAATAAAAATAAAAATATTAATATCAATATAAATATATTAAAAAATTATTTTATTATTAAAAATTTGTTTTTTATATTAATTTTTTTTATAATATTAATATAAATATAGATATATTAAAAAATGTATCATTATGAAACATTTTTTTTTTATATTATCTTTTTTTTTATAAAATATTTCCTTTCCTTTCTATATGCTATATGCATTATACATATAGCATATTATGAAAATTGTATATTAAATCGTAAATTTTACTTCATATAAATCTTTAAAGAATGTTAAATTTGTTGTGTAGTTTTTCAATTCTTCTTATTTTTATATTTTATATATATATTTTTATTAGTATTATTATTATTATTATTATTTTATTTTATTTTTTTACGTCATTTCACTTAATTTAACTTTATACAAATTTAAGCAGAACTAATTTCTTAAACATCATAACTCAAATATATGTCGGACACAATCATCCCATTTATTTAGATAATTATCTATATGTATCTAGCTGCGCATATCTAACTTGGTTCGAGTCCATTAACCCATTTGCATGCCCATCAATATCAAACGTATGTTCACATTCTCTCTCCATATACTACATAATATATAAATCATGTACATTGTTCCATAATTCTGATTCTCAGCTTAAAGTTGTCTGGGGTTTGCTTATTGTACGAATTATTGTTTGATTTCGCTGACGTTATAGAAATACACCAATCTATCGACATGGGCGATTGCGATTCTTTTGCAGGCGTCTCTCTAAGCATTTTGTATAGTTGAATCTTTTCTGCTCTAAGACATATTCTACTCTAAGCTCTAAACTCTATTGCTGAACTACTTTTCCACATACAAAACATACTTAACACGCTGAGGCTATCTATCGATGATAGCTGATGGCCGAACAACTGTCAAATGTGGACAACACCAAGCAGCCAAAATACCAAAACTCTATCTATCTTTTCTTCTTCTTCCCTTTTTCATTAGGTTTACCTTTGAGACGGGAGTGGGGCGGCTGAAACCAGTCAGGGACTAATTACCCAAAATATGGTAAATACTCACGTATAACTAAAGCAAAATTTAGTTAACTCTTGCTTTGTTTTCAATTATTGGAAATTGTTGAATTTTTCTTTTTTATTGTCTTTGGTTATAAATTTTGATTTAATATATTTTTCATTTGTTTATTGATACGGCTGACAAAATTTGCTCAATAGCTGCAGTGTGGATACCCTCGATTGCGAGATCAACTGAAATTCGAAACTCAAAAGTAATTTGCAAAACAGATTTTGCTCCAAATTTTGATGAATGATTTTCTCTGCAATTCGGTTTGATCACCTCTAAATCTTCGCTCTTTCTATTTCAACTTATATATTATACACCCAGCACAGTTTGATCGAAATTTGATTCTTTCTCACAAGTAAACTGTAAATTACGTTATGGAATGCAAAGTTTATTTTTGTTTTTTAGTTTTGAAACAGACCGCGAAACATTACATTGAACTTATCTCAGACAAAAACAAGAAATTCTGAAACAGCTTTATGACCTCGCCCAGTCAGTCAGCCAGCCCGCGCCCAGCTCGACGCTTCGTTGCCATTTGCCACCGGAAGGGTTACAATTTCTATGTAATCGTTAATCGATCGACCATATATCGAAGATCGATAATCGAACTTTCGTATGCCTGCGTCTCTGCGTGTATGAGCTGTGTATGCCTGTTGCGCTCTCTCTGTCTTTCTCTTTCTCTCTCGCTCTCTCGCTCTCTCGCTCTCTTGCCCTGTAACCCAATCCATATCCACACTCGCCTAGACTGGCAACCCTCGAACTCTTCTTCTGCATGGGCGTTCCAGCACTTTGCGTATTAGCGATAAACCACACTCGATCCAAAACGATAAACCAATTAGCCAAAGAATGTGTGTGCATTTGAACCTAGATACTTACATATTCACAATATGATTATGATAAATGTATTTGTAATACTTCTAATATACCATCTAATACAATTACCCACACAGAAACATAGAACTACTCGTAATACTCACTTAATGTAATGCTATTCAACTTTTTCAGTTTGTTGCTTGCAAATTACAGTTATTTATTTAGGTTATCCGTCAAGAAAATCAAAGATCAGAAAGCTTAAAACATTCCAAAATTGATTGAATCCTTATAAGTTGTGGCATTTGGCCTGATATAAGAACTGAACATTGAATCTTGAGTGCTCGATGCGAATTAGATTTCGATCTTTGAAGCATTTTATCTTATCTTATTTTCGTTAGCCAAATCAGAGATAACACAATTTTTTTTAGTTTTAGTTTCGATTTCACCTAAAGTAAAGTACAAGTTTCTCAAGTTTTCTTTTGTAAAAAATACAATTTACAATACAAAAGGAACAAATTTAAAAAGATTGTATATCACCACTCCTAGGCTGTAAACAACACAAACACACGAAACAGAAGTCTTGGTCGCGCAAGAAGACAGCCGCCCCGTCATGGTATTGGTAAGTTTTTCTGTTCCATTTGATTGTTTTCAGTTTCGAATTGTGTACTACACACACCCACACACATACACACAAACACACGCAGTTACACACTAAGATTAAAGTAATCAAGTCGAACGAATTCGAATTTTATTGTCCATTTTCAATATCCTTCATAACTTCTGTCAATATCTCTCTGTCTATATATGTAACTCTCTCTCTCTCTCTCTCTCTCTCTCTCTATTTCACTTTTTCTGTCTGTTTTGCTGTCTCTCTCTCTCTATGTATTTGATGAACAAAATTAATTCTTGATTTAAAAATAGCTACTTTTTTATTACAAATTTTAAATGAGTTTTTTGTGAAATATATTGCTAAAAAATACATATTTTTTAAATTTTAAAAACTTATATATATTTCCTTTATTTTAGAAAACATAATATTATGTATTTTTATTTGTAAATGGAAAATTAAAATAATTTCATTTAAAAGTTTTCCTTAAAAATATTAAATACACAAAAATAGTTGAAAACTAAAAATTAGGAAAATCTTAAATGATTGTTAATTCATTTGCTTTCATTTTTATTTCTATGCTTTCCTATATATATTCTTATTATAAATTTATAATCTAAGACTGTAAGTGTGTGCGTGGCTGTATATTTGTGCATGTTGCAACGGACTCAATGTTATGTACAAAGTATTTTAAATAGTTTTGAAAAAAAAAAAAAAAAAAAAAAATTTTAAAATAATATTTGCAGTAAATATGTATGTATTTTTCTATGTATTTATGTATACGTATTTGCCTTGCATATATCTCTATTTGTGTTGTTGCAACATGTACTTGCTCGTGTCGCTGTGTATGTGTGTGCGTGCGAGCGTGTGCGTGTGCGTGTGTGTGTGTGTAGTATCTTTGCATAAGTACTCTCAACACCTGACCACTGAACTCAATTGACCTGCTGTTCGTTTCTATTTCTTGTTTTTTTGTTTTGTTTTGTTCGTTTCTGATATTGCAGTAACTCAGCACCGTTCAAATAGCCCACAGCAGCAGCAGCAACAACAACAGCAGCCACACTCCAGCTCCGGCTCATCGCCCGTAATGTCGAACAGCAGTTCCAGTCCAGCTCCGCCATCGAGCAGTCCCAGTCCGCAGGAGAGCCCCAAGAACTGCAGCTACATTTACCGTGATTGATTGATATGTAACACCAAATCGATGCCACTCATCCAGGCGGTACCCACGCCCACGCCCACGCCCACACCAACGCCAACCTCCACACAACCAATGCACCATCAACAACAACAACAAGAACATCAACAGCAGCAAACGCAACAACAACACCATCAAGCACTGACGAGCAGCAAACAGTTAGCCAAGTCTATGCCCGTCACGCCCATACAGCCGCAGTCGCCCACAGATCCAACGGCCGCCCATTTCATGCTGATGCCACGTTCGCCCTCATACGAGCTGTACGAGCCGCGACCCGCACTCTTCCGGCATGCCCACTCGGATGCCACATTCCATATGCAACCCTACGATGACGACGACGACGACGACGATGACGACGAAGACGAGGATGACTTGGATGACGGTGATGTGGATACCTCATCGCTGGCCATGATTACACCGCCGCCGCCCTATGACACGCCTCAGCTAGCACTAGCTACCGCCTCTGCACCACCATTGCCACCGCCGCGCCGTTTTCGTTTTGGGAATCGCGAGCTGTTTAGCATGAGCCCAGGCACGCCCAAGTCCAATGCCATTACGCCCACAAAGCTGAGTGCCGCTGCGGCGGCCATGTTTGCGACGCCGCAGATGGCGCAGCTAAACCGCAAGTGGGCCCACCTGCAGCGCAAGCGTCGACGGCGCAACAGCAGCAACGGCGACTCCAAGGAACTGGATAAGCTCGTACTGCAGTCTGTTGACTGGGATGAGAATGAGATGTATTAGCGGCAAATGCGTCAATCGATTCCAATGCCTAAATCCAAACTGTACTTGTAGCAATCTTAACATATATAAATATAAATATATACATATATATACATATATATATGTGTATATATTCAACTTGCATATATAGCTCACAAATCGTATCGATAGTATGTGAAATTTGTACTTTCTGTAAATTATATTAGCCTGCGATACACACACACATTTATATACATACACAGACAAAAGCAAACACACACACACACAATCACACATTTTATAGCCATAGAAAGTTTGGAGTTTATACATATATAATTTTTGCCAATTTTAGATGCGACTTTACTTAAGATTACCAAATGCAAAAGCATTCTTATAAAAAACAAGATACAAAGGAATAACCGTAAAGCCAATCGATTCAAGTGCGTGTGGGCAATTATATATATGTAGATGAGGATTGTCTTTGGCGTATATAGCAATCGATCTCCGTGTTATTATGCCAATTGATCTGCATTGATATTGAATTCTGTTGTAATTAATTTAAATTGTGTTTAGTAACTTCTTAAATAATTATATATATTTTATAAATTAGCAAATTTATTTGATTTATTTATTTTACGAATTATATATAAAAACTGATATTTTCTAGCAATTTTTTATTCTAATTATTTGCTTTTAATTTATCCAAAAAGCATCTGCAAAGATTGTTTTTGAGTTTAATAATTATATAAATTATTTAGTGGGTCTTCTGGGACAATCCTCGGGGCGAATGATATGACATTGCTTACTAGATAAACGGGCATGGCTTAGTAATATATATATATATATATATTTGCATACGTATATAGTGTAGTTACAGTTGATAAACTTTTTTTGTTTTGTTTTTGCTAATAAGACATATGTATGTATGTAGGTGCATGCCTATAGTGTGAGATATTCGCGCATTCACCCAACTAAACTTAGTCGCAATAAAGTGAATAGTTTGCATTTTTTGAAATTATTAAAAATTTATGATATATATGTATATAAATATATACAAGCAGCAGCAAAAAACAACTTTGGGGATTATACACTGTATTTATAAATAGTTATATATACATAAATGCATGCATACACAGCTGCTAATTATACGACTATGGATAAGTGTGAGTAGGCATCAGCAGGAAAATTTGTTGTCACGCAAAACTCAAGAGCTACGAGGACAAGTAAAATTATTGTTAATTAATACACACTCACAAACATACACAAACAGCAAGATTTGCAGATATTCTGGTAAATTAGTGAACTTGTACATTTTTGAATGATATAAAACGCGAAACAGCTAGGGATATTCAATATAATTTGTAAATAACATTAAAAACCAAGAAACATTGTGTATTTAACAGAAGAAAAGTCACCCATATTCAAATCTTACGGAATTATTATACAGTACATAACGTTTTTTGCATTTAAAAACAAGAACAAACAAGCAGAAAAAAATAGTAAAAATATACAAAAAAAAAAAAAAAAAGATATATATATATATATATATATATATATATATATATATATATATATATATATATATATATATATATATATTAAAAAAAAGAAACAACAGAAAAAAGAAAAAAAACGAAACGCTTATTACCGATTTATAAATAAGAAACATACCAAAACAGTAAAAAAGAAACAGAAAAGTAAAAGTGAAAACAAACAAAAGTTAGTTTTACATATATAAGATATACTCAGTGCATACTTACATACATACAAATATTTAATCAAAATTGTTGCTCCTGTTTTTGCTTTGTCACGTTTTTTTACCTTGACTCTTGATAACGATTACAATCTACATATGTACATAGAAACTGAATTGTGCATTTCTTTTTCAATCAAGATATGTATAAGTTTTAAAGGAACTGCCAACAGCTTAAATTTCACAACAACAGACAACGGAGCGTTGCTTATAACTTTATTAAAAAACCCATATATACATATATAGTTATATATAGAAATATATATATAAGGCTAAAAGTAGTTGACTTTCTAAACACACGATACCTACTATCAAATAACAAAGCGAAATACCTTGGCAGAAACCAACTTTGTTTGTCCTATGAAATCTCAGATACTCGACTTACGTGTTATCGGTCAATTTGATTTGCAACCTCACGCTTTTCGCTCTCTCGATTGCAAGTACAACAGTGCTTACCAACAATTAATCTAACCATAACGAAACTTGTATAAAATGTATAGCCTCTAACGCAATACGATTAGTGAAATGTATAACTGTACATATGTGCGATATATGTGCCATAAATAGGGAAGGAAAATGAATGAAACGATGAAACCCCATTTTGCTAACGAATAATAACCGAAACAAACATTATTCTATTCCAGTTTTATAGACCTGCCCTTTGATCTGATTTTATTTTACAAATACAAAGAAAAATGCCGTTTTTGACGATACTATACATAAATTTGTTCTTTATAACAAATATAACAGAGAATCAATTCTATCTCTGTCTTCTTTTCTTTATGATTTGCATTTCTGTTATAATACAGTTTTTAATAAAGTGATCGATCAAAAGATATTGAAAAGCATAACGTAACATTAGCTATAGAGACTTTACAACTATATTAGAATATGAAATCGAAATTTTTGCAAATCTTCAAGAGTAGGTCGTTGGCTGAATTGCCAAGTGAAACACGTTTCTCTTTCATAGTGTAAGCCAATCAAATAAGAAAAGATATTTTGTATAAAGCTTAAAAAAACCTTCAAGACAAACAAGAAAAAAAAGCAAAAAAGAAAAACAAACTTTAAAGTATATATTAACATAACGTTCTGTATTGCATATATGATGAACGGAAATAAAGCGTAGTAATATCTAAATCAAAGCGAATGTATAAAGAAAGGTAAAACAAAACCAGATAAATATATACACGATATACAAGTTAAATTAGAGTAAACAGAGTAGAAAGTATGTAATTCTAAAAGATAATGAAACATTTATTTATTTGGCGCAATTTACACATTTCTAGAGCCAAAGACACATTTTTAAGTTATAAATAAATATTTAATATTATTAAAGTGCATTTATAATTTGCTTAAGCTTCATTATTTATGTATATACAACGATTTATTCATATAATTTTTATATTTTTGGTTACAATAAAAGATTATACAAAGATTTATCAAATCAAATACCATCTCTTTTTTATTATTATTATTATTTTTGTTTGCAGTTTATTTGATATCGGGTGTCGACTACTTCAAAAGCAATACGAAACAAGTAACATACGAAATAAGTAAAAATTATTTATTAAATTACAACAGACACAAACAACAAGAGCAACAACAAGAACAACAGAAATTATATAATAGCAGATCATAGAATTGAAGGAAACGTAGAATACATAACATGCTAATGAGAACTCAACTAAAAATCTAGAACTACACTTATATAGCATTGCATACGAGTAAATACTACATTCAAGTACATATACATCTATATATATACTGAAAAATTAAATCAGATCATTAACTTTTATACACTTTACATTTACATACCACTTACAAATAGTTATATACTGGCTTATAGAGTACGACGAGTATTGTAATTAAGATTCAAGCTACAATTAAAAAGGTTTTACAGAGTATGCCTGCAAAACAGCGAGAACAGATGAAGAGCAGTCAAAATTATTGATTATACACAGACACACTTAGATGATGCATATAAATTACTTATAAGTAAATACATACATTAAAATTACAAAAATACTTTAGAAGACAAATTGTCTACAATTGCTTTTAAACAAACAAAACAAAAAAATAAATAAAAAAAATATTTTACTAGCGACACGAATTAATTTGTGAAGAATTTCAGAAAATGCAAAACTTGTGAGACAAATGCCATGAAGTACTAATCGTATAAAAGATCGTATAACAGTTATTAGATAAACATAAAAACATGGATAGCAGAACGTAATGATAATGATTACGATTATGATAATGAGGCATACGTTAATGTTAAGCAAAGATTTTTAACATTCTCCAGATAAGATACAAATTAATATTTGCCATGTATGTTATGTATAAAACAACAGCAACAAATACTACGTATAGCAACTTAGCGAGAGAAAACATAAGGAAAAATGATAAAGATTAACATTATTATTAACAAACCATAAAACATACACACTCAAGTTTTCATTTAACATTAAAAACGATATATATTCAAGTGCTTCTTACATAAAATTACATACAAATACACATATATATATAAATATGTATACATAAATGTATATATATGCATATACATTTAACAGTATAGTATATTATTAACAGGCATTAAATTATTAACAAAGAAAAAAGCATTCAAAAATCAAGAAAGAATTAACAACTAATTAGACTTAAGCCTTACATTTACCATATATTATTTATGAGCATGAAAGCGAACTAATGTAGATTCAAATGCCTAAATCGTTTTAAAATTAGTCTATGCCGTACTGTGGCTCCGGCTCCAGTTCCGGTTCTTGTTCCGGCTCCGTTCCGGTTCCGGTTCGGCGTTCGGTTCACGTGTCTTGCATTTAGCCGCGACACGAAGCGTTTGGTTTTTTAATTTGTAAGTAGACCCGCTATTAACTTGCAGCGTAATCGTTGCATTTTACTCAAAACACTTGCGAGAAATCAATTTATATAATTATGTTAAGATTTTATAACGCAATAACTCTAAACTATATATAAACACAATACACACTCACACACGCATATATATGTAAATATATATACATATATGAGACTCTGTAAATAATTGACACATAATACATTGAAAATGATCAAATAAACAATCTTTCATTCGAAGAAAAGAAAAACACAACACAAAAACGATTTTCTCTATAAACATATATATATATATATATATATATATATATATATATATTGGCCAAAACACAGACCCCTTCACACACTGCAGAAATAGTTAAAAGTATGTTATTCGTTCTTTGGCGTTTACAAATATGTAAAATACATTTCAATTTGAAATTGAATTTGAATTTAAATTTAAATTGTTGAAAATGTAGCGCAAAACAAAAAGAAAAAGAAAACAAAAAACTAAATGATAATTAATGAAAACATGAAAAGAGAATGAGTAATCCATAATAAGAATATGAGTATATATAGCATATACCCAAAATAAAATAATTATATAATCCAATAAGTTACGATATGTAGTTTGAACAGAACTCACAGAACGGTACTTCCAAGCAACTATAGAGCTACACAAACACACACTTACTTTCTCGATACCCTCTCTGCCGCATACCTATCATACATATATATAACGCATTGTAGGTATGTCAAGGACGATATTTGGAGTTTCTATTTTATTTTTTAGTTTGGAAAATACTAATGGTATTTTTTTTCTTTTGAGCCCGCCAGAAGTATTGAGCAGCACTTTACTTAGTTCAACCAAACGCTTCAAAAGACATAAGCATAAAAATACTTTTCAAAACAATTTCTTATATTATTGCATAAAATATATAAATAAAAAAAAGAAAAACAAATGTTAGTAAAAGACTGAGCTACAAATAAAAACAAAAAAAAAACTTATCAATAATTAAAAAAAAAAACGAGGTAAATTTGAGAGAAGCAAACGGTTAAAATACAGCAAATTTTCCCAATTTTCCCAATTTTTGTTTAGATTCTTGTTTTTTTTTTTTTAACTTAACATATAATTTTGAACTACATATATCTATGTACATCATCTCTATTGTAAGATTTGTTAAAATGCAATTATTTGTTAAGAAGTTCCTAAACGTATTGCATTTAAGTAAAATCAATATTTATCAAGTTTTATAGATCTATCAAGTTACAATGGGACTTCTGCATTTCTTTATTGACAATTTATTTGGCCATTTATGTGTATTTATTACATATATGTAAATGTATGTCGAATTACGCACAAGTTTCGCCAGAAAGGAAAACGCATTTAAGGCTTAGAGATCATAGACGACGATCATAACATGAAAACTTTGTACCCCAATATACGTAATGCAGTTGAAGTTTACAAATATTTTACATATATCATTTTCGGATTCTTATTACTATTATTATTATTATATTACTTTCGATCTACCGTCTGCGCGCACATAGGGCATATACAAGATCTATATAAAGCAAAAACCTAAATACCAAACATATATATATGTATATATATACATATATATACGTATAGACGAACAAATATATACACACATACTACATACCAATGCTTTTAGCTTTCCTAGTCCTCTGATTTAAAAAAGAAACAAAAAACAAAACATACTCGTACATAAGTGCGATTACCTACATTAATACATCCATACATAGTTGTCGAAGAGAGCGATTGTTCAAGCTTAATCGCAAAACCAAATGCAATCTGACCCAAAAAGTAAAAATGTCAAAGTAAAAAAACATTATTTGATTAAATAATCAAATCAGCGTAAAAATGAAAAAGAAAGAAAGAATAAACTGAAAACGAGGAAGGGCATCAGAACGAATATTTGACTTCGCAGAGGCGCGATTAAGCAAATGAATGAAACATTTACAATTAACAGCATCTAAATATAAAGCAAGAAATAAATAATGAAAATGAAAATGAAAATGAAACAGAAGCAGAAAAACAGCGCATTCAAGCGAAACACAAAACAAATTTAATACAATATTATTAAAAAATTATTATATTGTACTATTATAACTGAAATATTTAGATGAAATGACGATTCTTAATTATAACATATTATTATAGAAACATACTGAAACAACAACAACAACAAATGAAAAATGAACCGAAAACGATTATTAAATGAAAATATAGAGAATATTATATTATGAAACAAATTACGATTTATATATTTATTATTTAATTAAATTCTGAAGCAATACTCAGAACACAGTCAACTTGGAAGTAAGTATGAACACTTCAATTTGAATATATATCAAGAGATTATCGTGTATATATGGTATAGGAATAGACAATATAGACCGAAACTAATTAAAATTTTGCGTTATTCTCTTCTTGCCATTTTATTCGAAATCTGCCTTGAAATTAACTTTGTAAACAGTATCGAGCCTTGGAATTTGATTTATTGCTTCGTTTCATTCAAAATCTTTTGATTGTGTTTTTAAATCGTTCCATTTGAAGCAGCTGCCTATTTTTTCCGGCCTAGGTCATCTGCAGCATACTTTGAGGTAAAGTGAGTTGAATACAAATTTCTTAGTAAATTACTATTAGTAAATTGTGCAATATGAGTACAAGGAATAGGCAATCGTTTAGTAAAGTTGCGATAACCCCGGATCAACTGTAGACTCTGTAGTCTCTGGCACTTCCAGATAATCGAATCTGGCGCACTGCAGCAACAGCAACAGCTACACAATAAACTGTCATCAAGACGAGATTAAGGCTGGCGACATCGAGAACGAGAACTAGAACTACTTAGAATTATGCCTCTATTTGTATCTCCCCATTCATTATGTGTGTGTGTGTGCTTGGGCTTGCTTGTATTGATGAGTCGAGTCACTTGCGATTAGGTTTGAACTTTTGATTTCCGACTGTCTGCCATTATATTCAAAATCAGTATCAACTTAGCCACCAGGGAGTTCAGAACATGGAGCTGCCTACTGGGAGGAGTCGGCTGCTCTGGCAGCTACTGCTGCTGCTGGTGCTGGGCACTTGCCACGCCCAGTTCGATGAGGTGCATGACGACAGTGAAAGAGAAGCTTGGCTCCAGGGTGTGTTTACGCCGCAGCCTTTGTGGGTGGCACCTTGGCAGCTGGAGCCGGTTACACCGCCGCCACCACCGCCACAGCCACCAAGTGGCGGAGTACATGTGCCCGGCGTGGGTCAGGTGTTTGGTCAACGCGGCTATAAGTTCATTAAGAACCGACCCATCGATGCGTTTTTGGGCATACGCTACGCTTTGGTGAACAGTGGCCTCGGCCGTTTCCAGGCAGGCAGAGCGGCGCCCTACCAGCCGATCATCAATGCAACCCAATCGAGCCCCAACTGTGCCCAGTTCCCGGAAGTGCAGCGCCTACAGGTAGCAGAATCGCGCGGCGAGAACGTCGACGATTGCCTTACTCTGGATATCTACGCGCCCGCCGGCGGGCGCGAGCTGCCCGTCCTGGTCTTTGTGCACGGCGAGATGCTGTTCGACGGCGGCGCCGAGGAGGCGCAGCCAGACTATTTGCTCGAACACGATGTGGTCCTGGTCTCCATCAACTATCGATTGGCGCCATTCGGCTTTCTGGCGGCCCTCACCGATGAGCTGCCCGGCAATGTGGCCTTGTCGGATCTGCAGCAGGCCCTCGAATGGGTGCAGCGCAACATTCGCTACTTCGGCGGCGCCAGCAGCCAAGTTACGGTCGTTGGGCAGGCAGGTGGTGCCACGCTGGCCCACGCGCTCAGCCTGAGCCCCAAGACGCAGCACTTGTTCCAACAGCTCATTCTGCAGTCGGGCACTGCCTTGAACCCCTATCTGATCGACGAAAGGCCACTGGACACGCTGGCCACCTTCGCTCAGCTCGCTCAGTGCCCCAGCGCTGGCCGCAACCTCAGCCCGCTCTACGAATGCCTGAGTCGCCTGCGAACATCTCAGTTGGCCAGCATCTTTCAGCGGTTGCTGGAACAGAACGAGCCGCGCGGTCTGAGTTTCTTGGGCGGCTTCAAGTTGGTGGTGGGCGACTCCCTTGGCTACCTACCTGAGCATCCGGCGGCTCTTGTCGCCAGCAACAGTGCCAACAATACGTTAAAGCCCGCAATTATCGGTGCCACCAAGGATGCCAGCGCCTTTATAGTGTCCCGTAAGTGAATCAGATTAGACTGCAAACTCTTTACATAAACTCTGAATCCTTTGGACACTCCTAATATATATTCAATAATTTCCTTTCTTTCTGCAACAGGTTTCTACGATCAAATTCAGCGCTTGCAGTCGCAAAATATCAGCGATTACATCAATGTGGTGCTGCGGCACACGGCCCCGCCACAGCAGCATAAGATATGGCATGATTTGGCTATTCGCGAGATCTTTACGCCAGAGCAGCTGCGCTATGTCACCGCGCGCAGCGTGTCGCAGGGCTTGGTGGAGCTGAGCAACCTCATATTGTATCGGGCACCCGTTGTCTACTCGATTCGGTCGTCCTATAAGAAGAATCCCACATATCTGTACGCCTTCGACTATCGCGGCGAGTATCATCGCTTTGCCCACTTTGGCAATCCGCTGCCATTCGGCGTGGATGCCTCTCTGAGTGACGATAGTGTCTATCTGTTTCCCTATCCGAAGGACGCTAGCAATTTGAATCCCGAGGATAAGTCGCTAGCCCGCTCCGTAGTTGCCATGTGGGTGAACTTTGCACAGACTGGCATACCGAATCCGAACCCCAACGTATGGCCCAAGGCGTCGTCGGAGTATGGCCCATTTTTGCGCTTTACCAATTCACGGCAAAGCATTTTGGAGCTAGACCAGCACTTTGGCGAGAGCATCAATGTGCCCAACATATATGCCCAATACTTCAACACCACCAACACCAGCACCATCAGCACCACCAGCACCACCACAACAACAACCAGGCGTCCATATTACCCCGAGCAGCCCTACAGACCACCTCAGCAGCCTTACCGACCACCCCAGCAGCCTTACCGACCACCCCAGCAGACTTACAGTCCACCCCAGCAGCCCGAGTACAGACAACCCGCTTTTAACGATTACTACGCCCGAGAACAGGAGGTGCGCAGGCAACAGCTGCTGCGGGAGCAGCAGGAGCGAGAGCTGAAGCTACGTGAGCAACAGGAGCGAGAAAAGCTACAGCAGGAGGCGCTCTTGCGCGAAGAAGAGGAACGTCAACGAGAAGAGCAGCAGCGCCAAGCAGAGCTGCAGCGAGAGAAACTGCTGCGAGAACAATTTGAGCGAGAGCAGCGGCAACGTGAGGAACAGGAGCGCGAGAGCGCGGCTAGGCAACCTGTGGATGAAGACAGCGAGGATGAACGAGAGCTGCAGCAGCGTGAGTACGAGCTAAGGCAACAGCAAGAGCGAGAGCAGGAACGCGAGCAACAAGAGCGCGAGCAACAGCCGGACTTGGTGTCCATAGACTCGGAAGAGCAACGTCTGCAGCAGGAGCGAGAGGAACAGGAGCGGGCACAGGAGGAACGCGATCAGGAGTCCCGAGAGCAACATGAACGCGAGCAGCAGCAACGCGAGCAGCTGGAGCGGGAACAGCAAGAGCGAGAACAACGCGAGCGAGAACAACAAGAACGAGGGGAACAGACGTTCCCTGCAGATGATGAAAATCCGCCCGAGCCAAGTGCCTATCCGACCTACGAAGATTATGTCAAAGCCTACACAAGCTGGGTAGAAGAGCTCAACAATCGCTACAACCCGGAGAGCTTTGCAAGTGCTGAGCAGGAGGCATCGCCTGACGACGCACCACTCAACGATCCCTATGCCCAGCCAGACGAAGATCCTTTATACTCCGACAACACTCCACGACGAATTAAACTCATTCGCAGATATCAGCGATTTAGCATCTAAATATATATATATATATATATATATATATATATATATATATATAGAAAGTAATTACTGCCCTATTTCATTTTGATTTGTTAGCATATATCCACAGATATTTGCAATTTTGTAAAGTACATTTTGTTTTAATAAATAAATTTTATTGCTGTTTTTTAATTGGTGAACTTGGAAGTAATTCTTAGGTGCAACTGATAGAGAGAAGTCACACACTACAGCAGTATCCAAAGGCGGCCTTTATATCCTGAATCCTACGAAATTCTTATGAAAATGACAAACATTCCATCTTAGCATAATTTTCGAAATAGAAATTTCAATTTTAATCAATTGTCTTGGCCAAGGTTTGCCCAGTCTAATAGTTATTTTAAGGTATCATTCAGGTGTTAGCTGATAGGGCGACAATTGTTTGTTAACAGTGAGGAAACAATATGATGTTAGTTAACAGTGCGTTCACAGTATTCTGTTATATAGCTGTTCACTAACATTTTGTTGCAAAGGCTTAACATGATTCTGATAATTAGCACTACAATAATGATAATGATGTTAACTAAACGTTAACCAACATTTCGGTCTGCTCATTTCTGTTCGCCTTTTCAAAATAGTCGATAAATATAGACCCTTACGGCCAAGCAACAGACCCCAAAGTTATGCAACGATATATTGCATATTGCCTCTTTATCCGTTGATTTTTTAAGCCATTTTAAATAAATTAAACAATTTGGTTATTTATTGACAAAAAAAATTATTGCTTTTGGCTTATTGAAATAAGTCAAATTTACATAATTTATATATGTTTATATATCTCTTATATTAAATCAGATAGGAACAAAATTACATACTACATACATATGTCTATAGCTTTGCTTAATGCGATCAATGATAATGATGTTATTGGGCAAATTTTATAATACATACAATGAACTGCAAGACAGACGATTTTTGGCTAAGGCGAGATCGCTTGATGAGATAAGGCTGTGATAGGTTTTCACTTGCTATTTTCCTTCTATATTTATTTGTATTAATCATGTAATATTTTTCTTTTTTTTTTATCAACATTATTATTTAAATAAATGAATAATCCTGCTTTGCCTACAGACTTCTGAATAAATTTTCATTTTTAAAAAGAGTATAAGAATTTAATTTTTGTATTTTGCCTTTCTCTTGTATTCGATAATATTCAATACGACTTAGCTCCTGCATAATCAACCGTGACACACGCTTAAATTACTGCTTTGATTATTAAGCTGTAACCTTCGGCCATAATTCATTAATTTATGCACAAATATTTTACATGTTATAACAACGTTGGTTCAGATAAACTCTCTGCTAGATGGATATATATATATATATATATATATATATATATATATATTTGTATATATATTATAACAAATGTCATTGAACCCAAGTATGAGCCGTTTAATGAGAGCGTCCAGGCCAGATCTTTTCTATTTGCAAAGCCATAAAGCAAAGTAAATACTTTCACCCATCGCACCGAATGAATAAGTTTAATATAAAATTAGTAGCATCAAACTCAACGAATTCAGCAAATTTTTCAAATTAAAATATCTAAAATTTAAATGGGATTTACCTCTGGCCCGCAGCTCTGAAAGTATAATTGAACCTAATCAATCCGATGCGAGGCGCCGACTTTCATTGTGCGTAAAACAAACAAACTGCCAATGCCCTAATGGAGATCCCCGACTCTGTCTGCTGTTTGCTCTTTGGATGTTTGCTTTTTGCTCTCGGCCAGCTGCAATTATATTGAGCCGCAGGGGCTCGAGATCGTTCTGCCAAGATGGGGGAAAATTTAATCGATGTGCGGCGAACGAATTAGTTCAGTTTTTAATTAGAAGTGATCTTCGGAGAGAACTTGAAAGCTATTAGCAAATTGCTGTCAGATTTCCCTTTTACTTTTCTTTGGATTCAATCAAGAAACCAGAGCAAACAAAGTGCCCAACGAATTAATTGGTAGCAGAAATGCAAAATAATGGGACGACGACAACAGCGCAACGTAGATGGGCATTGCTTCATTTCTATTTTTTCTTTATTAATTTTTATTTTATTTTTATTTTTTCTTGTATTTTAATCTTTCGTTTTCTATTTTGCATTCTGCTTCTCAGCAGTATTCGCGCACCGGAGTGAAACTTTTGCTGTGGTCAGGCAAAGCGAACGGACTAAAATCTAATCGGCCACTGCTGTCGAAGATCAGTTCAGTTTCGTACTTATGCGAGCGCTGACGCATCTTGGCCAGCTTCCCAACATCCAAGATGCAGTTTTTGGCTCTCTACACGCTGATCGCATTCGGCACAGTTTTCGAGGCAGAGGCACGAGTCCGCGGCCGGCTGTACGACGAGGAAAAGGATACCATTCTGGAGCTGCCCAAGCTGGGCGCCATTCAGGGCAAAATAGTGGAGACGGCGTGGACCAAGCGTGAGGTGTTGCAGTTCGTGGATGTCCGCTATGCTGAGCCGCCGACGGGACAGCACCGCTTCAAGGTAGGAGAAGGAGAAGGAGAGAGAGAGGGGGAGAGAGAGGGGCAGATAGAAGGAGCTGCAAGGGTGCAGAGACTAGAGCTTTCTAACATATTTTTATTTGTATAATTTTAATTAATTCAATTTAGGAATATTTTATTGTTTTCTTTTACCCCACAAATGATTCATACACAAGTTTGATAGCTAAATGCTTTAAAGCATCTTCTAGTCATCTGATTTATATCAAGTTTCTCTAGCGATCATAAATAATGCTAGACGTTCGGTACAATTTTGTTGTCTCAGCTGCGTCCGCTCGACGAACATTTCGAAGCTTTGAGCAGAGATACACCAAACGAAACTACCCAGCTCATTAATATTTATTTAAGCCCAGACCTAATCAGGGCTAAAAGCTGCTGGTAACACCTAAAAGGGGCAAGAATCGTTAAGATACGAATTTTCGCTTGATTAGTCGACAATAAATTCGGTGCACTAATTAGGGCAACGTTTATTGTTCGTGCAGTAAGCCCATCAATCATCGGAATCTAATTGCTGTGCTTCTTCCAGCCGCCACGTCCCATTGAGCCCTGGGAAGATGTTATGGATGCGACAGCTGAGAAAATTGGCTGCCCGTCTGTCGTTTCGATGGACGCCCTGCAAAAGCTGGACGATGTGCTGGACGTCGAGGACTGCCTGACCATGACCATAACCACGCCGAACGTGACGGCCAACTTGCCGGTGCTGGTCTACATACACGGCGAGTACCTCTACGAGGGGAGCAACTCGGAGGCGCCACCCCACTATCTGCTGGAAAAGGATATAGTGCTGGTGACGCCACAGTACAGACTGGGGCCATTCGGCTTCCTGTCGACCAAGACCGACGAGATACCCGGCAATGCTGGCGTGCTCGACATCTTCTTGGCCCTGCAATTCGTGAAGCACTTCATTAAGTATTTTGGCGGTGATCCGAGCCGCATCACGGTGGCCGGACAGGTGGGTGGTGCGGCCATAGCCCATCTGCTCACCCTGTCGCCGATGGTGCAGCGCGGCTTGTTCAGTCAAGTGATCTATCATTCGGGCTCGGCCATTATGCCCATCTTCCTGGAGGACAATCCGCGCAAGCATGCCCAGGAGATCGCCCAGAAGGCCGACTGCCAGATGGTAACTGTGCGGGATCTCAACAAATGCCTAATGGAGCTGAGCGCCTTGGAGCTGTTAAATGCCTTCATGGAGCATGCGGTAGGTGAAATCATTCGCTCTTCAAGCGAGCTTTATTCATGAATTCTGTTCTCTATATATTTATTTATTGGCAGCTCGAGAAATCCGATCTGGGCATTGGTCATACAGGCGGCATACAGTTCACAATCGGCGGTCCCAGCGGGGTGCTGCCCAAGCATCCATATGATCTCATGCTGGAGTCGAACTTCTCCTACCCCGCCATGGGTGGCTGTCCCAAGAATGCGGGCACACGTGTGCTCAATGAAATCGTGGAGAACGACTTTGAGGGCAAGATACCCGATGATGAATACAATACGTACGACTACATTGACCACGTCATACGCCAGGTGGTGGGCACCGACAAGACCATGCTGCTGACCAGCTTCGTTACGCACGACTTTTTCAATCGCCAGCTGCTGGAGAACGGAACATTCAACACTCTGATTCCACGGCTAATTGATGTGAGTAGGAGTTTGTATATACAATAACTCTTCTATACTATATGGATACATGTTCCAGGTGGCGGGCACCTTAAACCACAAGCTGCCGGTGCTGCTGGCTATGAACATGAACAACAAACACAATCCGCAGAACACGTTTCTCTATTCCTTCGATTATGCGGGCGAGTTTAATCGATATCGCGACATGGACGAGGAGACGAACATGCAGAGCCCCTTCAAAGCTGGCGTCTCACTCACCGACGAGGCGCTCTATCTGTTCCCCTATCCCGATCATGTGAAGCGCTTGAGTCCACCCGATATGACAATGGCCCATCGCATGGTCGAGCTGTGGACAAACTTTGTAATTACCGGCAATCCGCTGGGCTCCTATCGGTCCGGCTATTGGCCGCCCATGACCACACTCTATGGTCCCTATATGAAGATCGATGAGACCTTGACCATTGGCGGCAACTACTTCACTGAGTTCTCGGCCACGCTGAAGGACGAGGAGCAGGGCCACAGTCTCATACGTGAGATATACTATTTGCGTAATCGAGCACGGCGCAAGGTCCTTGGCCAGGCCCAGCGCAAGAAGCAAGCGGCGAGCCAACTCAAAAAACTGGAAGTGCGAAAGAGTCTCGTCAAGCGTCCCAATCGCAACAAGATACGGTTCTAGGATTCAGGCAACTAGAACAATTAGTTTACCAGTATTTCTAATAAGAGCCTGTACTTAAATTATAATTATTTAATTGAATTTAAATTAAAGATGTTGCGCTAGATTTCCTATAATTCAATGATACCTAATATGATTTTTCACACATAAAATATATGTGTATTTAGAATGTTAGATGCATATTCACAGCTCTGGTATATCTATCAACTTGCAAGGAAGGAGCTTGGCAAGATCTTCAGAGCTTCAGGCCAGCCGGAGCTTTTATACCCAGACTCAAGTAAGTATTAAACAAGTGTAAATTTATGGGAATATGAGTGTTACCTTCTTTCTTTCCTATCTTCAAGTCAAAGCGAAATATTTTAATAAATTTCATAAAATTAAAAAAAAAAAAAAAAACCTTTTCCAATATAAAGCGTAAAATAATAATTTCTATTAGAAATTTTGGCGTCTAGTCTTCAAGTCTTCAATTATTTTGCAAATGAAGTGGTTCCGCTCATCACAGTTAAGGTCATTCATTAGAAACGTTGATTCAAGCAAAAGAACGCAATTCTCTTTCTTCGGGTCGCTAGGTTGTGACATAGCCCATTTAAAAAATTTGGCTTTCTCGCCAGTTAACAGCGATCGGTAATCGTTCTCGTCGGCGAGGTTATTGATATCAATTCAATATTTCAAGAATGGAATTATTGCACTCAGCTCCTGCTGATCATCTAGGGCGCGCAGATGGGCGCCAAGTAGGGAGCATTTATCAGCTGCGGCAAACCAATTGACCGGCTCCTGTTGCTCAATATAGTAGAATTTCGATCCGATTTGTTTAAATGGTTTGCGGGAAACCTTTTTCCAATTGGAAATTAAATTTGTTTGCTCCAACAGTTTCTGCTGAACTTCGTCCATATAGCTGCCTTGCCTGAATGAGGTTGAATGAGAACATGGATAAAGGAAGCTTGTATAACATATATTGTTCCATGCAAAATAATCTAATCAACGTGGATAATAGCAGCGTGTATAATATTATATTACATTTTCACAAACCCATTATAACCCAGGGTATCAAAGAGTAAAGTCTTATAGATGTTCTGCGGCAAAGTTATTGAAGTGCTTTAGTTAACGGACAAACACAAAAGAAACAAAGGAATATTTTCAGCATAAATTAAGATTAAGCATAAAAAAAGAAAGCTTTTTTAATAATTTAAGCATTTCTGAAATTTATATTTGGAACAATAAGTTATACAATTTATTGGATTTTGTGAATAAATTAACTTATTTACATCTATCTGATTCGTGCAACTTAATGTTGTATGCGTGCCGATTTTCTAGCTATGAAAACCAAGTTCTGGCCGCGCGCCTCGGTGGCTCCGATCTCATCGTTGCCTTCCTCCTGCTCCGCGTCCTCTTCTTCGTCTGTCTCTTCTGCGGCTGCTTCTTCTTCCTTGTTGAGAACATCACGGAGCACTGCGTCCAGTTCGTAATAATCCTCATTGACGAGATTATAGCCCTGCTTCACCTCCTGCACGCCAATGCTATACTCGTCCAGGTAGTTGTCCCCAAAGCTGACTGTACGTCCGATATGCATATATGGACCCGTTTCGTCATTCATGACTGGCCAGTCGGGCACACCCGCCGCCTTGGGCACACCATCAGCCGCAAAAGAGGTCCAAAGGGCAACCATGCGCTTCGCAATCTTGACGTCGCTGTTGGCATTGATCACACTGATGCGCGGCCAGGGAAACAGATAGAGATTCTCATCGGTCAGGCTGACGCCCATGTCGAAGGGCACATCGATGGCCTCATCCTCGCCGGTGGCATAGCGATTCAATTCGCCCTCATAGTCAAAGGTGTAGAGGTAGGTGCTGTTGGGCAGCTTCTTGGCGTTGGCCTGGAGCACCAGCAGCACAGGATTCTTCAGCGCGATCGTGCTGCACAGCTAAGTAGAGCAAGAGTAAATATTTGAGTTCCATTTGAGGTAATTGAATAGAATTGCAGCTCACATCAATAAGACCCGGCGTAAGGCGCTTGAAGCTGCCATTCCGAATGTCATCTGCACTGAAAATATACTCCTCGGCAAATTCCCGCCAAGAGCTTGTAGGATCGGCGCCATTAATCTGCTGAATGATTGTCTCAATATACTTCTCGCCGGTCATTTTGGCATCTGAAGTGCTCTCATTGAAGCTATCCACAAATAGTTCTATGGAGAAGAACTTAAGTTAAAGCGAGCTCCGTTCTCCGATGAAATTGCTTACCCCTCATCAGGAAGGTGCCGCCATGCTTGACACTGCCGCCCAAAGTGGGATAGGCCGTGAAATTCTCGGCGGCAAGCAGTCGACCCGGATGCTGTGGTAGAATACCCGACGGTCCGCCAATGACCAGCTGGACACCACCGTAGGCGCCGCCGGCAAATAAGGGCTTCTGCTCGCCATACACACTGAAGGCAGCCAGCAGCATTGTGGCATTCATGCGATTGAAGCACTTGTGCAGTGAGTCCATCTTGGTTAGCTGCTTGCAGCCGGCAATACGTCCGATTTCCTTGGTCATCGCCAGCGGGGAGTCCGTGATGAAGGACGGCGATAGCGCTGTGCCGGACATATAGATGACACGATGGAACAGTTCCTTTGGCACAGCCGGGCTCAAGGTGAGCACATTAATGAGCGCCGCTCCGCCCACCTGGCCAAACAGAGTCACTCGCTCCGGATCGCCGCCAAAGTCCGCGATGTGTTCATTGATCCACTTCAGTGCCAAGATCAGATCTGTCACAGCTGCATTGCCGGGCATTTCGTCGCTCAGAGTGGAGAGGAAGCCGAAGGGACCCAGGCGATAGCGCACGGACACTAAAACCACATCCTGCTCCAACAGATAGCCAGGTGCAGCTTCCACAGTGTCGCCGTCATAGAAGAAGTCGCCATGTACGTAGACCATAACTGGATCTAGTTTACCCTCCAACTAAGGACAGGTTCATTATATATGATATTCAAGTGGATGAAATCAAGATAAACCCACCGATTTGGTATTGACTGTGAGACGCAGACAGTCTTCCACATCAACGCCGTTCTCCTCCATTTTGGCGAACTTCACCAAATACTGGATGGAGGGGCAGCCGGCATGATTACGATGTGCCTGCAGGATGCCCTTCCAAGACGGCGCCATTTCCGCCGGCTTTTAGGCCAAATGAAAAACGTAATATATAATTTGTATAATAACATTATGTATATATCTATAGATGAACTAAAATCGCTTGGAAATTTCAGTGGAAAATGAGAAAACTGTTTGATTTAAGATCTGTTTCTGTTTCTGTATCTGTTTTTTTTTTTTTTTTCTAGATTTCAATATTTGGTGTATGAAAATAATATAATACTTGATTATGAATCTTATAGAACTTATATGTTTTTATAATCTCGATTGCTTAATGAGATATAATACTTGATTATTGCGTTTTAAAAATACTATTACAATTATAAAATATAGATTATAGAAAATTTTCATCTATTTTTCCCTAATTTCAATGTTTATAAAAATAATATATAGTTGATTATAGAACAAATATAATATTACTCTCCCCACATTATACATTTTTTGTATGAAGCTAAAAATATTTACCATGGTCTTTAAATAATTCTTGTTTTTATAAGATTTGTACATTGACCTCAATTGAGATAATTAAATCCAATTAAAATTCATCGTACTTAAAATAAAAATAAATACTGACCCACATTTCACAAAGAAGCATTTCAAATGTAAAATCTAAAATAAAATCTAAATCTCACCTTAAAACGTTCCGCCTTGCCGTATGGAATGTCTAGGAACTGCATCACTTTCTGGCCACTCCATTCCGTGAGCAAGGTGCGACCACGAATCTTGCCCAGGTCCGGTAACGTTGTGGTAAACACCTTTGAACTGGGTTTGTTCTGCTGATTTTTGTTTGGCCTTTGATTTGCTGGTCTTTGCGTCAGGTGAGGCTTGGGGCGCCTGTTGGGATTTGCCGGTTTGGGCCGCTGATGCTGTTGCTGCTGTTTCTTATTCTTCTGAGCCGAGGCGCCGCTGATGGCAGCCAGAGCGAGAAGTGCCACCAATAGCAGCAAAACAATTTTTCGTAGATTTACCATGATTTGACCCGTTGCCGTTACGCGTTCAAAGGCAACTGTTGACCAGATTGGTTGGCCACTCAAAACGAAGACTTTCGCAACGGGTCTGCAGGCGGCGCCGTCATAATTAAGTATCTCTTAACCGGGCACCTGGCGGCGGTTCTATTTTAGATGAGAGTTCGAGCGAAATGGGGTCAAGTCGCTGTTAACAGCTCGATTGAACTCAAGTTGAGTTCCCTTTGCCATCTACGAACATTCATAATCCAATTTGATATTCGCAAATGCAGATTATGAATATTTATCAAGTTGATTGCCAAAGCCGAAACCCGTTTGCCCCAAGGGGCGTACGCTAAGAGTCTCTGAGTCTCTTCTACAGATTATGCTTGATTTTGAAAGTAAAAAGTCGAGCCCAAACTAATTCTTGTCCCATTTTTGAAAATATGGCCAAAGTGTATGCAAATGTATTATATGTATATGTACCTGACCAAGTGGCGATTCAATTATATACGAACTTTGCTTTGTATTTACGGTATTTTCTTGTAATAAAAAGCTTGTAGCTTCGAGTTTTTCTATGACAGAGTTGACAGTTATAAAGAATTCATATTTATAAACACTTGCGAGCTTCAAATTAATCTACATATATTTGTATTACATTCGTTATTAATTTATTAATAAGTTAAACAATAATGTTAAATAATAGTTAAGTATTAAAATGCATTAGTCTAGATGTCTGTAAGATGGCATTCACTAGCTTAAAAAACGCACAAGAACAATTGCATTGAAATGCGCAAATATTGGGTCTGCTTCTTGTTCCGCAGCGAGCATGAGTTATTGGGAAAGCTGTAAGAATGTATTTGAGAAACAATTTAGCAAGTATATTATTTTTGTTTTCTCTTTTTTTTGCGTCAAATGCAGAAGAGTGAACAAACCGGCAGAAGCAGCAGCAGATCAATATATGTATGCTTGTATGAGGAACACCTGACAGTGGGGTATTTTCTTAGTGTGAGTGTATACATGTGTGTGTTTATGTATGTGTGCGTTGGTGTATCGCCCACACACAATATATCAATTTATATGTAATATAAGCGCACAACCGATTTTGTGATGAGTGTTTCGTTGTCATAGAAACTGGTTTGAATTGTCACATTGCCATTTAAGACTTTAGCGGGCATCATTTGGGACTCGGGGGCTGCTTCAATGGTGCTCTGCCATGTATTGGTGGTGTTGGCGCCCACGAAGCCCATCTCGAAGAACCACTCCTCCATGATGCGACCCTTGAAGAGTACCTTCTGGTCGAGCCGAAAGTTTTCCATTGACTCAATCGTGCTGAAGTTGATCTCGCGCGATACGGCACGCATGTCCAGAATTTTCACTGGAACCCGCGCCTCGTGCTCCACGTCCGGTGCCGAAAAGTCTTTATTCTCCTGCCAGATAACTTTGCCGGTATCCGCATCACGCAGTATCATGTAGTTGATCTGAAATCCCTTTTGGATTTTGTCGCCTGCGCTGAGGTCATCGGATCCCATTTTAAAGCCACTATATGTATCACAACCAGGAGGTTATTATTTTTGTTGGTTAAATTTGTTTTTTGCAGACCAGATTATATTTTTGGAAATAATCAATGTTTATTTTTAATGCTAATTATGTGCGTAGCACTGTATTTGGTTTGAAAAATACATATGTACGTGCAGCCGTATTCTCTAGCAGCTGTCTCAGCTGCACGACAATCGATTATTTATATCAGCAGGGAACTAGTGTTGTTAAGCAGTTTCACAGCTATCGATAGATGTCACGAAATAATAAACAGAATTAAGATACTATTACAAATGCTAGTAGGCTTTTTGTAAACAGTGATACGTTTATTTAGCGGCTAAGCGACCATAACCAGACTTAAATACAGATTCAATCGAATTTTCTATAACTCTCGCGTATCTGTCCGTCTGCTGATCTGTCCAACGAGTCTGAGGTTGTTTTAGAACCAGACAGTAGCTGTTAATTTAAAATTCAATCTAATAGTTGCATCTGTTATGCAAATATTTTACCGCTGTAGCGCTGTTAGAGTTCTGTTGAGAAAATACTAGTTTCAAGAGTAAATAAAAAAAAGTAAATTTTGTGTTTGTGTGCGGTTAGTATTACGTGGACTGCTTAGATTTCAATTTCATTTCCGTTGTTCAATTCCGCACAATCAACGAATAGTAGCGCCGCGATAAGAGCCGGCATAATTGCTGTACACACACTTGTCACTCAAGCACATACGTAGAAAGTGATAAATTACCAAAAATGGTCGATGTTATCAAAAAGGCCGCACTGCTTCTCATGAATCAGAAGTGCTATGACAACTACTTTCTCGACTACAATTTCCTTGAGGGTGAGTAGGACGAGCTGCTTCTGCCTCTGCCTCTGCCAAAGAAAGTTGACAATTACGTTTCCGTTTACAGTTTCGTGCTTCAAGGCGCTACTGAGCAAAGGTCTCGGCATCGGCATCATCGCCGGCTCGGTGCTGGTGAAAGTGCCGCAGGTGCTGAAGATTCTAAACAGTAAATCTGGCGAGGGCATTAATTTAATGGGCGTCATGCTAGATCTTCTGGCCATCACATTCCACATGTCGTACAACTTTATGAACGGCTATCCATTCAGCTCCTGGGGCGACAACACTTTCCTCGCCATCCAAACGGTGGCCATTGCAGCGCTAGTCATCTACTTTGGCGGACGGAAACCACATGCATTCATCTTCGTAGTGGCCTATGCCATACTGCTGTATATTCTCAATTCCGGGCTGACGTCCATGAAGGTTCTGTTCGCCGTACAGAGCTGCAACATACCCATACTGCTGGTGGGTAAACTTTCTCAGGCAGTGACCAACTATAAGGCCGGCTCCACGGGCCAGTTGTCGGCGGCCACCGTTATCATGATGTTCGCCGGTTCCGTGGCGCGCATATTCACATCCATTCAAGAGACGGGTGACTCAATGATCATCATCACGTTTGTAGCCTCGACCTTCGCCAATGGCGTTATATTCGCTCAGCTGTTGTACTACTGGAACAAGCCAGTGGGTGGAGCTGCCAAGCGGGACGAGCCAAAAGCCAAGAAGGCCAGGACCAAGAAGGATGACTAAGCTGTAATAGCGTTCTACGCTTAATTCTTTAAGAATCAACACTTTCTCGACATGATTGAACAAAGATCAAAACTAAATAAATTTATTATTTTAGCAATAGTAATTAGAAGTCATCCCAGCTATTATTATTTTTCGTTTTCAAAGTGCTTTCGTAGCAGATCCAACGCTCTGAATCGATGCGAAATTGTGTTCTTCTCCGTTTTGGGCAGCTCCGCATAGGTTTTATCGTAGCCACTGGGCTGGAAGACTGGATCCCTGTGGTAAAATAATATTAACATCATATTTGACAAATTTCACTACAATGTGTACCAGCCAAAGTCGCGCGGACCACGTGGCTCCACAATGACGCCTTCAGTGATGCCTTGAAAGATTTGCGGCTCGACCGCGCAGCTCTCGCAATATGCAAATGTGCAAATAGCACGTGCGGATTTATCCTCCCAGCCACTCAGCATGCGATGCAGGCCTTCGGGTCGTAGTTTTTCGAGGAACCACTTAATGTACGGACCAGGCAAGCCCTCAAGCGCATTGAAGCACAGGCTGGTGTCCTCTATCAGCACTGGCCCATCCACTTGTCGGGATGCTTCCTTGCATTTCTTCACCGCAATCTCGTCAATCTCACCCTGTAGCTCCGGCAAATCTACCTTCTTCGAGATGATCGTTCGGGGAAAATTGGGCCCAAGTATGGCGACCAGTTCCTCTAATTTCTTAGCATTGCCCGTCACAAAAGTAATTGGTTTCGACATGCTCAGCTATTGTTGTTGCCAATTTAAATATGTAATTCGCATGCAGCGTCTGTTACGCCGGCACATTCCAGCGATGAGTCGATAGGTTGCGCCATCAGCTGATCAAGGAATGGCAGGACAGGGTCGTTATGCATTTGAATTGGCCAATTGAGCAAATATTTATTTCAGAATTCTGTTAGCGAACAAAATATAAATAGTGCCACGATTCATTAAAGTTTATCTTTATACACAGTTTTTTTCTTCCTCTAAAAAAAAATATGGCTATTTATACAGTTCTATGCGTGCGAACACACATTGTAATTGGGTCCGATGTCTCTTAATGTGAACTTTGAGTACAGTATACACTCGCTTATCCGGAAATTTACCGGAACGCACCGTTTCCTATTTATGAGGGTGACTTTCAGTGAATATAAGATCAAATTATACAATTACTATAAAAGTGTCATATGTTCAAAAGTCCAACACTATTTGAAGTATGTTACTAGGCAGAATGCACAATAAAAAATGTTTATTGGCGCAATTCCATAGTTAATTAACAGTTTCCGTTAAATATTCGATAAAAAGTATAAACTTTCAACTTGAGAATTAAGTTCAAGTGGGTTATATAAATAAGTTATTTTAGACATTCTTCACATGAAAAAATATATGGAGCTAATTTGATTAAATTAATAAGAAAATGAATAAGAGTACTCTTACAACTCCGATAATAACAGATTAAAATAAAAATTATAATTTAATTTTTTAAAATTAATTCTTATTTTAAATATTTATTTTTAATTTTTTTTTAAATATTTTATAATTGTTTTTTTTTTTTTTTTTTTTTTTTTTTTATTTTTATATTATAACAATTTCAACATTTGTAGTACAAATCTATACAAAACGTAAAATTCACATATTAATTAGCCCAAGGCGCTATAGAAAAGCACCCCAGCCAATGTACATGGCAGCGAGATTATCCACTTTAGTTGCCTCATTAATCAAGAAGTTAACCTGCCCCTCGGTGGACAAGGGAATGCTGTTTGCCTGCTGCCGCTTGACCTGTGAAGAGCAATGATTCAATTTGAGTAATTGACCCACTTTGGAATCTCGTGTAATAGCTACTCACATGTCCCTGCAGACGTTCCGCAATACGCTGCACATCGTTCGTGACCTTCGGGTCAGTCACCTCGGCGCCGTTTCTGTTCCGGCTGCTGGTCGAGGCGGTCAGACGACTCTGGACACCTAAATCGTAGACGAACGGCCGCAGCATGGACATAAGCGTTTTGGTCTCCTGTTTAAGCAGTCGCAGCGTTATCTCACAGCACTTGCGGAAGCTGCCCTCCACGCCCAACGGACCCATGGCCGTGATCATGTTGTGGGTGAGACGGAAGGGAACCACCTCGGGATAGGCAAACGCCTCGCCCTGATTGAATAAGCAATTGAAGTCCACGTGCACTGCATCGCCATTGCGCTCGTCGAAGAGTATATTCTCACCGTGCCGATCGCCCAGACCAAGGATGTAGCCAACTATTGACATGACGGCCACGGTGCGTATATACGAGTTCCGTGCCTCATACCAGCTGTGGGGCGTGGTAAAGCGTTGCAGCAGCCACTCCTGAAACACGGGCGGATGGGCGGGCAGCAACTGGTTGAGGAACACGGCACGCTTACGCTCTATTGATTCCGTTTGCGGCAAAGCCAACTGCTGCAGCTGGCGGCCGGTCATCACCTGACCACGCTGCATGTACAAGGCGATGCAAATGCTGCGATACGAATTCAGATTCGGCAGCCACTCGAGCAGGCCGCACTCCTCATTGAACGGCAGCACGGCATAGGTGCGTATGTGCAGGCGCCTCTGGCGGGCACTCGCATCCTGATGCAGATAGCGCTTCATCAGCCCATTGAACTCCATGAGACGTGCATCCTTGCGCAAGTCATCTTTAGGCTTAACCATGATGTCATAGTCCTGTCCATCGCTGCAGCGTATGGTTAGCTTTTTGGGTCGTGCCGCCGAACGCAGCACGAGCACCTTCTCTTGGAAGCCAGTTATATAGATATGCTTATAGGGGAACCAATTGCTCGTCGATAGCTTGCTGGCACCTGGAGTGGGCGAGGGCGTAGTATCCTGCGCCGAGGATATGTTGAATGTCGGCTGCATATACTTCTCGAAGGGCAGCATTATGTTGGAGAAGTTCGCCTGGCCACACAGCTGCGGCAGTCGCTTGTCCAGGTCGCTCAGCTTGTAGCTGCGATCGAGGGTGACCTCCTTGTTGGTCACGCAAATCAAACGATCCGTCAGAGTATTGAAGTCGCTCAGTAAACGTTGAAATTCGGCATTCTGCAGCCGCTCATCGGTGAGTATCGAATTGCAGCGCTTCACGCGATTCACCGCGGCGGACTTGAAGTGCGGCAACAGCATCCAGAGCGACTGCTGCGGATACTCCCGGATCAGCATGATGATCACAGTGCGCAGCACGGCAAACACCTCGACCGAGGGATGACACAGGCGGCTCAGCATTTGCGAATACGCCGTGTAGAACATGCCCGTGGACAGCGCCGTGCAGCAGTTGTTGAGCAGATCATTCATTTTGCGCACCAGCTCCGCATGGGTCGAGCTGGCTGCGGTCGTCGCAGTGGCTGCTGTGTCCAGCCATAGGCTGATCAGGCGTGGCATGGACTGGTAGACGTGGTCGCTGCCATAGCGCAAGGATTTCGCATAGTTGACCATAATCTGCAGCAGCAGCTCCTCATCCTCGCGCGTCTGCGTATTGGCTGTGCCAGCGGCTCGCGCCTCTCGCATCTTCTCCAGAAACTGGGCCAGCTGCACGAAGCAGCGCTCCGATTTGTGATGCACAGCGATGGCCTCCTGGAAGTACTTGAGTATGGCGTCGGCGCACAGATTCATCGAGTCCGCATTGTACGTGGCTTGCAGATACTTTCCCTCGAAGTAGAGCTGGCGCTGCTCGCCACTGAGCTGTTTGACATTGCCCTCGCATTGCTGGCTAATCGCCGACAGTTGTTCCTCGAGGAAATTCATGGCCTGCACCTGATCACCCTTCTGCCACAGCAGCTTGGCGCGCTCCAGGAAGAGGCGGCTCGGCTTGTACTCCGCCGCCTTCATCAGGTAGAGGTGCGCGCGCTGCAGCTGGCCCGCGTTGAGATTGATTTGGGCGCTGTTCAGCCAGAGCTGGGCCAGCTGCGTCCGGAGCTGTGCCTGCAGCGGCGCACGGTCGCCCAGCCGTCGCTTGAGCTCGGCGAGCAGATTGCGTCGAAAGCTGTAGATGGGCTCCAGAACGCGCAGCTGCGGTTGCAGTATCTGCAATCGAGACTGCCAATCGGCGAAGTAGTTGCGCATCAATTGCGTCTGCTGCTGCTCCGCCTCCTCCGGTTGCAGTGCCGACAGCTGCTCCACTAGCTGCTGGCTGCACTGCAACTCGTGCAGCATATGCAACTTCAGTACATCGTCATAGGCATGTGCATACGAGTGCTGCTGCAGGGCGGAGCAGCTGCGCAGCTGGTCCAGCACCGAGCAGCGCATGGAATCCAGCATCGAATCGAACTCCACTTTGGTGGTCATCGGCTGCCTTAGAGCGAGGCATGCCTGGGCGCACTGAGCATGCCAGTTGGGCTTACAGCGGCTCTGCTGCTGCCGTTGGAGCTGCAGCTCCTCCAGTTCATCGTAGCTGCCCAGACGCCAGAGCAGCTCCGCCTTACACTCGTTGAAATACTGTTCCGTGTGCTGATCCGCCAGCCGTTGGGAGAGGCCGTCGGCAATGAGCAGCGCCGTCTTGGGCGTGTCCATGCGCAAGTAAGCATCTATAATGGCGCGTATGTGCTCCGGCTGAAGTTGCTCCGTGCTGGACAGGAGTTGCTCATAGCATGTGATCATATCCTGTTGGCGTTCCACCAAACGATTCACTAGAATCTCCTGGGTAACGCTCATGTCGCAGCTACGCGTCTGCACCGCGCCCTCCACCGAATCGGCGTCCATCAGCCGCCCATAGAGCTCGACGAGAAACGTGAACTGCTCCAGCAAGCGCGCCGTCTTGTCGCCATCTATATAGGCCTCCAGGTAGCGCAGAGCCCGCGCATATTCGCCGCAGTTGTAGCTGGCCCGCGCCACGCGCAGCTTGTCGATGCGCAGCACGAACTCGTAGATGGCCCCGTAGTTGGCGTCCACGTCCTGGGGCGGTTTGCCTGCCATGCTCAAGCCGTGTTGGCGCTGCCATTCGCGCAGCCAGCGCTGAAGGAAGTCCAGCAGCTCGGCACACAGTTTACCAGCCAAGCGGGACTGATCCTCAGCACTTGACCCAGCCAGAGGATCATCATTAGTCGTTTTAGTGCCGGCTCTATATTTCCTCGACTCGAAGAGTTTGTAGCCGTCAGCGCTACGGTTTGTTGCAGTTGGGTCGAAGGCTGTTTTAGCCGGTGTCACCACTTGCTTGGAAAGTTCTTCATTTGCCTGCAGCACCGTCTGGAACTCCTCCTCGATGCGGATACGCTGCTCCGCATTGCACTCGAGCAACGCGTGCAGCAGGATATAGGGATAGAATGTGCTCAGCATATTGGAGTCGCGTCGAATGCACGGCTTGTAGGAGCTGAGCAAGTGGCGCGTGTCCGCTGACTGCACGTAGTCAATGAGCCGTGAGGCCCAGAGGAACGCCCACAGCTCGTAGGAGTTGTGTGTGTAATGGCTGCCAAAGAGCGGGTGCTGGGTCAGTGTGCTGGGCCGCTGCGAGCAAGTGTAGCAGGAGTTGAGCAGCGGTTCCATGATCTCGCGCATGCGCACCGGTAGCGACTGCCACAGCTGCAGCTTCTTTTGCTCCTTGGGCGCAATGCCACAGACGGCGAGTGTTTCCTGTATGGCCAGCGAGAAGCTGTCCACGTGCTTCGTCTTCTGCTGGAACTGATAGCCGCGACAGAGCGCCGTCAGAGCCAACACCGTGAAGTCATCCGTAAGGACGCTCAACGGGAGTTGCTGAGAGCTGGCGTAATTGTAGTTGGAGGGCAAATAGCTAGCATCGATAGCACCCAATTCGCCCAGGCACTTGGCTGAGGCCAGCTGCAGTGAGCGATCGTCGTGTTGGCTGCCAGACATCAGGATATTGACAATCTGTTCCATAAGCGGTTCCATGGGTAGTTTGTGCAGTATCATATGATTTAGTTGGGCACGACGGCGACCGAACAGCTCGGCTAGATGCTCCAGTCCATAGACGCGCACCTGCAGGCACTCGTTGGTGATTTGCTTATGTAGAAAGCGCAGCTGATCCAGCAGCGGAGCCTCCTCCTCGTCCGCCAGAGGGCCGCCAAGGCACAGCTGCGCTGTGTGCCGCTTAATACACTCTCGTATAGGCGTCGATACATGATCCAGGCGCTCCAGAAAATATAAATCTACCATAAGAGTATAAATTATTGAAATAAAAACAGAATTCAGTTAGTTTAGCCACCTTGTATATAGCTGCCCAGAATGGAAGCGTTGCGTAGAATGACAAATTCGTAAAGCTCATTGACCTGCTCCACGCTGTAGGCTAGCAGCGGCTGCAGCGTGGCGACAATGCGGCCCAGCGAAGGACCCAGCTCCTGTATGTTCACCACATGAAGAAATATGTGCCAAATCTTCAAGCAAATGCGCTGCAGATTTGGCTCTTGCAGCGTATGAACAAAGCTCAACATGGCGATGATCTTAAAGCGAAATTGCGTCACATGTTGAGGGCCGACAAAGCGAAGAATCTGTCCCAGACTGTAGAGTGTCTCCTCCTTCAGGGGCTTCTCGAACGTCGGCTCAGATAGACAACTTTCGAAATAGGTAATCACGCCGAGTATGCGCTCCGCAATGAACGTGGAGAATTGAGCATTGGTCGCCTGCGTGGACAGACTCTCGCTGCCTCCGCTCAGCTGCAGCAGGCTTTGAAAGGAGCGCATCACAAAGGTTGGATTTCGATTGAAATAGATTAGCAGCTCGGCTACAGTTTGCTAGGGGGATTAATAAGACTTAGTTTGGCTGAAAAAGAACAGAAGCAGTTTGAGCACACCTTTACATCCGCGTTCATCAGTTGTTGCAATGTGGATTGCGTGCAGCTGGCCACCAGCTCGATGCAACGATTGGCCAGCTCTGGCGGCTCGCTGAGATGCACGTGAGCATAGAGGCGCAGAAAGGACGTCGAGAAGAGTGCAGCAATTGGCTTATGCACTTGTTTGGCTATGAGCACAAAGACGCCCTTGCAGCGCGGCTCCTTAATACAATACGGCAGTATCAGGGTGGTCAGCAGGCGGTGGTACTTGCAGGTAAACTCCTGTACGCAGGAGTAGCCCAGCATTCTGGTCAGCTAGAAGACAGATCATAAATTAAATGAGTTCTGCAAAGCGTGCGAAAGACTCACCGCTCGCAGGGAGTGGGTGAAGCGTACTCCCTGCGTCAAATAGGCTTGAAGTGCCAGCTGGACGACCAAGCCGAGTGCGTCTCGTTTGTACCAGTTCCAGAGCGTGAGCGGCTGCAGGTCATGTCGCGCGCACAGTTGGCACGCGGCGAGCACAGCTTCCTGGGCGACCAGCGAGCGCGTGTGCACTAGGAAAAAGAAGGTCATCTTGAACCAGTGGAATAACCAGAGCTCATCGATCTTCGGATGCGCTGCGCACACGATCAGGCGCAAAAGTTTTTGCTGCCTGGCCTCGCTCTGAGCCTCCAGAGGCTTCGCTAACATATCCACAATCCAACCGAGCACCAGGCTTGCCAGTTGCTGCATGAAGTCCGGGGATTGAGCTGCTAGCACGGGCACAAGCCGTTCGAAGCTGCGCTCATTGAGTGCCTGCAAATCGGGGGCATTTCTAAGCAAGCTCAGGCAGAGCGAGGGATCCAGGTTGATCAAATCCAAGTGATGGGCAATGTACGCGCATTCCGACTTGAACAGCATAGCCTCTCCAAAAGTACTCAAGTTGGAGCTGCTGAAGGACTTGGCAACTGCAGTGCTCGGCTTGCACATGCCCAAATATAAGCCAGGCAATGTGGCAGGCAGCACTTCGCACCTGGTGCAGCATAATATAATCTTCCGATTCTCTGCCTTGAAGACGTGCGCCGTCTCTGGTTGCTGTGTGCACAGCAGCAGACGCAGCACAGCGGCCAGCGTGTTCCCATCCTCGGTGGGCTTCAGCTTGGGCAACATTTGCTGCAGATGAGCGGATTTGATGTACCCTGCCACATACAGCTGAGGCAGATGCTCGCAGAGGAGCTGCACAATGTCCGCTTGTTCGTCGTTGAGCAGTGCCAAACACTTCTGTGCAAAGAAGCTCTGCAGCTGGGTGTGAGCACTGGATGGGATCTCCAGGCGGAGTGTGACCAAAGCAAGCAGGGAGTGAGTTTTCTTCTCCTGCTCCGATGACTGCAGTGCCCGCTGCAGCACGCCCAGTAGCTGCTGCTGCGTATGTGGCTTCAATTGCAGACGCAGGCAGGTGCAGTGCAGGAAAAGACTGCAGATCTCCATGAACTCCGGACAGGCCACACACAGAGAATCCTCCAAGAGCTGTGCACTCAATACATTCCAATTACTGTTCGCATCGGTGTGTAGCGCGAGCTCGTGATGCTGCGGCAGTTTGGCAAGCAGCTCAGCGTTAAGCGCCTCATCGCTAGCATCCACGAGTTCCTGCTGATTGGCCATCAGCAGCAGCTGCTCCATATGCTTGAGCGCACGCAGCACAGCCAACAGTTCGGGCAACTTCTCGGGCGTCGGCTTGGCCAACAGTCGAGCCAGACTTTGGCTGAGCATCAATGTGATTTGATCTCTCATTGCGTTCTGCTTGGCCGCAACTGCAGCGAGTAAGGACAGCAATGGTTCAGGATTGCCTCGCCACTGACGCAACAAGAGCTGGCAGGTGTGCGCAGGCAGCAGTGAGTTCGACTCCTTCAGCTGCTCTTTCAGATAGTCGCACAGGATCTGGAGCAGGTTGCAACGCCAATCGCTAGCCGGTTGGGACAACAGCTCATGCAGCAGTTGGCAACATAGCTCAAGGCAATCAGGATTGGACATCTTTTGCTTTGTAAATACTAGCAGCAGTTGTTCGGTGTGCCTGGCCAGCCGCTCCAGTTGCGCCTGCGTCATACATTTGTCTTTCCAGCGGCTGATTAAGGACCACATTAGAACCAGAGCGCGCAGCGTGAGGCCGGCATAATGTGTCACAGCTACGCTGCTCGACCAACTGGTTGGGGAGTGTGCTTGGAGCACAGAATGACAGTAGCTCAGACACGTCAGCTTGGTGTCCATGTTGCATTCCTTGAGCGTGAGCAGAGCCTGCTGCAGGCTTTCGGCGAACTGTTCGCTATGCGTGGCTTGTCCGATATGATGTGCCTGCTGTAAAACTAGCAGCAGATACTTGGCATATGCATCCGACTTGTCCAGCTGCACTTTAATGACTTGGAATGTACATTGATCATCGATCTCCTGCAGGACACTGGTGTCGCAGCGAAAGATGTGCAAATGCAAAGTGCGCAACTCTTTGGAATTCTTGTCGGGGTTAGTGTAGTCAAAGGCGCTCATTTTGTCATAGAGCTGCTGTAGCGCCTCTACGTAGGACTCTACAAGACAGCCGTAGAGTTTCGGATGGTTGCACCAGCAGGACAACAAAAGCTTCTGCTGCAGCTGCACATTTTTCAGACACTGTCTAAAATGATAAATTAATTAACATATGTAGAAAAGAGATTAATCCATTTACCCTTCATCCACGCACTCGCTCAAACAAACAGACAGTTTGTTTAGTAGCCATAGGAGAAAAGCATCCTGAAATTCGCTTTTTAATTCTTTCACAGATGAGCAGCTGATGAGACTTGGATCCTGACAGAGAATGTCGTCTACAACATTGTATACCGCGGATAAATTACTTTGGTTGCGATTCACCAAATTGTACAACAATTTCCACATATCCTTTCGACGGTCCGACATATTGATGAATCTATTATACGAATTTAAATATCAAAATGCGAGGGTCAACATTTCCCATGCAACTTACCAGCGTTGCCAGACCACCAAAGCAAACAAATTGCGACAGTTTGAAAATACCAAAGAAATGTACTAATTATTATTATATGGCAAAAAGCTGTTAATTTTTGAAAATATGACATAGCTTAATTGTTTTTACAAGAAATAATTTACTAATTCATACCAAATTAGAATAAGCTTTTTTAAAAAAATACTGTAGATCGAACGATCAACTCAAGGAAGACTTTACCTGAGATAATAAATTTAGTTTAGGACGAGGAGTAAATTATATATGTCTAATATATATATATGTATAGTTTATCATTAGTTTCCGTCATATAATTTGTATTTTTGCACTTAGAACTGTAGGAGCAGTTTTGTTGATCGATTTTGAGCTACGACCTCTTAAGCTATCTACACATTTTAATAAATATTTTTCCGTACATGGAAATCGTCACGAGAATGTAATGGAATAGTTATTCAACTATCGCTTCAGCGGATCCAAAGACCAGGAATATGATCCAGCCGATCAAGTTAATGCCAGCCGCCGCACTAAAGACCATTGGCCAGCTCTGCGTCAGCTCCAGGATGTGGCCTGCCAGGTAGACGCCAAGGAAGCCAGGTATTGCGCCCACCGTGTTCATCAGGCCAAAGACGCTGCCGGAATGCAAGGGCGCCAAGTCTTGAGGATTCACAGTCACCGCGTTGTTGTGGAAGCCTGTGCCGCCAATGATGATAGTCATACAGATTAGAGCCGTGTGGAAGTCCGTGGTGCGGCTCATCACAAACAGCGCCACGTTTTGCGCGGCAAAGCAACAGCTTTGAACTAGCTTCCGCACTGTCGTCGTAGACCACTCCCGGGCTATGAGCCGTGTGGTCAAGTACTTGGCAAAGAAGGTACACGGCGGCAACGCCAGCCAAGGTATCATGTTCACTACCCAGCCCTTGGCATGGGGAAATCCATCGTGGAAATATGTTGGTAGCCAAGAGAGCAGCACAAAGAAGCAGTTCATCTCGCAGGCGTGCGTCAGCACACAGGCCCAGAACGGCAACCGGCTAAAGAAGCGCAGCCAGGGCACAGACGTCTCCGTGAACGCCTTATTACCGCAGAGGCGCGCCGGCGTCGAGATGTTGATGATTCTATTGCGTTCCCCAGCCATGGCATAATAGCGCAATACCAGCGCCCAGGCGAACCCCATCAAGCCGATCACACGGAACACATACGACCAGCCAAAGTAGTCCAGCACAAAGGAGCCCAAGATGCCGGTTAAAAGCGTGCCCATGGCCGATCCAGAGGTGAGCAAGCCAAAGAAGCTGCTGCGCTCACTTTGACAAAGATTCTGCAAACAGCAGCAATATCAGATATATGTAAAGATAAAGCGTTCAATTGTAATCTTTTACCTGACTAGTCAAGCTGATCATGCTTGGAAAATGCACGCCCTGCAGCGCACCGTTAAGAATTCGTATGGTCACAATGATCGGTATCGTATAGCTCTTGACCGATGCCGCCGACCAGATAATCGTGGGCATTAGAAATGTTATGATGGACCATCCAAGGGCTGCAAACAATATAACACGCTGCCCACCGAAACGATCGCTGAAATAGCCGCCCATCACCTGGGTCAGCGTGTAGCCCCAGAAGAAGGAACTGAGCACTGTGCCGGAATCGGTTTTGCTCCACTTTTGTGCGGCTGCCACTGCAGGCACCAGCAGCGGCATCGTCGTGCGCGTCGAATACAGCATGCAAGTGCCCGTGAGGAGCGTAATGAACCAGACGCGTTTTTCATGCCTGCAAATGAGTATAAGTATTTGAATAAGGAAACTCGATAATATGACATAGTACTTGCCTGCTCCAAATGCTTTGTGTGTCCACAAGTTCGCCGCGCAGCAGAGAATACTTCAGTTTCTCGTCCATAACGCAGCTGGCGATGATGGATTATAGTATTTACTGCTGATATTAAACCTCACGCCCCTCACGCCATGCATTCCAATTTCCGCAGTTGTGGCGCTTGTCGCTTGAGCATTTCTATTATCACAATAGTCCAAAACTCAGATTGGTTTCTCTTTATTTACAATAAACTATTTCTTTATTTGCGTACCTATTTCGCTACTGGCGTTGGCGTTGGAGTTTAGTTTTTACGTGGCCACTTTGCTGCTTGGGATTAAACGGTATTTAGTGAACTAAAAGTGCTCAAATGTTCAGTTTGTGAGATCTATCTGTGCGCTACTTAACAGAGGTGAGCAGTTAATTTAAATATTATATTTAGCGATTCGTTAGGCCACACAACACAATCTAATTTCAAATTTAAACTCAAAATAATATCAATAAATTAATGTGTTGTAGATATGATCTATTTATATTGAATTTGTTATTTATTAAATGCCTTGTGTAGTGCACAAATACTCTTGCCACATATTCTGTCCGAAATCAGCTGTTTTGGCGCTGCCATTTGCAAATCGGAGATGCAATGTGGTGTAGTAGTGGTGTTACCATCTTTTCTTTGGCGCGAAATTTGAATTCGCATATCTTAATATCGTAGTATACAATTCAAGTACTTTTATTGGTTGCTACAAGCCAACTTAGGTTTTATTTAAATTAAATCTTGAGTCTATATCGACATAATTAGCAAGTAAATATAAAATGAAGAGGAAGAGCCTGCATTCGGGGAGACAAAGCAGAAAGAATGATAATTAAACATCTTTTTGTTTTGTGTTTTTATTATGTGTATAGATATTTAATTCATGTGTAGAGTAGAAGGATAAGACAAATAACGTGAAATAAATATTCTAGCAATGCGCTGATATAAACAGTTACTCGTCCAGCGTGAGATGCACATTAGCGGAGGGATGCAGACCAAGCTCCTTCAATGTGGCCTCATTGTGCTCCGTTTCGAGAGACTTGCGCGGAAAGGCACAGATCAGCTTGTAGCCCTCCAATGGTATGTGCTTGTGCGTTTGCCGTATATAGAGACGTAAAGTCTTTAACTTGGTATCGGAGGGCCACCTGAGTTGGATGACCTCTTCACCGCCGTCGGCGTCGAGTAGACGCAACTTCAATGCAGTTAGCTCCTCTGTCTGAGAGCCCAGTTGAGCATCGTAAGAGATGGCGGCGCCCTTGAGCTCGTCCTCGTCAAACTCCTCCAGGCTCTCACAGTCACTGGCATTGGCATTGGCGTTGTTGTTGGTCGCATTTATGGTGGTTTCTGCAGCCCCGCCGTTTTCATTCATTGAGTTTTTGATGGCCAGGGCCAGTTGCTCCTCCTCGGTTAGTTCCAGCAGCTTAGCTCGTTTCTTGGGAATGCCACCGGTTGACGAGGAGCACGAGGCAACGTCTTCCTGATCATCGTCATCATCGATTTGTATGGATGTGCGTTTTGAGGAGCTTGCCTCCTCGAGAGAAAAGCCACGATGATCACGCAGAAATTGCCGCAAGTCCGGCAGAACATTATCTTGATTGGGCTCTGGATTGCGCCAGACTTCCTCGCCCGTACGTGGATCTATGATACACAAATAGGGCAGCTTGGCACAGTGATAGAAGGCCACAAACCGTCGTCCCTCCGAGCTATCGTTGTCCACCTGCCAGAGCACAAACTGACGTCGCACCAGTTGCTTTAGCTCCTTGCTGCTCCACACATCGCGATTCATTGTCTGTGATTGAAAATTGTCACCCTGCACGTTAACAAGCAACCAGCGCTCGCGCTTGCTGGCAAATTCACGGGCCGCTGCCAGCGAGCCCGAGTATAGGATATCTGTGGGCGGGCGGAAGAGATCACCAAGGCGGGATGAAGTGCTGCCGCCTGAGCGGGCCTGTAACGACATGGCCTGTCCGGCCACAACCATTTGGGCCGAACGCTCGCGGCGTCGACGATGTGTACTAGGATCGGAGTAAACGCCAGTGGCTTGAAGCTGTTCCTCCATTAAGGCGCCCTCCCGTGCAAAGTCACGCAGTGGGCAAACTTTAACACGCTGTGACACGCGAGACATACGACTGTTATTACTGCTGCCAGACGCAAAAAAGTTATCATCCTCCGGTAGAATCAGTTGCTCTCGAACTGGCGCAATGGGTGCACGCACCTCATCCTCATCTCCAGGGCCTGCCGTCGATGAAGATGTGGAAGCGCCATTAGTAGCACTATTGCCGTTGCCACCTTGTTCGAAAAACAAGGCAACAGCTGCCGCCACATCGTTGGCACAGGCGCCAAGATAGTGTTTGGCCTCCTCCGCAGTGCAAGCAGTCACTTCCACCACGCGCTCGATTAGCTCGTCTGTTGTTGCTGCATTGCCACTCGACATTGCGGTGCAGCGAGTCAAATGGACTTTATCGATTTCTTTAACTTAGTTGCTTGTGAATTTTTCGTATAATGCTCAGAGCAGACACTCGAAACAGAAACTTAAACTTTTATTAGACGTAAAATGCAAATGTATGCAAGCTTGTAGTGCTGTAAGGCGCTCGAAAATAGTGTGGGGTATTGTTTGAGACTAAACAGCGCAGAGTAATCGATCCTATCGATATATAAATATTATATAGAGAAGGGAGTATGTTGTAACTGTTATTTCTTGTTACATATTCCCCATCTCTAAATTTGCACTGTATCTCTCTCCAACGAAGATTGTAAATAAGTCAGCAACAGTTAAATTCCCAGTCACAGAGCACGAGTCACAGGTACATTGACTGCGCATCTCTAAGCAACAGTATATCTCTGCGTCGGGTGCTCGCATAAAAGGTTCGCGATAAGACTTGTTAATTATAAAAATATATAATTCTCAAAATTGTGACTAATGCGCGCGTAGACTAAATTCACCAATGCCGAGAAGTCTTGTGTATGCGTAACGCCCGGTAACGGCTTGCAACGAAGCCACTGCGCCAATAGGGAATACCAATTCCAATACAAAGCAAAAAGTACAAGTTCTCACTTTGTGCCTCTATAGTATAACGGAAGAATGTGTTAAGTGTGCGTTAAATAGCTGCGAGATTTATTGAAAGCGTTATCATTGGCTGCTGCTGCTGGTGCTGCTGGCTGTGTGCACTCGATCTGCTAATCGCATCACGCCCGCCGCCTCTCTGCTGACGTCTTAAAATGGTCTCGTTGATAAAAAACCAATTGCTCAAGCATTTGTCCATGTAAGTGTCATCATAAACGAGCTGGCATGAAATTGAATTATAAACTCTATGCTAATTATGGCCTTGCAGTGGTTGGTCGCTTGTTCGGTTGCTCCGCCGCCAGTTGCTGTGGGAAATTGAATTGATTTTTCCAAGCTGCTGCTGCTGTTGCTGTTTTAGTTGCTGTTCTTGTTGTTGCTTTATTGTCGTTGCCTCGGTGTGTGTTGGTGTGCCGCTCTGTATGTGTGTGTAGATTTTTGCAGCCTCCCAACACTTGCACAAGGGGGACGCTTGTTTATCGGCTGCCCCCTGTGCCTGCTAAGAGTAACAAGTGAAAGACGCGTTTACCTGTCGCTCTCTATCTCACTCTTGCTTTTCGGGCTTACAGCTGTTATCAACAAAAATAAGCTCTTCATCTTTAAACATCTTTAACTGACTCCTTGTATTGGCAACGGTTTCAATATGTTTATGTGTGAACATATTGTAAACATATTTCTGTATAAACATATATGTATATTATATATAGACATATATTTTGTCAGCTCGATAAAAAAAGTCACAGTAGCGAAATTTCTTTGATTTTTGGGCCCATCCCAACAATAGAAATGATTGTTTAAATAATTTTAATTTATATATTTATATAGAATATGCATGTAAAAACGTATAATATGAAAGTTGTAAGAGCTTATCAGTTAGTTTGTTTTAATGATAAGGATTGTAGGTTATGTGCGTATTATAATATGCTTTAGAACTCTCTTCCAGCTTCTAGCCATCTTCATTTACATATAACCTATCCACACGTTCTTTCTATCCATTCACTCTTATAAATACTTACGGTATATAAAGCTATATATGTGTGTCAAAATAAACATTTAGTTATCTGTTAGGGTGGGTATTCACACGATAAAAGCTCACTTTCCTTTTCGCCCCGGTGGCTCAGTTTATTGTTGTCCTAAAACTTATTTACCTTTTTTCTTTACACACAATTAAGCTGCAAACAAACTAACTTTATGGTAGGACTTAAATGTTAATGCAATGCAAACTTGTTGCCTTTTATCTCCCATCTCCTTGCCCTATCATCCCCGCCCATTTGATAAGAATATAAGCAGCAGCTCCGTTAAGTAAAAAGTTTCTGTTGTACCTCAAATAAACTTTTCAACATTAAAAACTTTTAAGCTGGCATTTGCAAAGCATTTCATTGGAATACTTAAGTAAATATATATTACTTACAAATAGATTAAAAATATATGAATATAAACTTCAGGAGCATCTTATAAAACTTGACTGAAATTAGTTGTGGCATTCAATTTAAAATTAACGACATTCAAATCCCAAAAAAGAGAGAAATATATATAGTTGCTAAGTAACTTCGCTATGCAATCTTATCTGATTGCTTTCCTTATAACTCTTAGACTTGATCAATCATTCTCTTGGCATATCAATTAAATAACAGTTTATACATATCTATAGCCCATGAGAAATTAGGAATATTGCAAAAAGTTGTTATTATTAATATTTTTTAAATTGTAGAGAAATTAAATAGTAATCAAATCTGCCGTTCATTGATATATATACTAAGGGTAGTGTATTTTCTAACGTGAAGCATCGACTATTAAACTTGAAACATTAATGTTTCAACATTCGCATTTAAGTACTCAAGAACCTTCTTTATTCATTTGATGCTTAAACAGTCATCTCCTTTGTTGAGCTTGAGTAGGCAAATCAGCGTCGATTCAATCAATATTTAGATTTCAATTATGCATGCAAGACATTTACTTAAAAGACGTTTACTTGAAATGGGTCAATTGATGGCAACCGACGGGTCACTGGCGCCACTTGTTGGTGACAGCTTTGATAACTGAAATAAACGGCTTTTCATATCGTCTATTACCCCATTCTTATAGCTACACGAAGAACCTATCATCTGACAAAATCAATTTGAGCACATTTCGAGGCGAGGGTGAGCTCTCCAATCTGGAATTGGATGAGCGTGTGCTGACAGAGCTGTTGGAGCTGCCCAGTTGGCTGCGCCTGACGTCAGCCTGGTGCAATCATGTCTCGTTTCGCATTAGCTGGACCAAGCTGAAAAGCGTGCCCATAACGCTGGTAAGTGCAACGTCCATTTATTATCTAATATAGTTATGGCAATTTGATTTTGCTTTCCATAGACGCTGGACGAGGTACGCATCACCATCGAGACCTGCAACCCCACGACACGCGATGCTGGCGCTACCGCCGCAGCGCTGCCACAAGTGCCTCAGGGTAAATACAGCTTCATACACAAGGTCGTCGACGGCATCACCATTGTGGTGAACACGGTCAATGTGAATTTTGTGAGCGCCGCATTCACAGCCTCGGTGCAAATGTCGCGCATTCGCGTCGAGTCCAAGACGCCAAAGTGGGCCAATGCCGATTTGCGGCTGACACGGCTGAAGGATGGTCAGAAGGGCATTATATTGATCTTTAAAGAGCTCTCCTGGCAAACGGTGCGCATCGAGGCCAGTTCCACTCAGGATAAATCATTGACCCCGCTGCGTTTGCTCACAAACCATGCGCGCTGTCGCATTACGATACGCAAACGCTTGGCGGATTGCACATTGCTGGCATCGCGCCTGGTGCTCATACTGGACGATCTGCTGTGGGTGCTGACCGACTCACAGCTGAAGGCAGCGCTGCATTTTGTTGACTCACTTTCCGGATTGATAAAGGCCGCCACGCATGCCACACAGAAGACAAAGGCTGCGCGTAAGCTCCAGGTGAGTCGAACGCCTATTAAAGAGTATTCGATTTCAATTCACCTTCTCTTTTATTTAGACCCTGCCAGAATACCAGGCGCAGGTGGCGCAGCAGCAGAATCGTCTCTCGGAATCTGTGCACCTGACTACGGCACAGCGCACGTTCAATGCATTTGATGTGCGCGAAACCTCGTATCATTTCTTCAGTCAGCGCATCGATTTGCACTTGTGCGACGATGAGGGCGACGGGCGCTCGAGTTACCCGGATCTGGACAAAGGTGGCGCTCTGCAGGTGTCCGTGACTGCATTTCAGGTGGACTATTATCCCTATCATTTGGCCAAATCGGATCGCTCGCATTGGGCCAAGTACAAGGAGGCGTCGGTGGCGCCGGCGCTATGGCTCAAAGAATCCCTGAATGCATTCCGGGAGGCAGTGCTGAATCTTAGCCAACCCAATAGACCAGCTACGCATGCACCGCTCGAACGCAGCGCGCCCGCTTCGCCTATTATGTTGAATGCATCGCTGCTGAACTCACAATTCGCTAATGCTGGCCCTGGCCCCGGCTCCAATGGCAGCAGCACGCCCACTGCAGCAGCGGCTGCGGGCAGCTCAAGCTCGGTCGGTGGCTCAGGCAATGCCTCGGCCAGCAGTCAATACACTCAGGCAGCCCAGCAGCGCAGCACGTTGGAAAACCTGGCCAAATTAATGAGCGCTTGTGTCATACTGCGAATCGAGGATTTCACACTGTATCGAGTCACTACGTCGGGCAAAAAGCAAATGCCCAAAGAGTTTGTCTCAGGTACGAACTAATTGCAAGACTCTAAATACCTGCACAAAACACAAACAAATTGTAGACAATTCACACCTGATGTACAAAGTCAAGCTCGTAACAGCTGCAGCTGTTACTTAATTATCGCTTAACAGAACTGTTAAAAGTTAACATAATTGCAGAGCAGACTAATGAGAAATATTTATATTAGTTTACGAAATACTCTTTTACACATAGACAAAATTTATTTTGGATTTAATTCATCTCTGGGCACTTATTTATAAATAATTCTTAGCTTACTTATAGTTAGCTATTATCATATAGTGATATAGTAAAGTGCAACTAAGCAAATACTAATTTTTAACAGATTTACTTATGAAAACGTAAAACTAAATGTTTTAGCAATCAAATATTCTCGTCAACGGTATATAGACGTACATCAGAGTATATGCAATTGCATTACACCATGCAATACACACATCCACACACACTCCCTCAGCTAACGCCCATACCAAACCACAGACACTCCCCAATTACGCTTATGCAGCATTTTCTTTCTTGAACTAATTTATCTTTCTCTGTTTCTCTCTGCTTGTTCCTTTTGTTACGTTACTTTTCACACAATTCACATGATTCTCATTTGCCGTCCTGACATCTCATCTCATTGTCTCGTTTGTAAAACGCTTTTGTTGTTTGTTATTGTTGTTATTGTTGTTAATGTAGCACAACATAAAAGGAAATCCAAGTCTTCAGGTGAATATCATGCAAAATTGCGCCCTTAGACAGGGACCGAATTAAATAGATCGACACTGACTTAGTTACTTCATTAACTCTAACTAAACTAAACGAAACTTTACGAGTTATGGCAGTGTCTGATCTTTTGATTTGGTCCCTTGCCAAATTGTTCGTGTGTATCATTTGTAATTCGCTTTGGAACAAACAAGTTGTCCTAAATGAAACTAATTAACACGTCTGATTACAGGGGATAAGGATCGTTACTCGTTTCCCGCCGAGATGCCCATAGTGCATGCCGAGTACACGTACTTCTATTATCCCGGCGATTTTGTGTTTCCGCGTAAGTGCTTGATTTACTAAAATTATTCACTTGAATGCAATTAATTGGGCTTCTAATTTTCCAGTGCCGCCTTCAAAGATGTTCGTGCACATTAATCCGCTGCAGGTGCACTTTGATTTGAGCTCGATATTGTGGTTGAATTCGTTTGGTTTGAATCTGCACGAGAGTTTGCTGCGCACCAGCGTCGGCTCCCAGACCACGCTGCAGCAACAGCCGCAGAGCCCGCGCGGCTCCATTGCCTCCAATGCCTCCTATGGCTCCAATGGCACACAGATGGCCGCTGCGCTGAGCTTGGAACAGGAGCCAAATCTGATGTACATGGATGTCAAGGTGGAGGCTATAATGCCGCGCGTGGTCATGGAAGCGGCGCTGGATGCGCCCAATCAAAAGGATCGCCCCAAGACAATGCTAATCCAAATTTCTCGCTTTGCCCTGACCAACATACGCGAGATGGGCAGCTCACGTGCGGATTTGGCCCAGGCACTGCATTCCCTGCAGGAGGGCTCGCTGGTCTTTGGCTCCGGCTTTCCCTCCGTCGAGGGGGACATGTGCATCGTTACGGATCGCATTCTGTCTCATGTGGCCGCCTCGGATGTTAGCATGATGTCGGCGCCGATGTCACCAACGCAGGCGCAGATGGCGCGATCCGCATCCACGCAGTACCTGTCGCGCTACGCCATGTGGTCGGAGCCCCGCGATGTTTGGTGCATTAAATTGGATCCCATTTGGGTGGATTTTCTTGGTGCCCGATCGCTAGGCCCGAATAAAGCAATACCGTTTGTGGATGCGGTGCCCATCACGCTCTGGCTGCACTCTGGAGGCGCTGCACAGGCACAGGCACAGGCACAGTTGGACGTGGGCAAATGTCAGAGCACGACCAGCTCACAGATGGAGAGCATGGGACTGACGCCACTGCCCACCCTGCCGCCATTGCCACGCAATCCCTTCCTGAGCGAAGAAGATGTGCGTGTCGTGCAGCCACCGGCCGCAGAGGCTGCCACGCCCGTCGAACGTTGCGCCGATATACATGCGATAGCACACATATCGAACCTGGTCAGCTTGCAAATAGATCACTTCCAATTGCTGTTCCTGCTGCGTCTGGCCGAAGAGTTCAACGAAATGTCCACGTTCCTTAATCTCGATGCGGAGCGCATCTTGCAAAAGGTAGCTTACCTACCTATAAAATAACAAATCATTTATAATCAATTTTGATTTTTCCATTTTTCTGCAGCAAAATCAACAAAAGTCAATCATATTTGGGTGTGTTGTGCCACAGATTGAGGTGACGCTGGTGATGCCATCGCCAACACCTGGTAAGGAATCGAGTGGTGGTGATGCTGAAAGTGTCTTACCCGATTCAGCTAGTTTGGGTGATGATTTACACATGAATAGTAAGAATTATATATCTTTTGTTGTCTCTCTTTCAAAAACTCTTTAGTTTTAAATCTATTGACTAAGCGCTAGCGTTAACCAAACTAACCACAGAACTGTCTTTGATCTGTTCGATCACTAACATAATCACGAAACAAAGCATACTACTAACAAAATCTCACAAGTAGTTCTCACTGATTAGTGCTTCTTAACCAGTCTAACACACCGCCCCTCTTAAATCCCCATTTAGGAATTCTTTTCATTTCATTATTTGCATTTGATGCTGTACTTTTGCTTATCTATTCTTAAGAAACTCTTTAATTATCAAATTGTAGGAACGTACACGTAGGATTCCAAGTCACTTATTGTTAACCTTCAAATAATGGGAAAGTTTTTCTAAAGGCCTAATGGAACTTATTTTTCAAATAAAAGAATTTTGTTTAAGTTTTATCACAATTCGTTTTGTGGTAATGCGATAAATAATTTCTTATCGGTAATAAATTCTATTTGGCTTGCTAAAATACTCAGCCCATAAATAATCTCGCATGTTTTGTACTAAACTAATGCAAAAACTAATTAGTGACTGTCAAATATTGTAAAAGATAAACGATATGCTAAAACTCTCAGCACGATTTGTATAAAACAGTCACCGATTTCACAGGCGGCAACATAACGTGGCCCACACCACCTCCGTTGGATCAACTGAAAAGTAATACGTTTGGCAGCGTCGAGACTCCATCACCCGTAACCAATGATCCGCCCTTTGATAGTGGCATTCATATATCCAATCCAAATACACATGGGTTAGTTATTATCTAATTGAAAGCTATTTCTTTTGCACTCATTTTTTTTTTAATTTCTAGTTATAATGTACAAATTCAGAGTACACCAACGTTGGCTTCCTCCACGCCAAGTCAGGGCTCACGGCCTGACACTGGCATCTCCATGCAATCGCAATCAATATCGTCTGCCTCGAAGAACTTGAAGAGCACAGCGCGTTCCGGTACGGGTAGCGACGCTGTGCCTAGCATTACCAAGGAAATCAATTCAGGTCTTATGTCCATGAAGAAGGGCTTCTCTAGTTTTATGACTTCCATTGATTCGGCCATCAAGTCCGGAACGCCCAATGATGATGCCAGTGATACCTTCTCCGTACAGAGCGACATTAGCTCCGACTCTGAGAATTTTGCAATAGTTATGGGTGATGACAAGACAATGGACTGCATGGACGTTATGTTCCGGCTTAATCCATTCACGAACGACAACAACATGAAGGCCTCACCCGTCGAGGTGGCCAGCGAAGTTTACGAGGAGCCGAGCAGCTACAAGACCAACATGTCCTCACCATCGGAGCCATCAGAAGCTAGTACTTGGCGGCGCCGGGATCTAGTTTCCATGGCCACCTTTAGGTTGCAATTGCATTCTAACTGGTTTTTAATTCAGCAACTTATTCAATTCATTTCTATTGTATTCCTATTTAAATGTAGATTAACCACAGTGGAGCTTATACGCCAGCAGGAGGGTCCTAAATCCTCGGTGCGTTTGCAGGTGTCGGCGGTTTCCTGTGATGAATGCGGCGCAATACCCTGGGATGAGTTGCAGGTTCGCAATATTTTGGGATTTTATTGTTTATCTATTTCGAACTTTTTTTTCTTTATAATGTCTACACTATTCTTTTCTCTCTTTTATACGATTTGAGTTTTGTACATAAGCAAATAATTTCGTTGTGTTTTCAATTCTTTAATTATTTATTTTGAACTTTTGCTGAAACTTTATTAAATGTTTTTTGCCTAAACTTTCATAACGTTTTCTGCATGCTCCGATCAATCTCTACTGAATATCTGACAGTTTTTATACTCAAAGAAACAAAACCAATTGATTTCAATGATTATTTAGTAATACATTTTACTGTAAGATAAACTTCTCATATATAATCATTTTCTCATTATATTTTCTCTTTTCTCTAAAAACCGTATATATTGTCATAAAAAAAAAAATCAAACAAAAATCGATCTCAATGTGTGCTAATTAAATACGAATATTGTGCTCAACGTTTAATTTACTCTATAAACAACAACGAACACTGTAAATTGAATTACGACAACATCTACATGACACATTTTTTAAAACAACAACAACAACAACAACCAACACTCTTCAACAACAAAAAACAGATCGCGCATCAAGCGAACAAGGTATAGAAAAAAAAGCTCAACTACAAAATTGAAATTCTCTTTTAACAGCTAACTTGATTTGTTTATGATTTTAGCCGCTTTTGTATATACTTATTAACAAATATTTTATGCCCTTTTTATTTGATGTTTACATTTTTCAACAAATTTTATTTGGTTTTTCTCTGTAGTTAACTTTTGCTGTTGGCTCCTGTTGCCAGCGCTGCTGCGGTTTGAAAGCGTTTTTGGTCACTAGTTAAAGTAGTTAAATATTTATTAGTTATACTATACGAATATATGCTAGTTTGAACGGGTTATTTGTTCTTACATATATAAATATATATGCAATTACTCAAAAAGTTAATATAAACTCTGAAATATGTAGGCAGCTTTTTTTAAATTGTTTATATTTAATACGAATGTTTTTAAGCATGCCTCCTCATGCGCCCCGATGCATATATCTGCAAGGCTTTGCAGACGCTAAGCAAATTAAGTAGTGCATAAAGTTTTAATTAATTAGTTAAATTTTACTTTGTAGTACCCAGTTTTGAGTTTTGTGTATATTTTTAATTTCTCGAGTTTTCTTTTGCGAATTGGCTTGGTCATAACTACACTTAGGTTTACAGGCGTTCACACCTCAGCTGGGCATTTACGAATCAAACGGCTAACAATCACCATGAGAACAACAACAACTAAAACAACAATAACAACACTAACTGTAAACGTACATTTGGTTTAACAATTGGCGCTTTAACCTACTAAAGACCTAAACACTAAATAAACACCTGCTTAGCCCTAATGACAACTACTAAATCTAAAATTAACTCTACCTCGTAGCATATCTTTAACATAACATCGATCTGTCACACACACGCACTCACACACACACATACGTTCACAGCAGACTGCATGTGCGTAAGGGCTTACTGCTTTGCATGTTTGTAGTGATTCTTGTGCATGCCAGTTCAACTACTAATAGAGTATTATGCTTGGTATGAGAGCACATTGATTCATTTTGTGATTGACTTGCAGACCAAGTTTGGAGCACGCTGTAAGGCCTGGAATCTGGCGCCTTACAATCCAGAAGCGCCGCCCTGCATCAAACTGCGCCTCGAAGAGACCCTAAACATGCCTAAGGAAATTGATGGATTGATTGATCGCAAACGTATACAAAGGTCAGCAAATGTGATCCATAAACTGCAGCTCAGCAATGCCTTATTTGTTTTGATTTCATCTTTATTATGCACAGCTGGTTTGCACATCATGCCGAGATACACGTGAAGGACATTAATATGGACTTGTCCATGAGCACTGTGATTGGTCTAGCTGATCTGGCGGAGGATGAGATTATAACACCGCCTATGCCCGTCTCGGTAAGCTTGCTGTCTTACCCAAAATATCAATAACTCATTTGCTTTTCACTGACTTTTAGATATACTTGGAAAACGTGCGAATCAATTTGCTAGAAGATCGTCCGCCTGTCAATATTACTTCGCCGGGTCCAGTGCCCATTAATTTGTGTATTGGACGCATGCACTTGGAGCGCGACAAAACTGGCCAGCTCAACATACAGCCCATAGGTGTGTAAAAGTCATTAAGTCAGCATAGTTCAATTTTACATATTTTTCACATTTGCAGATACAAATGTCAGCGCTGACCAGCAGCAGACTTTAAATGGCGCCATGCGTGGCACAACGCGCGAACGTGATCGTGAGCTGCTCTCCATGCAACTGGTTATGCAGCAAATGAAACTCGACAACGAGCACATGCGTAAACAGCTTGTAGATTCCAAGGTTAACACAGATAATTACAGGTAAGTGTGGCATTTGGCACAGTTATAAGGAATGTTAAATTTGATCCGAATATCCAAATAGACAAAAGACCAGACAGGAAACGGATGTTCTGCGATCATATTTGAAGGCAGCACAGGATGATATAAGCATTTTGCTAGAAGAGAAGAAGGCCTTGTTAGATACCATACGCTCCATGCAGGTATATTTTCAATTGTATTCAACGATATGACATTGTACTTACACATAGATCCACACTCACTTAACTGTTTATTTATCTATCTGTACACGTCTAAATGTTGTTCGTACGTTTTTGTCGTTTTACACGTTATATACTTGTTGTTTTGCGTGAGCAGTTGAAATACGTTAGCCTTAAGAATACCACAAATAATAATGCAAGGACTAAAGGTCAGTCACTTATTGCACGCATGAATTTTACTTATGACACCTACACACAGATACACCTAACTATTTGATGCATGTGTAAGCCATGACGTTCCTCAAAATCAATCTCTAATTTATTTCTTTCGTTTTGTAGATACAATTGACCTCATCGAATATGACCCGAAAGAATGATGGAAACAGGTAGCACAACTGCATGGATTGCATACAATGCTGCGGCGAGAACAATAATGCCTAGGCCTAGTATGCGATATAGTCAATGCCAATGCCAACAGAGACGTCCTCGAGTCATTTGTCGCTTTTATCATCGATACATTGCGTTGAGTTTAGCAGAAGACTGAGCCGTAGTAAACACGGACACTATTCACGTTGCCGTTCGTCGTCATATACTTACGTACATAGTTCGACTATATACTATTATACTATTACTAACTATACTATATATTTGTATTGGTTTTATATTTTTAAGCTGATGTTTGCTATCGTTCCAAAGAATGTTTTCCTTTTACAAAAAAGTATCTTGAAATCGATTTTATTGTTTTGTTTTTTATTCCTTGTATTATCATTGCTAGGTCTTCAAAAGCAGCAATTTTTAAATATATAGCACATTGTTAATTATATTACAAGCGAGTAAATCAAACGAGTATATTGCTACCTGTGTATGTAACCGTGTAAATCGACATTGATATTACGCAAAACTAACAGAAAAAAAATAGAAAAAAATTGTATATTCAATAGATATTGATAACATATTGTTGTGATTCATGATCATATCAAAATACTAAATTCTAGTAACTATACGTATTATGTACGACTACTATTATGTATTTGTGTATGTATTGCTGTTGTAATCCGTGTGCTAACTAGCAAATTAATTGGCCAAACCTATTAACTCATAGTATTTGAGGACTACATAATTGTAGATCTCCCAAATCATTGATTTTTTATTCAAATTCATTGCATTCCACTATCGATCGTCATTCTTTTTTATGTTTGTTTAGATATTACAGTATATATACATGCGCCCACATACACTCTATACTAATCGAAATGTTCTACTCTCAAATAAATCAAAAGTACCATACAGTTTAAAGTTATAAAAGAGAAACTCAAGTAAGCATCGCGTATACAAATTTTGAATTAATAGTTATCATATTTCAAATTAACAAATCAAATATTTATACAGAGCGAATAGCATATACATAATATATATATGAATATTTCGTTTGCTGCTTACGATTGTAAAAATGTAATAGTGTTTGTAATAATATGTTATATGAACTTGATATATACTAGCGAGAGCATAAAATTATTAATTGTTATACATGCATTATATGAAAGTTTCCATCTGTAGCTAGGCAAATAAATATTAATTAAATGAATTCCCATTATATAATAAAAATATATATATGATATAATACAGAAAAGAGTTTTATTTGATTTTCCATGAGAACTATCGATAGGAAAAGTGCTCGATAACGGAATGTGAAGGTTCCTTCTATTCATCCAATCAACTATACTGTGGATCAAATGTCTATTTAGAAAATGAGTTGCCACTAATTTGGATTTGCTCACTATCGTTGCAGGCTCTGTTTGAATAGTACGAAAAAAAAAATATTAAAAAATTTTAAACCTCGCGAAAAAAATATAATTGCAATGGAGAGTGGACAACTTAGTAAAGTCGAGATAAAGAGGCTATGGAATCAAGTAGTCATCTTAACAGGTGTCGACAGATACAGCTCGGATGAATGGCAGCATTACTACGAGCAGTTCTGGAAGTGCATTGTGGACACCTTGGACCCATACATAGGGATTCAAAGCGTAAGTGCAGATTGCAGTTGACGAACAATGATATTTCACTTGCCATCCGCGTTTCAAGGTCGACCAACTCACCCGAGCTAACCAATTGACTTTGCCGAAAGGCAAGCAGCTCAGTACTGCTCCAATCATACCTCCACCCGTGAGGCCGACGCCCGTGAGGCCGACGCCGGTGAGGCCGCCGCCGGTGAGGCCGACGCCGGTGCAGCTTCCTGTTTTACCGGACTCCATATCGGTGCTACGAATACCACGCGTGAAGCCTGACAATAACTCCACAGGAATCGTGCCGTTAGACCAGATAGCAGGCGACAGACCAACTGAACTGAATAATGAGCCACCGCCGCTTCCACGTCAGGTTGGTATTGTTGTAGAAGTCCTGCTTAGCCACGATGTAATATTATATACTATATATACTATACTACTATACGGGTTTCTGCAGAAGCCTAGATTTGTGGATTATATGGGAGAACGGCCACGTAATGACGAAGAAGAGATAAGTAAGCGGCAGCTTCAACAGCAGCAAGAGCAACTTGCATTGGAAGAACTGAATAGTCGAGCTGGAGGAACTGGTCCAGTTAAAGGACGAAAACGGTCACGCGAACGTTATCCATATCAACAACAATTTGAAGATGCACTTGGAGAGGATAATCAGCTACATGATAACTCATTGACCCGGAAAAAACCCCGACGCGCATCTTCGGACAGCCGATTGCCACCTAAAGAAGCGGAGCGTACTCTAGATAGTTTGCAAGAATATATCAAAGTAATCGAATTGCTTATAATTATTTTTAATTTTACTATTAAGAAATCTTTTTTATTTATTTGCCAATTTATTTTTTTGTTGAGAATCGGTTTGTAGCCTTTATTTCATTATTTCACTAACAAACTAATTTATTTCATAGCAACAAGAGGGCTTTCAAATTTTTTCTAACGAGGATGACCGGAAGCGAGCTTTGCTCTTAAGACTCAGGTCCGAAACATTAGGTGCAACGCTAGCAATTGGAAATGCCAATGCGCCACTTAATTTAGTTTCCGATCAAGAGATGGAGGATAGGCTGATGGCAGATATTCTTCAGCTAGCTGATAAAAAGCATAACACCAACGACATCGAAATGACATCAGAATTCTCCGATAATACTGATGAGCCAATCGAAAACTGGCTGCGAAATTACAACGGCGAGATGCCAGTAATCCCTGCAATTGACTCAAATGTCATTACAGATTTCTTAAATGACTTACCGAAATTGCCGATGCTGGGTGGAACAGCGGCAGCGATGAAAGCTCTAGTGGGGAAAGTGTGTTTATGGGACTGTATTGAGTTGGAGAATGAGCCACTAGATCCGCACGAGCTGGAGAAAAGAGAGCGAGTAGAACCACAACCAGCAAACAAATCTCAGCGACGTGCCTGAGACAAGTGAGTGCAAGTATACCACAAATCAAACAAAATCAGTCATAGATTTCATGTTTTAATTTACTGTTTGTATAGGGTATTCAAATATCAACAGCATGCAAACACACTCTGCTCATCGGGCACTGCCAATAAGCAGTTTACATTCAAATCCACCTACAGGGAATCCACCATGCCAAGCAGTGCACTTCCCTTCATCAAATGGTAAGCAGTGCAGCTGTTGGACGAGTTAACAAATACAAATGCAAATACACCCCCGATTCTCATTTTGCCGTCTGATTTATAGCACAAAAGATCGTTTGCGGCTAGAGGCAAGCAAAACATGTAAAACACTTCACATAAATTGCATTAAAGGGCCACTACAACATCAACAGCTACAACAACAACAACAACAATATTAACAAAGCGTTGTAAACAAACGTTGTAGGCTGCAAACCAAAATTGAATTTGCGGTTTTGCCGTATAGGCCAAGTTCCAGTTGTACTTGGGCGGACAACTCGAACAAGTGCGTATCAGGTATCTATGCGAAAGGCCGTAAAGCGTAATACCCGATGAGACAATGCGGCAAATAACTGTAAATGAAGCTAAAATGTGGTCAGCAAATGCGGCAACCGCTCAATACACAAACAACAGCAATTGAAGTGGGAGTACTCTGGTGAATGAATTTTCGACTGGAAGTTACCCTCTAATCAAGGCTGAGCTGCTGCATGACTCGAATTTTTCCATTAACAATAATATATATATATATATATATATATATATATATATATATATATATATATATATATATATATATATATATATATATATATATATATATATATATATATATATATAATGCAAACATGAATTTATCGAATACCCACAATAAATTATATACACACATATATACATACTCAAAAAAATCGTCTTATCTCCTTAGTCTTGGATTATGTGGGCATTTTGGAGTCCTCAGGAAATTAGAGGTACGAAATTTTTTATTACAGTTTCTTGAACTGAAATATTTGGAATTCGATAATCTTTAAAAAAAACATCTATAAACTTAGAGAGTACTAAAGAACTAGTTTAATAAGAGTATATAAGTATAAGCTTCCCAAAAGGTTATACCAAAACTTATATACTCTTATTAAATTAACTTACAAAGTATCCGATGCTAGTAAATTTAACTCCAATATGTTCACCTCTTGCACTTTGGGTATTTATCTGGCCTTTGAGCCCACATCCATATATACAGGGTATGTAGCAACGAAACAAGTAACATTCTAAAATGAGCTGCCAGCCAGAATTGTATCTCCCCGCAGATTAAAAAAAGAAGCTAGCACACACACACATATTATGCCTACCTAGCGTTTACATGGCTGGATTTGTCGAGAATCGCGGCAGTTGGCAGCCTGGCTGTGATGTGATATGGCATGCGGTTAGTTGTTGACCATGCGATGATGCCTGACTGACCGACTGGCTGACTGACGTGACAAACTTTTTGCCACTGCCTGGCGGCGGCCCATGCAAGTTCGGAGTCCGGGCAGTAGATCATCAGCCAGCCGTGTTTAAATGTTTTAAACAGTCTTCACAGGCGAAGCGTGCCAGAGACATGTACAACATACGTTCAGCCAGCAGCACTAACTGGAGCAGCATTAGCAGCAGGAGGTGCTGCAGTGCGCAGGATATGCAATATGGTTTACACGGCACACAGTGGCAGGCCGTCAAGTTGCGGTTGCTGAATGTGAGTCTGTGTGCGTGCGTGTATGCTGCATGTGTCTTCTGGTATCAGGCAAGGGCTCGTTCGCATCTGAGCTTTAAGCAAATGTTTAATTAATTAATATAATTATTTATTTCGAAATCTTGAAGCTGCTTTGCCTAGATTATGTTTCAGCATGGAATAATTTTAATGAATGATAAGCATGACATTATAGTTTATTGATATGAATATATTATCATTTCTTTTGCTGCGTCATTTAACATTTTTTCCGGATGAATTAGATATGAAAGTAAAATTCAGAAAATTATTTTACTTTATGAAATTATTTTAAAAAGAAATATCTAAAGACTTGAAATAATTTTGTTAATATTCTTAGACTGGAAATATGTTTATATAGCATTATGTTATGAAAGAAATTTATCCGTATATACCACGCGTAGCGATCTACGATCTATCTATCTAGTCTATTTCTGAAAATCGATAACTACTCCCGTTTGCTTTTTGTTATTTATTACAAACCTTATCAAAAATCATAATAATATATTATAAAATTATATTTTCTACATATTTGGAAACAAAGTCTTCAAATTTGAAATTGAAATTGAAAAATCCACTCCCTTTCTTCTAAGTATTTTCACAAAGTATTTCCTCCAAGTATTTTCTCAAAGTATTTCTTCCAAGTATTTCCACCAAGTATTTCCTCAAAGTCTTTCCTCCAAGTATTTGCTCTAAGTCTTTAATGCTTAGCTAAATGATCTTTAAATAGTTACACACACTTCACTTAATTTACTGCATTGCACTGCACGACTGACCCCCACCAGGCGACTGAAGAAACTCTTCAGCCGCTGCCCTTTATATTGGACCACTAAGTCGCTCTCAAATGCTGGGCCCGGCACCAGGTAGAGGACCCTCTCTGCTGCTTCGAGCATTCTTCGTTATATACATATCGAATGAATAACGATGTATACATATAGCCAACTTGAATAATGAATAGTTGTTCTTCGTAGGGTAGGGCATCTCGTAGTCGAGCAGTCTCGACTAGAGCTTGATTACTTGTTTACTTATAAGATTTATTATTTTTTTTTAAATAGCGCATATATTATATTTATTATTTATTTTATATAATTTATTTATAAATTTTTTAATATAAAAATAAGCCTAAGCTAAAAATTAATCAATGAGCCTTCTGCTCATATTTTCAAGTATGCAATGGGTGGTTTCTCTTTTTTATAAAATGAAAATATTATGACAATCAGCACTGATCGACCGAGAATCATTATTAAATTTGACTTTATCAACGGCCATTACACACACACACACACACATACACACACACAGTCATATACAAACAGTTAAACAAGGGCAACATTGTGATGAAGTTGACCAAGTTTTAATACCCCTGCTGGCCATGTTGCGCATATGTAATCCCATTAAAATCCAATAAGTTAAATTATTTCCATTATTATTATGTGAGCGCACTTTGTCGCCTGTCGGCTGTCCAAGCTCAACTTTGTGCGTCCTGCGTGTCCTGATGACTGCTCGAATGGGCGTTTATCTCGCCTTGCCGCTCTGCAGCGCTGTCCGTGGGGCTTTTGTTGACCAGTCGGCGGCACTTTTGACCAATATCTGCAACACTTCAAACTCATCCCGGCCATTCTGTGGTTACGGCCATTGGCTTCTGTTGGCCATTAAATTGCATTACGGCCGACAATCATTGTCATTGTTGTTGCTCGTGCTGCTGCTTGTTGTTGCTGTTGTTGTTGTTGTTATTGCTCTTGCGCCATGTAATTTCTGTAATTTCGTTGTCTGTCTTTGTCGTTGGCGTTTTTAATTACTTTGCATTTTGATGCGTGCTAATGTTTAAGCCAGGCCCAGGCCAGCTGTAAGCCACTTAAGAAGCGTTTTCTTTTTTATTTTATTTTATTTTTTTTTTGCGTAGACGTGCGACATATTGCTCAATGGATTTTTACAGAGTATGAAAAGGTGGTTCTTAAGTTATTTAGTCAAGAACGATTACATAACTAAATTGAAAATAGCATTTATAATATATCATTTCACTTAATTTACAGCCTAGAGCAATACAAAAATCCCATTAGGCGCTTTAAATTCGTCTGCCTTAATAAATCGGGAGAAAAGTGTCGAGTCGACCAAAAATCGAAACGGAAAAAACACGCGCATAAGCAACCAAATAACAGTAAAACTATAGTTAATTCGCTGTACGACCAATTTGGAGTTCTGGTTGCATTCATCGTTGATATTTTGTCGCTGCCAAATGGCAGAAGAATTGTAGCAACAACTTTTCGATTTTTTGGCACTGTTAAGCGCTTATAACACGCATACGCCGTGTATGCCAAACAGTCAAGCAACCAAACCAATGGAAAATATGTCGACGCTGAAACGTGGGTAGCTGCTCAACTGGAATGGGAGAGCCTCAATTCGGTCGCTTCATGAACATGGGGCAGAAATTAGAAGCCAAACGATGCGAACTGCGAACTGCGAGCCCACAAAACAAACGACTGACAACGGAAATTGTGCGAGAGTCCAATAATAAAATTGACACAAATAAAACACGACACAAATATCGACAACTAAGAGACTGGCGACAATATTGACAATATTTGTAGCTGAACTAACATCAATAAAACTCTTGCCGAGTTGTATATGTTTGAATATACAAATTTTAGATGGAAAAAACGTGACAATTTCGAAAGAAAATGTACAGTCTGTACTCGAATATTAGATATTTTTAGTAAATATAAACCAAAATTTAAATTATGATTATTTTATGGTATGATTAATATTGGAATTTTTAAATAATTAAAAAGGTAAAATAGCATTTATGATTTATATACATATATACATATATTTATATGACTAGATTTTACTAAAAATAAATAGCATTAAATTAAATAGAAATTCATAAAGGGGATAAATACACAGAGTATCAATATACTAGTAATATTATATCTAGAAAAGAAAACTAAAGAAAATATCTCTTTATTCTTTAAGATAAATCTTTCACACATATATACAAATACAACATATTATCCTGTTTTCATTTAAATTTCCTTCATTGCATACAAATTTTCACAACCTCCTGGAACTACGTTAGCTGCATTTTTATTGCTTACAGGGTATAAAAGCTTGTCCGGTCAACATATTCATACTGTACAAAATATAACAAATTTAATATCGCATCTATGTGTGCAAACAAGTTGGTTCGTTGTTGCCTGATTGCCATCACAACTGCCTCAACCTGCAGAGAATCTGTGCACGGATTCTATTTCAAAAAGACAAAATAAGTAAATTAAAATTCATAAATTTGCCTGTGGCTGTGTGCTTTGCTAATTTTCAACAGTCCAGAGTTTCCACTCTGAGGCAATTAGAACTGTTGTTAACAGACATTCAATTGTTGTTGGTCGAAACAAATGTAGAACAATTTATAGAAATTGTCTGATAGATTTAGTTAGTTTTTTCTTGTTATTTAACTAAATTCAACCAAAATATAAGAATACGCACAGTTGAAGCACCATTTTTTTTTTTTAGTTTGATTTACCAGAACTTTTAAAAGGCTTCTTTTTTTTTAAATGAATTAATTTATGTCTTTCAAAAAGCCTCAAATATAACACTAAGAATCCTATTTCTTTGGCTCGTTCAACCCAGCTTTTGCCTTGCCTAATGTGTTGAGACTTCAACGGATCGAGTCAGATACAATCAGGTATTTCGTTCAAGTTTGCAAATATCTCATTCATGCCACTGTGGAGTCGAAATAAGATAGAAGAAATAATCATTGAATAGCTGTAATTTTTTAATACTTACATTTATTTAATATGTTAACTACTTACATACATCTATAATTACGCATATATTTTTAATTAACTGTAGTTCTCACAAGTTTTTACAAAATCATAAATTACAATTAATTCGGAAAATATTTTCAAAATTATTTTTGCCCAAAAATAGTTTTTAATTTTAATAATGAAATTGCAAATACAAAGTACAAATACTGCGCTTGCATTTCTACATGTGTAGTTTTATGAAATAAAACATAACACAAAAACTGAAAATTAAATAAAAAATAAATAAATTTTGTAAAAATTGGTAAGCTGCTCGTAAGCCGCAATGCAAATGTGGCTTTAATCAATTAAAAAATTTTGCGCTCTGCCAAAAGTTTGTTTTGCATGTGTGTGTGTGTGTTTGTACGGCGGCTGTGAAAACAACAATAAAGCAAACACAAACACAACAACAACAACAACGGGAGCAATCACACTGTCAGGAGCTTACACGGGGCGTATGTGCAACTTTTGTGGCCTGCCTGTCATGGCTAGGCGGCTTTTGCCAAAAATGTTTTCGAGCGGCGCTTGTTGTTGTTGCTATTGTAGCTACTATTGTAGCTGCTATTGTTGTTGTTGTTGTTGCTCTGCGGTCTGTTGGCTCGACTTGACTTTTGGTTTTCGCAGAGCCGTTTCGAAGCTCTCGTGGCTTTGTTTGTCCTTGCCTAATGTTGCTCATCATCTCATTGTTGTTGTTGCTGTTGTCGTTGACTACGCTGAGTCTTATTTATGTGCCGTTGTTGTTGTTGCTGCTGCTGCCTGTGCCGCTGTATGCAAAGATAATAAGATAAATGTTCTCAAAGGACTGCACGACACTATGCCCCATCGTTGCTTATGCAAAAGGACATTTGCGCAAATGTTTTGTGATAATAAATATAACTCTCTGTGGCGGCAGATCTCTCTCTCTCCCTATCCCTCTCGCTGCTCTACCACCCACCACTATTTTGTAGTTCTGCGAAAATAGAAAACATAAAAAACCTATATGTGTATATATGTATATGAATATTCATGTATATAGTCAAAAAATTTAACATTTATTTCAGTTTCATGTCTGCGGCTTGGAAATATTTTTCGTTGATTGTAATTTATGTTAATTTTGTTCACATTTTATTTCCCGGCTGCCTAATTGAAAAATACATTTGGCTATCGGAATATGGCTCAGAAAATATTATAATGAAATTACTTTAATACAAATACCCTGTATAACAGAAAAATATATAGGATGTATATGTTGGCAGAGGATTGGGCAGACAGATCGAACTCATTCTAAATTGAAGTCAGACTGCACATGTTAGTATAAAGCAGAAAGATCTGCCAAAGTGGGTATTAGCTGCAGACAGATCAAGCTGGCTATTTATATAAGTAAATATATATATATTACCAAAATACTTTATTTAAAGCTGTCTAACTCGACTTGGAACTCAAGTAACAGACAGATCCAACTGGTTTCTCTACGGTCAGCATTATCTGACTTCTATAGAGGATGACCTAAGTCAGTTTGATCGATATAGTAGTCCTATATGTAAAGATTATAGAATTCTATATACAGTCAGATCGCCAGACACTTCTATGCAGTCAGCATCTTTAGGGTATTACTTTGCTCAGTCGAATCCATCAGTCAGCTTTATTTGTCGTCTATAACGACGGCGGATGAGTCAGATTTCGATCTAAATCCGACTTCTGTAGAATTCTATATGCATCTTATATACACAGTCGGATCGACAGACATGGTATATACATACTGTATATAATTATATATACATTCAGCTAGATTGAGTCCTATAGAGGCTCGCCTACTATAAGCACAGCCGCTTTGTAATTTGTATCCAGTTGAGTCAACTCGCTATATTAAAGGGTATATATTTGCTTACATATAGTTATATCAGTATATATGAGTTTGATCGGATATCTGGAAACAATAAAGTGCTCGCATTTGATTAGCTTTTCGATACTCTCTGGCATTGGTACAAAGTTTGAACTTATCATTTTGTAGTTTTGCAGTGCTCTGCATAAATTTGCGAAAATCAAATTAAACAAACATTTTTGGGGAGGCTAGTTTTGTAATGAATTTATAACAACATTTCTAAACATTTGCTAGCCATAAAAGCGAAAAACGAATTTGCATAATTGACATTTCGCCCGGCCAGACCCAAAAAGCCGCACAGCCAAAATTTATTTTTACATGGGCAACAACATTTTTCAGTTCCTCTCCACTCCTGCAAGCCCCCCATCCCCACCTGCGCTGCCCCCCTTGCTATGCACATCGGCGTGTATCGTTGTTTAAAGTGTGTGGGTAATTCAATTTTGGCAACTGCTACTTTAGTTAGTTCAGCTATTTTACATAAATAACTAGCTGAAGTTTCGAGTTTGACTCTTGAAAAAAAAGGGAATGTTTGCTTAACCATTTAATAGTTTCACAGTAATTCCTAAAATCATAAATAAATTGAAACTTTCTTTCTCTTGCCGAGCGAAAAATGCATTTCACTTAAATCACGGGCAAACAATGAATTGAAATTTCCATCATCTTTGCCTTGGCCATGTCATGAAGAGTTGTTACTCGAATGGTCAAGATGGAGGAGTAAGCATTTCCATAATTAAACGTACAGCGCATAATGGCACCTTAATGGCTAATGAGTTTCATGGCAAGAAAGGAAGGTGAGGCGCAGACTGTTCACTGAAGAGAATTCCAACAGCATTTGCATTTCTTTTCATTTCCATCATGACGTGCAATGGAATTGAAAATTAAGTCATTAAGCTGAGCAATGGTCCAACTAGCCCACTGGCCAACGCCACGTATACGTATTATTAAAATGAGAGACGAACAAAGGGAGGAAGCTGACAGCTGTGGCAAGTTCGGCTACCAAATACCCTGTACGAAGAATCTGAAATTAGACGAGAAGTTAACATTAGCGCTCTCTCTCTCTCTCTCCCTCTCTCTATCTCTCTCTCACTCACTCTCTTTCTCCCTCTTGGTTAGCTTTTTTTCTCAATATAATCGTCTTTTTCTTCTCATCTGTGTAGGGTATATGAAAAGCAGCTGCCAAAAGCAAATGATTGTTGTTGTTCAAGCGCAGCATTCATTCACATTTGCATACAATTATTTTCGCATTAAGTCAAACGCAATGTGAAAATTCGCGCAAGCAATGAAAATGTGATTTGGTCTTGTGACAACTGTAATTTTTCACTCGCTTGCTTTCTTTGTGCGGTGTCCAGTGCGAGGACAAAGTCGCGCCAAGTCTTCATTTAAATGATTAAAGATTTTGTTTCTGTTGTCTTATTTTGTATTTGGCCCGCCATCACATCAGGTATAAATTTTTCATTGTGCTCCGCCGTATTGACTTGAGCCGGAATCGGTCACAGCGTCCCTTTGGTTATATTTTACACTCAATTGCCAGTGGGTCATGGGATGACCAATTGGTTTTATGGCCAAGGCTCTATGCGCCTTGTGCTCTGAGTCTTGTTTACTTGTTTTCCTTCTTATTTTTTTGTTTTTGTTTTTGTTTTTTTATATATCTCTGTTCTTTTATGAGGCTTTTCATTTCACTTCATTTTGTTAATCAATTTGTTTGGGAGGCGGGCCGGGCTGCTCCCCAAACAACAGTTAGCATATAGGACAGTCGCCAGAGAGCCGATAAGAGCCTCAACTGGGCTCGGCGCTCATAAAAACGGCTCTAAAATCGAGTGAGTAAAATGTTGAACTTGAGTAAATTACAAACGAATGGATTGTTGACAGTTTTCTTGTAGAGTTTCAACAAAAATAAATTCGATTTAAATGTGAGATAAAAAGAAATTTTTTCTATAGATTTTAATGATAAAGAAACTTTTATTTTATTTATTTTTTATTTTCAATAAAATGTTTTTTTGAAAAAGATAGGCATATATATAAAAAGTACATATAAATATATTCGTTTGATGTTTTGTCTTTTGTGATTGATTGATTCATGATTGATGGTGTTAAACTTTTTATTTAAAATATAACTTTTTGCCATATTCAATAAATTCTTTGCTGCTTTTTCTGTTTGGCTATTGAGTAGAGTTTTTAAACGGTTTGCTGCCAAAAAGGAAATGTTATTTTTGCCTCACTTTGTTGCATATACACATATACATATATGTACATATACATATCCATATATATTTTCTTGACGCGTAATTGAAAATGCGGTGCACCATTGATAAACTGCCAATGCACGGAACGAGCGAAGGATTCGTGATAAGTTTCTCTGACAGAGCCAATCATTTGCTCGCTCCACCCAACCCTCGCTCTATCTTTCTCACTCTATTGCTCTCTCTCTCTCTCTCTCTCTCTCTCTGTCTGTCCGCTTCCCTTGTGGCTGGCTACGTGTTTCGCGTTGCAATTTGCAGCTGAGCTCATGTGCAAACGAGCAATTTCGTGGGCAACAGAAACGAGCCGCAACGAGTTTCTTTTGCTGAAAATGCAGCAGCAGCTGCAGCTACTACTGCTGCTGGTGCTGCTCCTGCTACTGCTGCTGCTGCTGCTGCTGTATATATATACTTTGAGGTTCAATTGAATCAAATGCGATTTATTCACGCCGCTCGTCGCCCATCGCCGCCTGCAACGCTGCCTCTAAGTTGAGTCCCTGGTCAGTTGTTGGTTATTAATTTTCCAATTAGAGCTGTTCCGAAAAGGCCTAATTGCTGTCTTGTAATGCCATCCCTGGCCTGCAGATTACAGCTGTATGTGGTTTCATCGACGCCTCTGGAATGACGCATTCCGCTTGGCTGATATTTCAGGCTTCTAGTCTTACTCCTTGCGGTCAACTTGTGCTGCACCTCGCAGCTGAGCTATGCATCTTGAGGAAGGTTTAGCTGAATTAAATGGGGAAATTGAATTTGGCTATTGGGTGACAACAAACAAGGCTGTTTGCTTTTTGTGTAATATGTGAAGAGAAGAAAATATGTAGATTTAAGTCGAGTTCATATTTATATCCTCTGCTGGGAAGTACCGAAGTATGACGAAGCCTGCTAAATGATTACCATATTATTTTATACTGAAATTATTCAAATTGTTTGATGAATGAATGCATGAATTAGAAACTTAAAGAACTATTGACATATGAGCTTAAATATTCATATAAAGTATATACAAATTCTTCCTTCAGCTTTACTCAAAGCAATTACAACGTAATAAGCCCAGCATACCCTTTACTCAAAGAGCATATGCTGCTTCAGCTAAAATATAAATGTAAGAAACAATGAGTCGTTTCTCTGGGTGGCAATGTCTGACTAGGAGATACTGTGACCTGTGTTGTAGGCTGTTGACTAAACCTTGAGCTTATAATGTTTTAATTTTTCGTAATTTGGCGGTAGGTAAGCAAGCAATATTTGTGTATACTACATATAGTATATTTACATACCTACATATAGAAACTCTTATAATGATATAATGATATCATAAAAAATAAGAAACTTAAAAATAATTTTTTTTTTATATTTTTAAGTTTTTATTTTAGATTTTTCCGACATTCTCAAATTACATACATACGGTTAGACGGAAGAGCGGACACTCGGATAGGCTGCCGAACGTACAATGAGACGGATATGCGGACAGACAGCTAAACGGACCTATTGACAGACGTATTCGGGTTTATGGATAAGCGGACAGACGGATGTACGGACGGACGGACGAACAGCTGGATCTCTTAAGAGATGAGCAAGAATATAAATACTTAATGAGGTCTAATTCGCCTCTTTCTCCCTGTTACAGTCATTAATTGAAGTCTTAAAAATATAGCCTTTTCAAGCTATGCATTCTAACTTAGATTTAAGTGCGTTGTCTTAGCCACAAGTCAAAATTAGCTAATGCCAACTGAGTACTACTAAGTTAAGTTGATACCCATCTAAAGCAACAACAATAATGAAAGCTATGTAAACATCTTACTACCATCGATATTGCGGAATCTGTATTTAATGAGTATCCCATAACTTCATACAACCGCTGCCTGCACTGGCGTGCACCTTTGTTTAATGCAGCTGTGCGCAGCGCATTACGCAAACACCGCAGGAGACCACGGCGTGAGTGAAGAACAGAGATGGGGATATAGGGACAGAGAGAGAGAGAGAGCGGGTGAGTGTGTACTTAAGTATTTGTTCATAATATTATGGTAGGCGTTGCGGTTCATTTGGTTAATGCATGCAGCCCGAGCCTATTATTCACGACAGCATAATGTGTGTGTGTGCGTGTGTGTGTTGGGGAGTGTACATATGTATGCGTGTGCTGTGCAAATCTGCCTTTTGTTCGGCCTGACTTTTTGTCTAGGCATTCAATAATGGCCTCCGCTGCTGTCCAAATATGATGCAGGCATCCAAGAGATACATATATATGTGCATTGTCTCTGCTGCCACAGAAATTCATCAGATGCTGCCGTTTTGCAAGGCACTGTAAGCGGCTTTCATTAAAGCTCAGTTCGATTACAATAGCTGCCTGGCAAGGAGTATTCTCTGCCAATATGTCGGATTATCAGGGAGCAGCTTCTTAGTATGAATGTTGATAGCTACAATAGGATAGAGTAGAAATAATATTGATTATTGTATTAATTGTGAGAGGAGCTCAAGCATGTTCGAGTTTCAGGTGCGACAATGATGTTTCACACAAATAAGGAGTGGCACATTTACTATCAATGAACTAATTCAAGTAGTTAACATGCCAAAACACGATTCAAATAATACAATAACTTAATAGATAATATACTATATCATTTTTTTGTATATATCTTGTATTCATATCTTTTAAATTTTAAGCACTCCACTGCACTGGTGTGATTTCTATGGCGTTGAGTTGGTCATGAACTAAATCACATTTATGATAAACATTTTTTATGCCACAGACTTGTGTTTTAGGTCGCTGTACATTTGCTTTTGCTAGTAAACTTACTTAAATAAACAGCATATTTTACTTTCAAGCTACGCAGAACACTCTCCGTAGGTATACCCTGTAATTGCAATGGAATGCATACCAGTGACAGTTACAGTTGAGTTCTGCTCTCTGAACTCTGGAGAGTTTTTTTTAAAGGCGTACAACTAAAACTATGTGTTAGAAAATAGAAGAATATTGAAAAGCTCCATAAAAGCTCTCATAAAAGAATTTGAATCGTGAACAGCATCCGGAAGAAGCAGTGCTTGAGCTACTGTAACTGCTAATCGTTCTCTAATAGTTTCTATTGAGCCTGGCATCAATCTTCCCCATCGACTATCAAACCTAATGAATTACTATCTCTATAAAAATTAGTTTCATACCGAATGTATGAGCTTTTGAATAGGAATAGGAGCGCTCGATATTCTGTAATAGATTTTTTCGCCTTGTCCTTTTCACCTTGTTCCTTTATCTAATTTGTTAGTTGCATAGAAATTTCTATATATGCAAGGGGATCAACACACAGAAAACTCTGTGGCATAAGCCACAGAATGAGCTTTTGTATACGAGCTTTCTTAATCGTATTATTCTCTTTGTTTCTTTTTTTTTTTAAGCTCTAAAATATCAATTATTTAATTTATAAATTTATATATATGTATGTATATATTAAATGTTAATACACATTAGTAGGATATCTCATGGTCGTGCAGCACACAATTAGCACACTCCTGTCAGGTTTTATTCTCGCCTCGGCAGCTCTGCTGGGCGAAAATAGTTACAATAAATAAATGCGGCCATGGCCGAGTGCTTGTGAATAATTACGCATTAAAAAAATTACAATAATTTTTAATTAACAAAACGGGCGCGACGCGCAACAAAGCGAAAAACCTGCCCAGGTAAAAGGAAAACTGCAAGTGCATATTTGTGCGAGCCTTGGCACAGGTGTGCGTGTGTATGTGTGTGTGTTGCGTGTGTGCGACTCGCATATAATTGCACACATTATGCAAAAGAAGTTATTTTTTATTTTTTGCAGCAGAGAAAATAAAATGTGCAAATTAAATAAAATAAAAGGCAAATACATGTGAAGAGTCGCTTTTAAATTGGAAGCAAATGGAATTTGCACAGAGTCAAATCCAATTAGACTTAATACGCAGAAAGTGTGGCAAGATATTTGATATAAAAGTCAAGAGGTTTTGCATTTGGCATTGCTTGAAGGCGCGTCCAACAGCATTTCACTTGCGCACTTTGCCGTTGCCGGCAACAAACGCCAGCCAGGTGAGTTTTATCTTAGCTGGCTTCGGCCCACTCTCAAGTGGGCATGGCACGCTGAGAGCTGGGAGCCGACGGTGAGGGGTGCTGGTCCATCACTAATTTTATCTATTTCTTGCACTTTGGCCAAAGCAATTGTCTCAGACATTTTCATCATGCAGCGCAGGGCGGGCGATAGGGGGCGGACGATGGTGGGCGGAGTTGGCCTTTGAGTGGCGCACAATCCTTAAGTTTTCGTCCTCGCTGTGACTCCTCCTGCTTCGTGCTAGTGCTTGTTGAAAATCAATTTCTTGCATCATTGTTTGCCAAGTGAAGTGCACTGGAAAATTTCTCAGAGCCATCAACTAGCAGTCGCCCTGCAACGTCGGGTGGGTGTCTTAAAAATCAACGTCATATTGAATTGACTGTATATGTGTGTGCGTGTGTGTGTGTGTGAGGAAGTGCGGGTGCGGGTACGGTTGCGGGTGTGTATATGTGTGGCGATGAGTGCGCTGTGCAGTTGGATCCAAATGAAAGCAATTAAGCTGCCCAGCTAAAAAGCCAAGCTTCGAACACAAGAAAATTCATTTTCATTTCTGATTACGCGAGCCACCCAATCGCCCCAACCTCCCCACCAGCCAACCACCCATCGGGTCGCCCGCCTCTTGAAAATGGCCAATCACCGAACGCCAATAGCCAATTGTTTGGCAGCTTGAAGCCAGAAGCGTTCCATTGAAACGTAATGAACGGCATTAGCCAAGCCGCCTGACCACATAGCCTGACTACCGTGGACAACCCCTAATCGAAGCCCCCAAAGCCGCCCCTATTTGAGCTAAGCCGTGCGCGACCCGCTGCCAACATTTTTGTGCACTAATTTTGGGTGCACAACTAGCGAAAATTCTTTAGCCAGACGACGACGACGACGACGACGACGACGAACAATTTCGTTAGCATCCTTTGGATCCTGGACAAAGTTGTAATTTTATTTTCGAAATTCGTTTAGTTCTCTCTGTTTGCGCAAGAATCCGTTATTTTCTTTGTGCCTGGCACACACACACACACGCATACACACAGTAAAATGAAGTTGAAAAGTATTTTTTTTTTGTTTTTTTATTTTTTTATTTTAGTTTGGGGCGCGTTCGTTTAGTTCGGCCATGCGTAGCACGAGATCTGGCTGGGGACGGAGTGGTCAGAGGCATCGTGTTGTCTCAACCGCCAGCGCTGTCATGTCATCATGTTGATGAAGCAACCGGATGATGAATGGACGTGCGGCACAGTGAAGCTTCAATTGATGCAATCAGCGTAAAGTGACAGTAGCTTCTACAAGTTTCTTTTTTCTTCTTTCCTTTGCCTCGTTGCCTCCTCTATCTCCTACAACCCGCATCGAGGGGATGGCAATGTTGTTGTTGTAATAATTGCGGCAGCTTTGTGTTGCGGCTGTCGGTTGTCATTGTTATTTGTTGTTCTAATTTATGGAAACTTGGCTGCTTTTTTTTTTAATGAATAGAAAGTTAGATGCCTAAAAAATTATTTATAATTTAACATTAAAGTTGAATTTTACAACTTTTAGCTTATTATTATCATATAATAAATTATTATTATATAAAAAATAAATTATATGATTGTTTGTTTTTATTGAGTAGGCAGGAAAATTATTATTAAAAACTATTTTATTATTTGAATCCCTCCCACATTGTTAACATTGTTGTTAATTAATGCGTATTAATGTTAATTAATAATGCGCCAGCAATATTTCCTAAATTTTTTTTCACTATTTTTCTGCGCTCTAAATAATAATAACTCATATATAGACATGCGTTAATTAAATAAATTTAATTTTGTGAGCATGATATGCTTAAACAAAATAAATAAAATTATACATTAAAATTAAAAATAAATAAATAAAATATTTATTATTAGTAAAGATAGATTAGAATAACGTTTTGCTGCTGCATTCAAAACTCAAATCAAATATCTGCCTTTGTAACAAAATGTTTTTAATTTTCAATTATATAATAATATTTTGGTGCTTGCAAATACAGAGAATACCCGAATGCGAAATGTTATTTACTTGTAATTTCAAATCAAGTGTCTACTCAACTATCTCAAATCTCGAATATCAATGAGTTGTATGCAGCAAATCAATTGAACTTGCTGAAGGATAAACGACTAGAATATACCCTCGGGGTAACAGAGAAATAAATTCTGAAGGAATTTCCAAGAAAAGTCAATTTTTTCGTTCTGTTTTGGATATACTTGTAAAGGCCAATGAAATAAAATTCAGGCCTTATTGGCTACTCATCTCATATGTACTAAATGCATGCGGTCATCACTTTAATTCTTTTTACTCTGACCTACCCAATTGGGCCAATATCAATGCGTATGGGCATAAAAATATGATTGCTGTTAAGCCTTAAAACCCATTTGAACTCAACAAATAGAGAATATATGTAGTAGTACTTGTAGGTGCCTGAGCTATTGTAGGACTTCTCTCTGTGCAGCCTCTCAAAATTTTGTCTAGTTGCAAAATAAACTTTTCAGAGATATGCGCAAATAGAAAATTGGATTTTGGTCAAACAGCTCGAACGACACCCATGTCAGCAGCAGGCAACAACAAAGGAACTAGAAAAAAATAAAAAATTGAAATTAAGTTGCCTCAAAGAAGGCCAAACCGAACTAAAAGATGCGAAGCGGTCGGTCGGCTGTATAAATGTACGAAATCAGCATAATGTAATGGAAACAATTTTTATGACAACCGAACGGCATCAGCAGCACAGCATCTTTGCTACGTGGAGGCTTCACGAGGATGCTGTCTGTCTGGGCCTGCGACGGGGCCTGGGTGACTCGGTGACTTGGTCTGGGACTGGGACTGGGACTGGTTGGCTGACCAATGTCAGTCCTAAAACTGACAAATTAGCATTTTTTCCATTTTATGCCAACGCTCGTCGCTAGCGTCCAACTAAATATTTGCCCTGGCGACCGCAGCGCAAAAAACATCGCCTGCTAAAGTAGTTGAGTTGAGTCGAGTTATTTTTGCAGCTGACCTAATTTTATAATGGAAAACTTGCGATAAGTTGGCAAAAAAAAAAAAAAAAAAAAAAATTGGAAAAAAGAAGGAAGAAGTAAAACCATTGAATCTGACGACGATGATGGAGACGCGCTTCAGGCAGATAAATAGCTTGCCCTCACTGCTATCTTTTCCCTTGACCCTGGGCGAGTATTCATTTTACTTTTTGTAGTCTACCCTAACTGAGGGTACTATAGTTTTCTCATTGAGTTCTGCAGCTATCGTCTGAATCATTGCTGTATTCTGCATAGTTTATTTAATTATATTTTAATTAACATTTAACGAAGTTCTGTTATAAAATATTTAATAGTTTTAATAGTTCTTAGACATTTATTTACATAAATGCTTATATACTATTTATACAGTAAAAGAAAAACGGAGCTATATAAATTTTATTTATATTTATTACATGAATGATATGAAATAAAGAATATAGCGATTAAATTATTTTGTAATAATTATTAAAAATTGAATTAAATTATAAACGCTATCATATATATTTTATATTTAAATATTTAAAAATTTAAAAAATTATCAACTTTCAGACGAAGCTTTTCCCTTGGTACGCCAGCTTGTGACGGCCAATCGACTGGAAAAAGCTCAAACTGAAAGTCAAGACTTGAGTAGAGAGAGCGGGAGAGACAGAGAAGGTAGAATCTTTTTAATGAGATATTTGTTGTATTGTTATTTTGCATTTTAATTGTATAGAATAAATAATAATGTTACTATCAATAATATATAATTTTTAGGATTTCTTAATATATTTAATAAAATACAAAAAAAAAAAAAAAAAAGAAAAAAAACTATTCTTTCCTTTCCTTTAAGAATTTCAAGCGTATTTAAACTTCGTTAGTTTCTCCGCTCTACTGCATTATCTCCTTATATACTTTTTTTTCTGCTCGCCCATACATTTCATTTTGTATAGATAGAGATTGAGCGGGTGGTGGCTGACAAATAAATCTCTCTTGTGCGGACCTGAATTTAATTTCCACATGCTCATGAATAATTTTCAAATTTCAAATTCAGTAAAATGTGAAGCGTATTTCCGCCAACGGCCCAATAAGAAGGACAGAGTCACAGGTTCCAGAACTCTTCAGTATGTGTGTTCGGCCGGGACTCTGCTGGGCTCTGCTGGGCTCTGCTGGGCTCGGCTGGGCACGGCTGGTCTCTCTGCTGGCGCAGTCACTTGGCTCCGATTTAGTCGCTCAGCAGGAGCATCAACGTTTTTCGGTCTCTTAGTCCTTTTTAGTCCGTTCGCATAAAAAGTTATGTCAGCAAAAGAAATATTGCCCATATTATGGCTACCAGCCCACAAAGTAACAGCTCACCTAGGCTTTGCTGCAATTCTCGCAGTAGCGTTTGCCATGCCCATGGCCTCAGCACAGATTTCCTTTTTAAAGTCCTTTCATGACTTATTTGCCAGGCCGCCGAATGAAATCCAAACAGTTCAGCCTTTTAAAAACATAAAATTTGCACATCCATAAATTACACACACACACACACGCACACATGTGTAACAGCAATATGTAGATGTGTGCATGTGTATGTATGTAAGTATGTATGTACATATGTATATGTAGATACTTTTAATGGCTGCGTAACGAGCTGACTCGGTTCATTTCTATTTAACATGCACTGTCATAAAAACTCGTACTGAAATTAATGTTTATGTCATAATGTGGCGAATTAATGTTAAGAAATATAATAATCTAGAGCTGGCTTTGAGACACTGTAGGACTATATACATATGATAAATAAATATATATATGTATTCGGAAGTGAAATGAATGAACAAGGAAAGTAAAGGAACAAGTAACAGGGAAACGTAAGGAACGAGAGCGAAGGAGAAGAAAATAGAAAAGGAAATAGAGCTGCTGAAAATAAAAGGAGAACAAAAGTGGGAAATATATATAAAAGGAGAGACTGCCTGGACATGAATTTTTTAAGCAAGAAAGCTAATTTTGAAGATAAATACATATGGGCTTTAAAATATCCTTTTGCCTCGGCAACGTTTAGCAAACTTCATAACTTTTCAATATTGGTTTGATTCCTTACGCTCTCTTCGCTAAAAAAAGTCAGAATCCCTCTCACTCGCTCTGAGCAGGAGTCCTCGCGCTCAGTTAAACTAGTCGTGTGACGCTCTATTAACGAATGACGTTTAAGGAGAAAGACAATTAGGCACAGCGAGAGTCAGTAAGTGAGCGAATAACGCGCAAAGACAACGGCCTTCGCATTCACACATACATATCTACACACTCAATTCATGTACGGTCTTCGCATTCACACATACATACCTACACACTCAATTCACGTACGCAATCGATGTGTGAAGCCAAAGCTCGCACACATACCAATACATATACAAGAGTTTTTTTTTTGTCTCATTTAACGCAACCAAACGGTCGGAAAATAGCAAAAGTGAAACAAAACAGCAGAGAAATAATCGGCCTTTTGCCGATCTCGACCGAACTTCTTAGGGAAGCGAGGCAGTCAGTTGCTCTCTTTGTTTTTTCTCAGTGTGAGTGAAAGCCACTTATTTAATGGCACTGAGAAAAGCTCATTAGTTATGTATTTGGGAGCTGTGTTTGTTTTACATATATATGGATGATAAGTCCAATACCTTAGAACAAGTCGCTCACTACAAAACAGCAAAGCAGAAGAAAACATTTACGAATGAAAATTATAAATAAAGACGAGTTATAGTAAAAAAAATATATATATATATATATAAGAAGAACGAAAATATATCTATCAAAAGGTTTTAAATTTTTTCTTTGTTAAATGTAATTTCGTGAAAGAGAACTATATAGGATATCTTTCACATGTATAACTCCTGACTGTAATATTCTTTATTTTTGGAGCATACAAAAAATAATTATAATTGCAACCTGCAGTTATATTTACACAGATACTCTATAAAATTATTTTGCTGTATGCGGACGACCTGAACCTTAATGGTTCTTAATTGATTTTCGCTCGATGAATATCCTGCTTTTTCAAGCCCTTGACTTTGCCTAACGAGATACGTTTGTATAAGCCCAGATTAGCTTCCATACTTCCTATACGCCTGCTGCGTACTACATGCCATAATTATATATAGTAACATATCCATTCCCGAGTTGTTGTTGCCATAAACATATTGACCTGCACTTAATGTCTACATAATCTTGCATGCCCTTTACAGGCGTATATGTACGACGTAGCGTATACGTAATAAGTCCACTGCGCACTGAAGTGAAATATTTATAAACTGCTGTCGTCAACAATCAGATGGGCAAAAAATTAAGTTTATAGGCGAGCACGGTAGCTACGGCAGGGGGCAGACAGAGTGGTTTACTTCAATGCATTTATTTGCGAATTTCATTTATCAGCGAGCACTTCAGAGGATGTCAGAGGATGTCGGGCACTTCGGCGGGTGCTGCCACAGCCACTGCCCAAAAGCGAATCAAGGACCACGCTGCAGCTTATCGTAGCAAATCCTATTGTCGTCATATTGACATAACCGCAGCTACTCTGTTGGGCCCCTCCATCAGCCAGCAGCTCAGCCGCCCACTAGCCACAGAGGAATTACTCTGGCATGTCCTTTGTGCTGCTGTCTTTGCGGTCGCTTGTTCGCAATGGCGCAGTGTTGTTGTTGTTATTGTTGTCGCTGTGTTGGTGTTGTTGCTGTTGTTGCTGCTGTTGTTGTGTATCTTTCGCTTCAGTGGCTTAAGTTCGTACTTGGCACGACTTATCTTTTACACCGACTTGTTTGTAAAATGACGAAATGAATGTGCGGTCAGCAGCTCGCCAAATACCATCTGCACAACATCTTCGTCTTCGACTTACTTCTTCGTTCTTAGACTTTCGTCTTTATTGTCGTCATCAGCATTACTTTCATCATCATCGTCAGCACTCATCCTTTCGTCGAGTTTGCTTGCTCCGACAGGCGACTGACGTTGAGCATTGGGCGCTACCCAAAACACAATGCAGTCCAATGGATTGTAAGTATCATAACTCAGAGTCCGTCACCAGTTAGCGGTTACAAATGTTCCTAAATGTATTAAGTAACAGAGTTGTATGTCCAATACTTAAATGCATCTATCCTCATTGCTCTTTTCTGTCTGTCTGTGTGTGTGTGTGTGTAAATGCCCTTTGTTGTTTATTTATGGGAGTGCAATTTAGTTTTTAATGGAATAGAATTAAGTAAATGACGAAATGTGGATAATTTGTTGTATTATATTTTATTTCGTTAATAGCTTCAGTTGATCTGAGTACAGCAAAGCGAAATTGGGGTTTAATGAAATTTAAGAATTCACTTATTTTCGTTGATTCAAATTAGAAACATATTGTTATATATGCGTACAAGTTTCATCCATCCAAACAAAAGATTACTGGATAGGAATACTGGATAAGAATACTTGAGCTACTGATAAATTTGATGGAATTTGAATAATAATATATAATATAATATAATATAATTTTATTAATAACATTAGTACCGAATACTACTCCTCCTCTTATAGATTTCATAGTCAATTTATCGACAAAGATTAAATATAATAAAAATAATAATAATAATAAAATTATAAATATGAATACTACCAACAAATACAATAATTATAGCCAATCTCATATGAAAGGAAATAAAAATAATAATCATAACAAACAAAATCGTACAGCACATTACACCTCCTGCTGGCACCTTTGCCTATAGAGTGCACATTCAATTGCTCAACAAGGCCCAGTTTTTACAGGCCGGCCTGCTAATGACCATTTGGCCTGGGGAGGTCCATGTGAAGCATATTATATTTGCGGGCAGCCGCGCACTTTTAAATCGTGGCCAAATGTAAAATATGCACCATCATGTTGAGTAACGGCAGTGGGCAGCAGCCGTTGCAGCCGCACAGGCAGCCCTGCCCCGCTCACCCGCCCGCGCCCGCGTCCTTTGTCGCTGCCAACTGGTTGTGGTGCGTCCTGGCAGGACATGGACGCGTCGTAATTAGCTGTGCACAGCGTTGCTGGCGATAATTAATGACGTTGGTCACGTTGGTTTCATGTCGATTTCATTTCATGACACGGCCGCAGGCAGTTTCTGTGCGCCCCGCCCTGCTGTTGGCCTCCTTCCCGCTGCACGTCCCCTTCATGTTCTTGTGCGGTGATTTGTCAAGCGTTCGCATTCAATAAAACGAAGAGCAGCAGGAGGAAAAAAAAAAAAAACACACGCAAATTTTCAATGCCTTTGGCTGCATGTAAATCCACATTAAATTGAATTTCGTTTGCTACATAAAAAAAGAGACGAGCAAAAAGCGAATTTTTTATTTTGATTTTCTTTCACTCTGTTTTTTATATAGAGTACTACATCCGCTGTTTCCGCTGCTCCTGCTCCTGTTGCTACTGTTGCTGTTGCTGCTCTGTTGGTTCGGTTCTGTGAATTTTCTACGCTTCTGCTCCATTTTGCAGGCAGCTTCATTAAATGCCGCCCATTTTGAAATTCAATTGCAATTTGAACTTTGAGGCCATTGGATAAATTCGAATAATTGAATAATTTATAGCGAAGCCAAAAGGCAACTTTCTCTGCCAGCTACGGACTTTGCGCTCCAATTGGATACCAATTGGATTATGCAACATTATTATACACCAAAGAAGTTGCAAAGACCAGAATTTGGGGTTTGGCTTTCGTTTATCGAATACTCTGCTCGTTTCGATTTGCTAATTGTTGTTTGCGTGCAATTCTGTGCATATTTGCGTATCACTTGATTCTGGCCAAAAACCTAATGACGTTTCCATTTGGCCAAGTTTTGCCATTGCTTTGATTAGTGCACAGTTTGTTACCTAATTGAGTAGCTGCTACTGCTGCTCCTGCTCCTGCTGCTGCTGTTGCTACCAGAGTCTCAATATCAATTCCGAACGCACTGGTGATTGCAATTTCAGCACCCATAGGGCATAAAATTAATTAAATTCGTTTTGTTTGACATTTCCGCGCTTGCACATGATTCAAAATTTCCATTCAATAATGCACAAATGTTTGATATACTCGAGCTATGCATTAGTGTTTGTACAGTGCCCAGCAAATATTTGCTTACACATACTAAATCTGAAATATGTGCATATAAATACTAAGAAGTAAATATTTAAAGCATTTGGCCAAATTCATTAAGCATTGCATCAATGCCCGTAATGAACACGTGAAAGAAATTCGAAGGGCACTTGAACTGATTTCGAGAGGATTCTGCAGTGCCTTGTGAATTGGAGATAGATACTTAAGCAATTTAATTAAATTTAGTTTGAATGCTTTTAGCTCAAACTAAATCACTGTAAAAATGAAAATGTTAAATTTGTATATTAAATACATAATTAAATTTTACAATTAAATGCAATTTCATGTATCTGTATCTGTATCTGTATCTGTATCTGTATCTGTATCTGTATCTGTATCTGTATCTGTATCTGTATCTGTATCTGTATCTGTATCTGTATCTGTATCTGTATCTGTATCTGTATCTGTATCTGTATCTGTATCTGTATCTGTATCTGTATCTGTATCTGTATCTGTATCTGTATCTGTATCTGTATCTGTATCTGTATCTGTATCTGTATATGTATCTGTATCTGTATCTGTATCTGTATCTGTATCTGTATCTGTATCTGTATATGTATCTGTATCTGTATCTGTATCTGTATCTGTATCTGTATATGTATCTGTATCTGTATCTGTATCTGTATCTCTATCTGTATCTGTATCTGTATCTGTATCTGTATCTGTATCTGTATCTGTATCTGTATCTGTATCTGTATCTGTATCTGTATCTGTATCTGTATCTGTATCTGTATCTGTATCTGTATCTGTATCTGTATCTGTATCTGTATCTGTATCTGTATCTGTATCTGTATCTGTATCTGTATCTGTATCTGTATCTGTATCTGTATCTGTATCTGTATCTGTATCTGTATCTGTATCTGTATCTGTATCTGTATCTGTATCTGTATCTGTATCTGTATCTGTATCTGTATCTGTATCTGTATCTGTATCTGTATCTGTATCTGTATCTGTATCTGTATCTGTATCTGTATCTGTATCTGTATCTGTATCTGTATCTGTATCTGTATCTGTATCTGTATCTGTATCTGTATCTGTATCTGTATCTGTATCTGTATCTGTATCTGTATCTGTATCTGTATCTGTATCTGTATCTGTATCTGTATCTGTATCTGTATCTCTATCTGTAAATTTCTTATAATTTGTTATATATCATTTGTAATTATATTTTGTAATCATCTCAACTTGTTGTCATCAACCACTGCTACAGCTGGTTGAAGGGGACCAAATTCTCGAAAAACAGATCTGACCCGATGTCAACCAACTACACACAGCGTTGTGGATGTTATTTTGAGTACACAACACAGCACAGTTTATTTTATGATTTTGATATTTTTTTCATAGTATTAATTGAAATGTATTGAACTTAGCGCATTTGTTGGATTTCATTAAGCACGTTTGCAGCAGCAGTAGCAGCAACGGCAGCCGCAGCAGCGGCTGGTTGCAGCTGCGGCAACGCGACGGCCATCACATAAATCAATTCCCACTAATTACGCGCTATTGTTGTCGCACAAGTCCAGAACAATATTAATTGAATTAAACCACATGAACAGCATTTTAAAACAAAAAGATTTTTATGGGCTTCTAGTTTATGTTGTAGGTAAATTTAAATATTAAGGCGTTCACTATAAATGTTTATTTAAATGGAATTAGGCTTTATTATTAAGTGAATAACATTTTCATTATTAAAATTTGTTTTGTATAAAATATTTTAAAAATATCATATGAAAAAATAAAAAAAGATATAAAATCTGGAATAAAATTTCAACAGTATTTCATATTATATTTAAGATATATTTGCTATCCCATAAAATATAAAAATATGTATATATATAAAATGGGCAAAATTACGTTAGATGTGCTGGAACCACATTTTAAATATATTCATTTGGAGAATAAGAGTTTAGTCATGGCATCGACCTATACTATATATATATATATTGTTTATATATACCACACTATAATGCCAACATGCGATTAGTCGTATTTCAACTTAATTGGAGTCCATTAACTGCATTTCTAACATATCTCTTACACTTAACACCTACACACATGCAGTCTGCATTTAAGTGCTGCCCGCATGACATTTTTGTAGGGCTTCAACGTTGTATGCCATATTTACAGAATTTTGTTTAGTTTAATTTGTTTGCTATTTTAAAGTTTGCCCCGACCAGAGGCAAGCAGCAACATTTCCGCCCACACACACACTCTCTGTATACGGTGTACATGCAATTGTTGTAGTCGTTGTTGTTGTTGCTATTGTTGTGTTGTTGTTGTTGTTGTTGCATGAACCACATTAGCTTCATTTGTTCTATTGTTTTGATTATGATTTACAATGCCCAGTGCGTTGCTTTTGTCTGTTGGTGTCTGCCTTTTGCTGAATGAGCTTGCGGTTTGTGTGTGTCTGTGTGCGAGTGTGTGTGCATGTGTTGGTGTGCAATAAAGGATAATACATTTGCATGTGGGCTGACCACACCAGCTAGACAATAAATTTCATTTAAACTGTGCGCAAAAATGTTTGCTTTTGTTGTTCTTGTTGTTGTTGACGCTGTTATTGTTGTTGTAGTTGTTGCTGTTGTGGTAGGCGAATTAGCCAGCTGGTGGCGCAGTGTTATTAACGCTCATTAGACCCAGAACAGAGTACTTATGTGTCCCAGTCTGGTAATTAAAAAATAAACACTCTATGCCTTTAATATGAAATAAATTATAATCTGAGGTGTTGGACATATGTCCAGCACGTGAACATAATGCTTAATCTGGTTATCAATTTAGTCAACAGTTATATATCTTGAAGTGCTAGAAAAATCGTATAAACTCTACATATAATACCAAAGTTAGCATTTGTGAATCAATAGATAGACTCCAGTATAGCCTCTATCTTTGCCATAAAGTAAAAGTAAAGTTCACATGAAACAACTTTTATCAGCCACTGTTAATTCTACGGCATAAATGTCTTTGCCTACTCTTCTGACAGAGCAGAAGAAATTTCTAGGATTCGCATAAATTCGGGAACAGCAAACAGGCTATAGGGAAAAGTTATTATTCGATTTCATAATGCGATCGAATGCTATCGCATTTAATTTTCATTGTGAATGTTTACAAATTTTTCGATCTAAAAACCATAAAATTTTGACAAAGAGTGGAATGCGAGATCTCTTGAAGCGCCCTATTTTTCCTTGGCATAGCAGAATTTGTTTTGCTGCAGCACTTGATCGGGGGAATTGGTGTGCATATTTGCGCTGGACACGCGCTCCTCTCCCCCGAGGAGCGGCTTCTCGCTGGTATCGCCGGACTCGCTTTTTTTTCGCGTTTGCCTGCTTGCGTGAGTGTCGGCGGGAAAGAAATGCTCCTCCAGCTGGCGCACACCGTCGGGCGTGCTCAGATCGTAGGCGAATTTCAGATACTTATCGAAGAAGATTTTGGTATTGTGACTTTGGTTTTTGCTGCGAATCTGACGCTGCTGCCCAGCGTCAGCCTTGTCTGGTGATTTTGGCTCCTTCGCGTGTTTGTTGGTTGGCAGCGCTGTCTCCGCGGGCGTCGGCCGCAGATTCTTCGTTCTCGATGCGGCTCCATCCAGCTTCGCTTTGCGCGTTTGCTTGCCATACTGGGCCTGGTCGACGTGCCTGGCCAGCACCACAGAGCGCTCGTTAGACGTTACCTTCGTCAGCTTAGCCTGGCCTGCCATTTGAACGGATGCACTCGCTGCGGCTGCTGCTGGCGCCTCAGTGCGCTTGCTGTACGGCTTTGGGTTGCTGTTTTGCTTCGTTACTGCCATCTTTTGTTTTCGATCCTTGTCCTTGTCCTTGTTCGCATCCTTGGCATTCACACTGACAATGGTCGGCGGCTGGTAGGCGCGCGCAAGCTGAGGCATTTCCAATTTCGTTGGCTTATAGCTCAGACGGCCGCTGAGCATGTTGCTGGGCTTGCGGGACGGTGCATTGGTAGCCATCTCTGAGACAGGAGATAAAACGAAAAGTTGTTTAGAAAACTTGTCGGAGAATAGAAACAGAACACCAACAAACAGTAACACTTCCGAATGAAAGACCTGAAGATTATGCTAAATTTTCTAAAATACTTTAATTATCGAGACGACTGACAATATTTTTTGATATTTTCTACATAAATGGAATACTCGATTTTTTCGTTTACAAAACATTTTGCTCACTGAAGTGAGCGCTTAAATAAACTACTATAGCTCCATGGCTCAAATAGTGAACATAAATATTTAGACAGTTTTCAGATTACATCTATGAATATATTTTTAGCAATAAATGTGTTTTTGCTATCTATGCCATTATCGCAACCGTCTAAATTTATATAGAAATATATCTGATAAATTGTCTGTTGCCTGTCATCCACTCGAGTTTAATTTGCCTGTCATTTCACATTGCTGCTTGCTGCTTGCTGCTTGGGGGCGGACCGAGGGCAGCCAGAGCTGACATTTGTCGGTTGCCAGTTGCCAGTTGCCAACTAATTCGCTGTCAGTGCAGACCCCAACATGGAGTTCGTCCAAGCTGCTCACAATTTGTGAAACATCAGTGGGAAAAAAGATCCTCTGGGGTAGTTTAGCATGGGTTGGCAGCCTGGCCACTGGGAAACTAATTACTTTGAAGTCTTTGCACGAAGATAAGACTTAAATCACCTAAACAAAATGAAATTCCCATTTACTGACCCAAAAAATGTTTGGCCTGATAAGAAATATATATCAAGTTGTAAGTGGCAAGTGAACGGCGACTAAATACCCTGTAGCTGCAGTGTGAAGCTTGGCAAATTTGAAATAAAATCAAATATACCTTAACAGCTCACATCTCAAGCACCTTAAATGCGATTCGGCATAAACCTTGCTCAAATCTAGGGTATTCAAATGAGTTGCATGCAAAATGTGTATAACGTCATTAGCCACAAGAAAAGTGTGAAAGTCGAAAAAATGGAGAGAGAGAGAGAGAGAGAGAGAAATGAAAGAAAAACGCAACCACGAAGCGGGTTAATTACGCTACAAACAATAAATTACTTGCTGCAGGGAAAAGCGCAGAGAAGAAAGAAAAATCCTTCGAAATGCCAAACGATGAATTTGGTGAACAAAATGAGAATGCGAACGAGGTGGAGGGGGCAAAGTGGTTAGTGGTTATGGGTGGAGGGGGTGTGGGACTGGCGCCTACCTTTGTCGCATGCGACCCTAATCAGCTTAGTGACCGACAGATGATTAAATTTTTGGCCTTTGAGTCACAGTCAAAGCGCGTGCGACACCGCTGGCAAGCGTTGAAGTCGCATTACGTATACGCCATGCATTGCAACAATCAATTTGACTGCGCTGTAAACCTTTCAGCAATTCGTACAAATTTCGCATTTCATGCGCTTGTCTAAAAGTTTTTGCACATTTTCTATCCCTTATCTCGCTCAGCTCTTGTTTAACTCGGTGTGTGTGTGTGTGTCATCCCTTGCTCTGCCAGCTTGGTAAGCTGTTTGCTTGTCGGTTGATTTTCTTTTTCATTCGTTAGCTTTTTTTTGCTTAGTTGTTTTCACTTAATTTCATTTGGCTCGCTTTTGTTTTTGTACTGCTTCATCATGTTACAAAGGAATTTTTTAATTAGGAAATGTGTTTATCCGGAATTAATTGTTATTTTCGTGCCCAGCAGCAACAGCCGCAGCAGAGAGCACAACAATCCCAAACAACAGCAAAAAATAAGAAAAATAAATAAATATAAGGAAAATATTTATATATATATAATGTTTGCCGACTTCATGAAACTTTCTGACAAATTGCGCACGTTTTAAAGTTGAGTTTACAGAGTTGAAGCCGCCGTTTTAATTGGGTGGAACGAATAACAGTTATTTCAGCATATAATGCTGCTCTTGATGAAGTGCCTAGAGGCGGGGAAAATTGTATTTTGTTAAGGTTCACAATGAAGGTTGTTAAACTGAAGAGCGAGCACATTTCTGTTGCAAATATTTATGTTGCTCTGTGTCTCGCTTTAATACTTTTCACAGAAACTTTAATTTAGTATTGAGCTAGCTAACGTGTTTAGCTCCCTTAATATATCCATAATACATTCAGACCATAATCTTTATGGCTGACTGTCGCTTTATTCGGCTCACGAACAAATCCCACCTTCATATGACTTATTTGCCATGTGCCAAAGAAGCTTTTTTTTTTTTCGTTTATTTTGAGCTCTTAAATTCTTGATAAGCGCAGCGAGGAAAATCTCTTAAATAATTGAAAAAGTCACTTAAAGTCAATGCGGCCCCAAGCAGCTGCTTCACAGCCTGTTGCCGATTGTTGAGTAAACAACAACGCATATTTACTTCATATTTATGTGAGTGCTTGTGCGCGTGTGTGTGAGAGTGTGTGAATGTATGTGCTGGACTCTAGAGCTGAGCGTGCATCCAAGTGCTCCACTTCAGTGCCATTGTGAGTGACACTTCTTTGCTTTTATTTTCAGCTGCAGCATCTGTGTAGACAATATTCAAGTACTTGCTCTTTGTGCATGTGTGTGTGTGTATGACGAAATTTGTGCTTATATAACTGTATACGATTTCAAGTTGGCAGCTGCACTGCTGCGCTTTTCAACGCGAACGAGAGAACCATCGAGCCCTCCTCCAAGGCATTAATGTCAACAAATGTTGTGGACCCAGCTGCATCAACCTGCTCCGCCCAACGAAAATACTTGACTGTTCTGTTGGCCTTTCTGTTGGTCTTATCGTGAGTGCTCTAGAATGTGGCTCAGCACTTTTGGCCAGCTTAACTGGCAGTAAATTTAAATTGGCGACTGATGTCCAGAAATATAAATTGCAGCATCCACACAAAGGCAAGCAGCTTACCTATGTGATTAAGCGCAAATCATGTGCACAATGCCAAAATGAAATCTACCTAAGCACTAGTACCCTACACATACACTCAACACACACACACACACACACACACACCAATACGCACACATTATATATAAAATGGCTGCCCTCGGCTGCAGGCAGCAGTGCCGCCATTCGTTGCCGTTAACATTTCCGCTTTATTTGTCTGTCTGCCCTTTGCGCTTTATCTGTGTCTCCTGCTGCATCTCGCTCACACTCGCTTTGCTAACTATCTGCTTCCCTGCCTGTCTGTCCGTCTGTCGGTCTGCCTGCCTGCCTGACTGTTGGTTGTTTGTTACCTACATTCAAACTTCGTTTTCCCTTCCAGTTTCACTATTTTTGTTTTTTGTTGTTTTTCCATTGTACAGTTTTAGTTTTTATCTATTCGCTGCGCTCTGCTTTCGGCCCCCTGGCCTCTGCCTGCGGCGCCGCCAGTTTGTTTTTGTTTTCTAATGCTTTAAATATAAACTCAAATAACGTCGAAAATAATACATAAATCACCGCAAATATCGCGCCGAATTTCTTTTCAATCTACAAAAGCTGCAAATTCTTTGCTTTCCCTAACGCACTCGTAAACAATTCCGTGTTTGTCGTTCTGATTTACAACTATAAATTGTACGAACCCAAATCCCATACATCCCACACGCCGCTCTCCCACCCACACTCCTCCTCCCACTCCCACTCTGTGGAGGACTTTATCTGTTAATTTGATAGCTGCGAGTTCTTGTTGCAATTGTTGTTTGTGATGTTGCAGCAGGAGATGAAGTAAAAAGAAAATAAAGCCAAAGCCACAAGAGACATTGATGCGATTTGTTAGAGCTTATAAGCAACGCTGCGAGCTATTGTACTCGCTGCTCTCTGTGTTTCCCAGTACAACTTGCAGCTGCCAGAGATAAATTACTCAAGAAATGGAACTGTGTGTGTGCTGAGTAGTGAACGGGTATATAAACTCGATGCGACTTAAACAAGTTCTGGCAGCTGGCAACAAAAACTCTTCAGAGTAGATTTCTAATCTCGAGTTCAAGTTTATTGTATGAAAACATTAATAAAAAATGGTAATGCTGCGCTCTCTCTTTCTCTCTCTCTCTTTCTCTCGCTCTCTCCTCTGAGTTATTATTATTTAAATTTCTTGTCACATCCCCAACCATCAGACAAGTTGTATTGCCTTGGGGCCACAACATGTGCACGGCTCGAGTGACATTTAAATTTCCCGTTTAGTCGCCGCATGGCTAAGCGATCAATCAAGTGGCATGCAACGCGTGCCACGAAGGAGACGCAGTTGCGGCTGCTGTTGCGCATTTTGAAATGTGATTTTTCATCATATTTTCACATGGGCAGGTGGCTGCCTTGTCTGTGCCATGAGCAGGCCATCAACCTGTTCGCACGCCAGGCAAAACAGTTAATTAAATGATGAAAGCATTGACGTGCCACAGCAGGAGGCGAGACTGTGACGAGGCTGGGACACGACTGTGCCGCTTGCTGGCCAATGGACAGGCGAACGTGTTGAGCTAACCGAGTTAACCGAGGCGCACTATAAACTAGCTACTGGAGGTTGCCCAGTTGCCGAGCTGCCGAGCTGCCGAGCTGCCAAGTCGTCTGCCCTGCACTGACAGCCAGTCCGTCCAGTCCGTCGGGGGAGCTGCATGCCTGGCTGTGCACTGACTTCATAATGCATGAAAGGACACGCGTTCGTGGGCACGCACGCTTCAGTTGCATGTCACACGCCGCTTGATTTGTTACCTCATTCGTGGGCTGGCAACGGGGGCGCGCATTGTCCAATTGCCGTTGTGGCCAAAGCTATGCGCCGCCCCACACCTGTCTCTGTCTGAGTTTGTGTGTGTGTGTGTTGAGTTTTCGTTTCATTTCCTCGTCTTTGGGTTTGGGCTGCTTGCTGTCAGTTGACAACTTTGTGCAGTCAGTTGGCCATTTGTTGATTTGATTGATGGCCAACGCCTCGAGACTTGCCAATTGTCAACTCAATGCAACAGCAACAGAAATAAATTGTTGTTGTTGTTGCTGTTGCTGTTGCTAATGAACTTACATAAATGCAGCCATTAACAAGTTTAGGCTACACCTCGCCCCACAGCCGAGCTGCATAACAAATTTCCATGTTGTAAATGTTTTTCGTTGCTTTTCATAGCTGACCAGCTCCGCCCGCTGTGGATTACAATAAATGCTGTTAATTAGTAAAGTTCATAAAAGTTGCACAGATTTCATGTATTAAGTGCAGAGGAGAGTAGTTTGTAGTTTAATTTACCTGCGGCATAATATGATTTCATGTTTTTAGCTTCATGTTACGCATACGCCATGTTGTTCGTGTTTTTCTTTTGTGTTTCGATGCCTGCAAGTACATGGAAAACATGTAAACATTTAAATTAGTTGCAAGCTGATTAATTAGATCGTGTTTTGTTTTGAATGGCAATTTGAAAAAACCAAATTAATAATTTAAAATGTTCAGGCCCGTAAAAGCAGAGGAAACAATTTGCTAAAAGAATTCAGAGTATTAGAGACTCAAGTGGAAAAGTACACAAATTTTGTTTTCATATATTTTTTGGCACCTTTTTGTGGCCGCAACTGCTTCAAACAACAATCCACTAACAACACTTCAGACAAAGCACATCAAATTGCAGTTGCTGTGGTGCGGTGGGTCGGTGGGTCGGTGGGTCCGAGAGACCCGCAAACACTACACAAAGTTGTTTCAACAAAACGTTTGCTTATCTTGCACTTATCTTTATCAACTTGAGGCTAACACACACACATGTGTGTGGGTGTGTGTGTGTATGTGGGTAGGGACACTTTGTTCATGCAAACTCTCGAGTTGCGCACAAACAGTCGATAATTTTTGCTAACTGAATTGACCAAGTCAGGCATTTCACTTTGGCAACATGCAGGCAAATATAAATACACGGCAAATTCAATTTGGAGTGGCCATGAGTTGTTTAGGCTATGGATTGATGTCAGAGCCATTAGGTGCACTTAAAGCCCGCAAAGCCAAAGAGGCAAGAGCGAGAGCCGGCAAAACTAGCTCGGCCAAGCAAACAAAGCAGGAAAGTTGAGCTGCGACTTGGTTTGTTGCTGGGCTTTGCTGCTCGTCTAATATTTTCGAGCCAGTTTCAGTTGATAACAAGCAGCTGAAGGAGCTGACAGACAAGTGCATTTTGTATGCGACTTTCGAGCTGCAAGTCCCATTTAAACTTAAACAAGACTTTGGCTGGCTGGCGAGAGACAACATAAATCATGAACAGACACCGACAAAAGCTCGAAAAAAGAACTAAAGAAAAGAGCTGAACTGAACGGCCAGCGAAATGTGTGAAAAACGTTTAGAGTTGGCACCAAATGTGTTCAGTGAGAGAGAGGGGGAGGATGACTGGGGGAGCTCTTCTAGGAACTGACACGGGAAGGAAGTGCTTGCCTGCCGCACAGCCACAGAGTTGAAGAAGCAGCGACATGACCAAAAACGCTCTGTGGCTTTGCTGCTCTGCTTTCCCATTTGTTTTTCTCCATTCTTAGTTGTTCTTCCTCTTTTTTTTTTTTTTGGCCTGTGCGGTAACCGCGCCAGCTAAACTTCCGGCGTAAGTGTTCCAGCTCTGGAAGCAGGAGCGCCTGCTGAAATGACTTTAAAAGGCCATCAAATGAAAGCTAAACGGAAAATCTGCTATTGCCGCTGCTGGTAACTACAAATGGCATGTAAAAGTTGAAAAACAAAAACAGCAACAACAACGACTAAAAGTGTTAAGCTCTGAGCCAATGTCTAGGCCTGCAGCTGCAGCTGCAGCTGTTGTTGTAGATTCGCAGTTAGTTTACTGCAAGTTGCAAGTTTGCTGCGGCATCTGCAGTTTGTCTGCGCAAATTGCCAGTCACTCTGTGGAGCGATAAGAGCCGATAGCCGAACCAAATTGAAAACTGCTGCGCTGTGGCGCCTCAAAGTAGGCAATACATTTACCACTTACGCCCAGACGAGCTCTGAGCAGCAGCGCAGCGCTCGTTGCCGCAAATGATTTTCAGTTTTTCTTTTTAACGTTTTTAGTGTTTCCCCCTCCCCCTCTCCATGTTTTCAATTTTCATGTATTTTCACTTTGCCTTGCACATTTCCTGTGCTAGCTTTTTTATTTTTGTTTGTTTTCAGTTTTTCGGGCTGCCCGCTCCAATGTCTGGCCCGATTCAGGTCGCAGCCCCCATCTTAGCCAGCCCAGCACATTGAGCTGTTGCCAGGGCAGACTATATATACATTTATGTTTCACATTTTCAATTTAGCTTAGTTGCCTTAAAGTGGTGAATTACGAAAAGTATTTGTAGTTTACTTTCATTAGAGAACTTTTTTATGGTTTGTATTATTTCTATTATTATTGCCAATTTTTTAATACCATTCCTATAATTTCTTATTATTCCTATAGTTTTGTTGCTTTTAACTCAAAATTATTTTAATTTATTTATATAAAATAATTTGATTACGTTGCATATATTATATAATAATATAATAATAAAAGATATTATAGTATAATTAATAATAAAATTAATTATTTGATTAAATATTTTTTTTTGGAATTTTATATATTATTATTTTTAAATATTTTATTTAATTATTACATCTTTATAACTTTTAATTTAATATAATATGATTATTGTAATTTATTTATATTTATAAATTTTTTTTTTTTATCATTTTTAATACTTGAAAGTATTTAGTAACATAAATTTTAAAATATAATATATATTATATATGCTAATTATTTAAAAGTTTTACTGTGATATTTCTTTCATTTTATTGTTTTTAATGCACATTATAATTTGAATAAATGATGAATTTCATGATTAAAGCCTATTATACAAAATATTTAAAATTTATTTCATCAATTTGGTGAGGCTTATGAATTTTTCTTAATTCTGTAATCTGCTTAACTGTCATATAAAAATATATATTTCATTCTAACTGCACAGAAATAATTTTAATGTATTCATATTTACTTCAGATATATATATTTAATATACGCATACAATTTGTCTGGCATTCGGCTTGAATTCGTTCAGTTATATATATGTATATATAAGTGTATGTATATATATATGTATATCAATTTTTAGGGCTTTGCCAATGCCAATAACAGCTGGGGAATTTGGTAAAAGAAAATTCGTTAGATCTTTTCCTTTGTTGTTGCATTATTGTCAGCTCTGCGTGATTTGGTTCTGTTTCATTTCGCTAAGTCCCTCGTTGCCGAATGCCTTTGACCATTGTAATTATTTTGGCTCGATGCGCTTTATTGCTGTCTCGTTGTGGTTGTATGGGATTGTGGTGTGCTGGTGCGGTGCGGTGCGGTGCGGTGGTGTGAATTTCAGCAAATGCTTGTTGGCCCGTTCTTTGGCCTTCATTCTTTCACGCTTTCTTTATATGCCGACACTGTGTGCGGGTGTTTGTGTGTGTGAGCTTTTATTGTGCTCATATTGGCCATGACGAGGACGTGCCACTAACTTGATTGCCATTTCAATTGACCGCAATTTTAGAATGCTTCTCCCTTTGACTCTGACTCTGCCCTTGGCCGCAATGCTGTCTATGCTGGCCAATGTCGCCGTCGTTGCCTTTTGTATCGCAACGGCCTTTTGTTAGCTTCCGCATCATTACGAGCTTTGCTCTGGGTCATTTTCGTTGGGATTTCTCCTCTCATCTCTCTCATTTTTTTCTCTGTGGAGTCCTCGTTATTTATCACTGGAGGAGTGGCTAATCTGTCCGCGCGCTGAACGAGCGTAAGTCGAGTCCTTTTGGTCATTTGTTGAAAGCAGCGGATGCAGCACAGTTGCCGGATGCATCGATAACCATTTCCTAGACACTGCCAGCCGTCCATAAAGGGAAACCAATATTTTTTTAGCTCTGGCGCTAGCGCTGGCTTGGCCAAAGCTATTAAAGCAGCTGCTGCTGTGGAATTTCAATTAGTTTTTCAGTTTTTCGGTTCGCTCTAATTGATATAAAATCAATGAGCTGCTAAGGAAATTCCATTTAAGCATTATATGCGCAATCTGATAAAGTTGTGCCACGCCCCCTTGGCCACGCCGGCCGACATTTGCAACCGCATAAAAACAATAAAGCAAAAAGGGTAAAAACCAAATGCAATCGTTGGCTTGCACTTTTTGCCTTCGCCATTGTGATTTAGTGGACAGCAAACTCTTAGCCGCACCACCGCCCACCACAAGCCCACCGCCCATCGTCCTTAGCTGCACCGCACTGCACTTTAAGTACTTTACTAGAGTTTTTTAATATGTTTTTTTTTCTGCTTTTGCATTTATACATTTTTTTTTCTTAATTTTAACGCCCTTTGTTTCGTTTCTCTTTTGCCTTTTGTTTGCCTCTCGCACGTATCACTGCACAAAGGCGCAGCGGCCATTACGTGCCTAGCCAAGTGTGCCAGCCTGTGTGCGTGTGTGTGTGAGTGTGTGTGTGTGTGTGTGTGTGTGTGTGTGAGTGCATGCAATAATGATTGGAAAGTTTCGCTTTGCAGTTGCGTTCAAAAATTTAGTGCATGCGGACGTCCCAGCCGTAAATATTTGGCAAGCGCCACACCGCCAACACCGCCAGCGCCGTGGCACAGCCACTAACGGCACATTTACATAACAAAACTGCATGCAGAGCAGCCATTAAATAATTAGAAATGTCTCTGTGAGAGCGTGTGTGTGTGTGTGTGTGTGTGTGTGTGTGTGTGTGTGCGCTGGAAGAAACTTTGCGCAACGCCTTGGCCATTAAAGCGTAATCAACTCTCAAAATCATTGGCGCCAGGCTGGCAGACCTAAAAAAAACTATAAGTTAAAAAAGCAAGCTAAGAGCAATGCTCGAATTTATGAATACCCTATAATTATGTTATATATATATTTTTTTTTTTTTTAATTCATAATTTTTCTATTGCAATTATCCCAATGGTGTCTATGATCTTCTCATTTTCCATTTCCATGTCATTTCATTTCTTCCTCTATTCTATTCTCTTCTTTGTCTGCAACTAAAGTAAACTCCAAATTTTCTCAGTGTGAATGAACTTTTTGATCTCTGGCTAAAGTTGATTGGGGCAACCTTTGGCAGCGAATAGCTAGGCTCTGTGGAGCGTCTGCTTGGGGCTGCAGGGCGCTTGGCGGGGTGGGGGGAGTGCACCTTAACGGAAAACTTTTGCAGTGCATTGTCGTAAATGAAATGGTTCGCGTTTTGGGGTTAGTTGCTGTCATAAATTTTTACTGACTTCTCTGACTGTGCCCATTTGACCTCGCACATTTCCCACATTTCCCACTGTGTAGCTGCTCTCTCGCTCTAATTGGCAGCATTTCATAAATGCAATTGAGTTTGCATTCGGAATGCGTGTTTCTCCCTCTTTTGTTTGATGGATTACGTTTAATTGCTCGTTAAGTAGTTTTAATGCCCCGCGCTGATTGGCTCAGTATTCCACTGCAGTTGCAGTCGCAGTTGGCTTAAAGCTGCACCGAATTGTGGCAACAGCGAGCGAGTGGTCCAATTTAAGTCACAATGTTGTCAGACACCTTGAGGGGCAAAAAAAAACGTGGAAAAAGCAGGAAAAAATATCAACGACAACCGCAAGTCAAATTGACTCTGGCTTTGACACGTTGACATACGATAAAGGTATTTGGCGTGAGGGCGTGAGGGCGTGTGGGCGTGTGGGCGTGTGGGCGTGCCGCACACGTATTGCTTACAGCGTTGTCAAATGGCATTTTCATCACAGTCCTCGTACCAAGGGCGCCAGCAAGGCGTGATCCAGGCTTCCTGCCGCTCTCCTCCACTCACATTCGAGTGCCTCATGTCATTATGTATATTGGAATCTGTGGAAGTTAGAGGCTGGCAGCGAATGGATTGGCATGATGAACGAACTTACGAAGCAGGAGCCAGGAGGTTTCGGCTCTGGCTGTGCTTACGCTGGTTTCACACTGATTACACAAACGTGAGTTAGCTGCTTTCAGCTTTGCGTTCTACATGCAAACATCACTTGCCAAACTTTATTTTCATTTGGCGGGCTCATACATTTATTCATATGTGTATGGGCTCCTCTCTCTGTGTGTGTGTTGGTTCCTCTCTCTCTGCCTGTGTATGCTTATACATTCACTCATGTACTCATTCATTTACATCATTTGTATGTTGTTAAGTCAGCAAAATTTAACGTACTTCGCTTTTCTGATTTGCACTTACTCATGCTACTCTCTCTCTCTCTCTCTCTCTCTCTCTCTCTCTGCTTCTCTCTCCTCTTTCTCTTGTTTGGCACTTGCCAAATTGGGTTCTGATTTTGGGCACCTTATCTCTGCGTATGTGTGCGAGAGTGGCTTTCACTGGATTTCCTTTATGTGCGTCATGCTGAAACATTTTTCTTCATTCTCAGCAGTTCGGCTTTTTTTTTCTTTGCTTTGCATTGAAAACATTTCTGCGGAATTGAGAAAAGTTGTTGGGTAATATTTGTAAGTTCTCTTAATATTTTGCAGTGATTTGCAAAATTAAGCTAACAGTTTTTAATTGGGCCTCAAATGGTCTGGCTTTAGCTTCTTCTCGCTCTCCTTCTCTTTCTCTTTTCACTGACTCTAGCAATGATGTCTCAAGTTTTTATTCCATATTTACATTAAATGTAGCGTTTAGACGATGCCAACTTTTCTGATGCGTTGCTTTTAATATATATGTATATATGTATATATATTGCAAAAGTTATTCATAATATGCTTCGTCAGTCTTATAACGAGCTTCTTAAATCTAAAAGTTAGTAATTCCTTTTGATAAAGCTTAAACAAACTCTGTGAGGAGTGAGTGCAGCTGAGCTACGAAAAAAAAATTTGCTATAGATATTATAGTTGAATACTTTTTGTTAAAAACTTAGTTTGTCATAGAGAAAACTTTTAAGTCGGCTTCACTTTAAGCTTGCTGTAGCCTTAGAACTCTGATGTCTATTATTTGTTTAGTGAATTCAATGTACGACTTGTGAAATTGATGTGCTTAACTCTGTTCTCTGTTTAACTAGCGTAACTTTTGTTGAACTTAAGTCAATATACAGCTAGTTCTATCATAACATTTGTTCATGTAGTTTTAAGTAAATTCAAATTTGTTTTAATACACTACAATGTATTGTTTGTATTAATCTTTAAGAATTTTAACAAGAGACTTTGACTGTTGTGCTGTCTACTACTATTTACATGTTTGACCTGTCGTAGTTGCAGGTGGAGCATTCACAGTACGATTGACTGTAATTTGATCAACTTTGTGAGTGTTAGATTTTTTCTTACTCAGAGTGGGGTTTTTTCTAATCAAAGAGCTTAGGAATGAGCTCTATAAGTAGTGCTGCATTTATTCTTTTTGAGTATATAAACAGCATAGAGCCACACTAGGAGCAGTATTTATCTGAATAAAACTTACTTAGAATTTTTATAAACTAGGACTAAGCGACTCTGCTTTCATAAGAAAATTTCTATTGCCATGGTTTCATAGTGTTTGTGTTTTAAGCATCGAGGGTTTTATTGATCTGTCTATAATCCATAGTTTGATATTGGAAATGATCATAAATTCCCAAATGCCACAGTCCACTATGAGGAGTCTGAAAGTGGCCCTCAATAACATATTTATGCCTGAGAATATTGTCAATTTAGACAATTTACAGAGCTGTCAACGCTCGTTAGTTTCTTTTGATGCTCCAGCTACCAACACCTGATTAGAATGATCGAGCCGCTGTAAGAACTGGAGACGAACGAATCGAATGACCGCAATCGCTTTGCAAATAGAAATCTCCTACAAAACCTATTTAAGGAATCTATTGTGGCCCTCAAAGTATAATGTCAGACGTAGCGCCATTTGCTATGCTGTAAAATTGGGGCATATTGTGTATCGAATATAGATTTAATTAATTATTTAATTTAATTTTATTCTATATTTTCTTCAGCTCAGGAAATACTTTCATCTTAAATGCTAAGAAATTAAAGTCAATTGCTTCAGCTAGCTTAAAGCTTACTTTGCTTCATTCTTGATATGTTCGAGCGACTCTGCGTTTTCCTATTTCACTTTTGATAAAGAATAGAATGAAAACTAACTAAAGATGCGCCTTTGGCTTGTTTTCCTGTCGTTGGCTGTCATTAACATTTGCCTTTTCTTGGTTCACTTGAGCGCTGGCTGTTTCTCAATCATCTGCGCTGTCTGTCTATCTGTCTGTCTGTCTATCTGTCTGTCTGTCTATCTGTCTGTCAGGCGGTGCAGAGAACAGTTGCTGCTGCCATGCCTCCAGCATTGGCATGTCTGCAAGAAGTTGTACGAGGTACAACTCCCCTGCCAATCAGACGGGAGCAGGAGTCGTTCTATGTCTTTCTAGCTGCAGGCAGCATATCGTTGTCGAAGCGTAGACAGAAAACGCGCATTGAGTGGCCTCACACACACACACACGCACACATAAACACAAACACAAACATGCTTTGTTACAACACATTGACATTTACGCAACATGTCCCTGTTGCATGTTTGCAATTTGCATTTGCAAATAGTTGCAAAAAGGAACATCAAATGTGGCAAATGCGCCACGACAGGCGCATGCATTAGTTTTGGACTTGCGGCACAGTTGGTTGGGACAAGGGCGGGGAGGGGGGTCTGGTGTTTTGCATCAGCTTTGTTTTGGGGTTGCGCCAAAAGGCCACCCACAGCTGACTTTGCTCCCCGAAAACTTTGTAAATATGCATGCAAATTTTTGCAGCGCTCGCAATGCTTTCAATTTTGCTGCCTTCCTATTTACACACACCCACACACACACACACCCACACACACACACACACATACCCTCGCCCCCACATGCATGTATGTTTCGCAGTTTTAGTTACAGTTTCGGTTTCATGTTTACCATGTTGCGGTTGCCCCGCGCTGCAGCTGCAGCTGTTGTTGTTGTTGCTGTTGCGTGCTTTTTGATAGGTTGCGGGCTGCAGTCGTTGTTGTTGGCTTAGTTGTTGCATAATCAAACTTGGTATTTTCATAAATGGTGGGCGAACAGCATCGCCGCTAACCAATGCACTTGATAGCCAATATACCCATATTGTTTTCCTCGGCTTGCTTACGGTCTGCTATGCATCGGCCAACTCAAAGACTGGGAGTCAACAGCTATTTTGGCAGCTGCTCCTGCTTCTGCTTCTGTAGTCTGCAGTGGCCCATCCAAACGTTTTGTAGCCTTCGGCATTTTTCATTTCAATGTCGCCTTCTCCCTCTCTCCCTCTCTCTCTCTCTCTCGCATACATTTTTGGAATATTTGTGGCTGCTGGTGTTAATTTGCATGCCCGCAAATGGCAACTGAATTCGTCAGTCTTTAGCATATTGGCAAATTAGCATATTGAGCTCTGGGAACGAGAGAATCTGTTATAAGCCATGTTATTTTTCTATGCATACATTGTTTGCACTTCAATTAATGCATATATACATCAGTTGCTCCCCAACTGCCACGGCTACTCCAACTCCAACTCCAACTTCAACTCCAACTCCAATTCCCAGTCTTACTCTCCACACACACAATTCTCACAGCTCATAAAAATTGTTTCGTTGTGAGACGAGCATTTGCTATGCAATACGAGTTTTTCTGAAAGCTCGATAAGAAATGAAATTCCGTATATCTGGAAATGCTGTTAGAAAATTGTTTGTCGGACTGCAAAATGTTGCAAAATGGTGTTGGGTTTTTTGTCCGAGCTATTTCTTTTGTTTTTTAGCTCGAAAATTTTAATTAAAATGCAAGACGACTGAGCAAAAACTTGAGAGTAGACGGAAATTCTTTTTTTTTTATTCTAGATGTAGAGGCTGTCACAAAAGAAATCATGTGATATTCTGTTTTATCTCCTCCACCTCTGTAGCCCTTTTTCCTCAGACTTCTTCTTTTAGCAAATATTTGACTGGCAGAAGTAAGAGTATCAAGTATCTGGTTATTTGTTATCTAATTTTTCCATTCCATCTTTCTATTATTCAATTCTAATGTGCTTTCAATCTATTTCTAAAGGCAAACTCGGTTAGTAACTCTCCGAAATGTTCATTAAAATGTAACACGAGTTAGTTTTCTTCCTCAATTGGGTTGGACTAACGAGAAATTTCAATTTAAACACAGCTCTGGCTATTTCGGTTGATCTTGTGGTGCTTAGGTGTCCTGCTATGCGCATTACTTCTCCTCACTCCTACCCAGCTCTGCCCCGCACTCTGCCAACCGCCGTTTGACAGAGCCAAAAATTCGGAAATTTATGTGCGACATTTTGTCTCTGGGCCTGAGCTCCACACATACGTTTTACGAGTATTTACGACTGTTTCAACCCGCAGCTGTTTTTCGCGTGCCCGTTTCTCGCTTTATCAGCACTTTGTTACGCCCTATACGTGCGTGTGTATGTGTGTATGTGTGTGTTTGTGCGTGTCTGCTGCGTGTGGATTTAATTTTTTTTTTTTATGCCTGCCTCCATATTTTATCGCTCAGTTATATATAAAATGAAATTTTTGTGCAAAAATTGAAATATTTATTGATGTGCTTTTTTTCGCTTTATTTTGTTTTCGCTTTTTTTATTTTTATTTATTTTTTTTGTGCTGTGTTTTCACAGCCTCGGTGTGGAGTCTTCTACACTCGTCTTCGTCGTTGTCGCCATTGTCCTTACGTTGTCCTTGCGTCAAGTGTCAAACGCTGCTGAGTGGCCAACGCCGTTGCCAGTTTCCGTCCGTCCTCGCACCACCAAAACGCCCCTCCCTCCTCCACCACACCCCCCACCCGCTACACTTATTGAGGTTTATTTGCGTTGGCGGCAAAGTGTCTCGTCGCTTGGTGTCGCCCCCGCTTCACTGCCAGCCAGCTAGGCAGCCACCCTGCCCGGCCTCCTCTCTTTGGCCCTGCTTTACTTTGTTACGTTTTCTGTTTGTTTTGCATTATTTGCCGTCCCGACTCCAGGTCTGTGGTTGCCCCGGCCAGCTCTTGCCACATTTTACTTATATAATATATACACACATATATATTCAGATATTTTGCAATGCTTGCTGTTGTTGTTGTGCATATCTTATGAAATTGTTTATTTTCTGCTGCTGTGCGTGTGTTTGAGTGTGTTTGGCAGTAAAATGTTTTCATACTGCCCAACAACCCAAAGCACTCCGGATGCCGCAGCTCCTCACACACATTTTACACTCTCAGCCACGCCCACGCCCACACTCCATCGTTTTCGTCGAGTGCATAATGGCTGTTTACTTTTAGCCATCCTTTTTGCCACTTTCTGTGTGTGTGTATGTGTGTGTGTGTGCCTCCTTTCCCCGCCCACCCCTGCCTGATTCACTTTGAAGTTCAGCCGCCTGCTCTCGACTGATGCTAACTAAACTCAATGATTTTCACTTGCTTTCGTTTGCCTTTTTTGACAAGTCTTTGGCTTGCTTTTCTTTTTTTTTTTGGATTTGATATCCTGTATTAAGCTATACAAAGGGCATATTGTGTGGGCAAGCATCAGATATTTAGCTCCAAATGAAATTGTCCTTAAATTGCTTGCTAGGGTTTGAGGTGAATCTGAGAGAGCTGAGGACTTTTTGCAGGGTATACCAGAAGCTAAGCACGCCCCTCTCCACTTTATTCCTTTATTTCCTTTATACGCCTTCATTAAAGGGCTGTTAAAAGTGGGCAAATAACAGGTCTTTGCCATAACAATGCCAACTTCTCAGTCTCTAATTTGTATGCACTTCATAAGAGACTTTGAAAAGGTGTTGAATTTTACGCCTGAAACTTTTAGTTATGTGAGTGGGTAGTGTGCGTGTATGCGCGTGTGTGTGTGTGTGTGTGTGTGTGCATGTTTGTGTATACTTTGAATTATAGACATTTACAGCTGGCAGTTTGTAGTTGGCTCTACTAAAAAGATTTGCATAAGGCTTAAGTCTTTAAGTTAAACATCAGGACACAGCACAGCGTACATGAATGCGTGTGCGTGTGCGTGTGTGTGTAGCTGTGCGTGTGTGTGTGTTGTGTCTCTAACAAGTCACAGCAAAGCTGGGCAGGAACACTAATTGGTCGTGTCACCATCACGTAGCCAGTGTCAGAGGCAGAGCCAAGGCTGGATGCCTGAGCTAGCAGAGTGAGCGCTGCTCTTGTTGCGCTGCACAGGCCATTCACAAATATTACGTATACGTATTGTAGTTAGAACATGGCAATCAATGCGCAAGGAGACGTCACTAGCTTAGCCAACTCTGTGGCTCTTGTTTGGTCTGGTGTTTGCCTGAGGCTTTGGGCCAACTGTTTCGCCAGCCTGATGTTTATCCTGTTGGCATATTTGCCTTACACACACACACACACACACACATACACACACACACACACACACACACACGCGTGCTTGGCTGCTGTGCGTGCATGTAATTTATTTTATTTGGCATTTATTTTTTATGCTCATGCGAAAGTCAAAAGCTTTCTATGCAAATATGTATCTACGGCATATGCCAAAAAGTGCTTCGCTTTTTGTATCTTTTGTGGGCGTAGTATCTGAGACAGTTGACAGTCCGTTTGCCTCCTGCCGCCCGCCGCCTTCAGCTTGCCGCTTGCCATTTGTTGTTTCTCTTTTGTCGTTTCTCGTTTGTCGTTTGTCGTTTGACTGCTGCTCAGCCAGGGCTTATTAGCCTGTTTGTTTTTGTGTTTTGTCCTGTCTTTGGTCTGTGTGTGCGCTGCGTGTCGAGCAGATGCAGTTGACCTCAAGCTCCAACCTGGAAGGGGCTTACGCTTGTCTTTTGGTTTTGCTTGACGTGCAGCATATATAAGTGTATATACATATATATTTTTTATACAATATGCATCGGACCGTGTGTTTCCTTCAGAGCATTTCCTTTTGCATCTCATCAAAGCTGCAAATTTGATAAATCTTTCGTTTTCTATTTTATTTGCTTAAAATATAAATGTAACAAAGGCAACAACTTTTGACGTACAAAATATAAATTGCATCAAATATAAATTACAAAAGTAATTCTCGATTTGGTTTGCAGCCTCGAGTCTATTTTTAAATTGTCAAATACGACAATGAGAGAGAAAAACGTTTTATTTATATTCTATATATATGAGAAATTCAATTATTAAAATATATACTTAAGCCATATTTATATTTACAGTATATTTTTATATAATTTCTTACGTTTAGTTAAAATGAAATTTGCAAATAAAATTTATTTGACCAGAAAGTTCAGTACTAAAAATCGATTACAAAAAATGCAAATAAAAATATTTTTGTCATGGAATAAATTCAATTAATTTTTATATACATATATTTACATCATATTTATAATTACAATATACTTTTATATTAAATTAAATTTAAATGTGCAAGTATCATTTATTTGAACACAAAGTTCAGTTTGTTCGCATTGAAAATCTGAAGAAAAAATTCAAATAAAAATCTTGTTTATGCAATAAATTCAACAAATTTAATTTATTTTTCTAAGATTTTTATTCGAGTGTAGCCCTGAGATTTCCGTTTTATGCTTGCCTTAACTGCAATACAATTAAGACCAGTTTCGTTGAGATGTGGATGCTCTGAATGTTTTCTCAATACCTGATATAAAAAAAGCTTTGCATTTTACTAGATGAAAATGTAGCAAAAATGTCTCATGAATAAATGCATTTGCGGGCAGTCTTTTTACGGTCAACTTGCACACACACACACACGCACACACGCAGCAGTGCACATGTGTGTGCAAATCCTTAGCAAATATGGTAAAAGTCAGGGATTAGAGTGAACCATTTGAAGCAGATGCAAGCTTTCAGCTTTTGTTAATATTTTACAATGCTTTTAGGTTCGAAATATATATGGCTTCACACGTACCTTGTAGTACAGGTAAAACTAACGTTAAATAAACGCTGGCATATAGTAGTTCCTGCTGCTGCTCATGTAATGTAGTAGTTCCTGGAATTCTGTATTTTCAGTTATCCGAGAGCATACACAAAGTTGGAGAGTTGGCAAAATATTTGCACTACGAAATGACAAATTAATTGTGAAAATGTAGCGCCTGGCGCTTTTAAAGCAGAAGTGCAAACAAATTTTTCGGTGCAAACAAAATTGCAGAGACGCTTGTCTGCCAGCTCCTGGACCAAGAATTTCAGGGTCTGCCATCCAGCCGTTTTACGGCGGCTGGCAAATTAAATTCCTTGCGTGGACAGCATGCTGGGCAGGGCTGGGTCGCAACATGAGCACAAAGTAAACAAAGATGTACGACAAATGCAATAACAGCAACAACAGCAGCAGCTACTACCACTATTACAACAAAGGGTGGCTGTTGACTGGGGGTAGAGCGAGGTAAAACATGGACAGCAACTACCACAACAGCAACAACAAGCAGCAGCAACAATAAGAACAACAATTGCCAGTTACATGCCACGTTGAACTCATAAAAAGCGCTTTTACTTCATTTGGACGAAGTGAATACGCTGTCCTGGCTGGGTCCTGATTGAGCACCATGAAGATAGTTTGTTGCAGCATAGAGGTTAGCTAGAGCTTGACTAGGGATTCGTTTAGTTCATGATGCCGGAGACACAGCGACAATTTGCATTCTGTTGGCTCTGCTGCGCGACTGTGTGATACTCTGCTGCACATTCAAGCTGAAAGACTCCGAAATATATCTAATATATATATATATATATATATATATGCTTGGGCTCACGAATTAATATTGCGTATACGTAATGTAAGCCTTTTAGTCCAATTGTGTTACGCATTTATCAATTCTAGACAACTCATATAACCGTATTACATTGCTGACTATTGAACTGCGTCGAGCTTTATATTTGAAAACATTTCACAATTATTTGCTCAGCTGGCTCAGCTGCTGCCAGTTCGTTTATTTGTTCAACTCAAAGAGGCAGAAGAAACAAATGTTATTATACAAGCCGAACAGAAATAACTATAAAATGTTCAGTCCAATTCGCATTGTTAGCAAATGAGAAGGCAGCCAAGTTTAAAATGAATTTCGCTTTTAATCCAGGGGATTTGAAGTGTTTAAGTTGATTCGTCGACTTACCTCAAAATGCTGTAAAATATTGATATTTGTATTTGCGTGTTTGACAGCTGGATTTTCCACTCTTTGCTTGTGTATTGAATTGCCATCTGCAAATAGATATGAGCATAAACAGTAATTAAAACCAATTTCAGGCTGTTGAATTGCAAACTCATTAAATCAAAGCCAAATTGTGCAAATAGATGTCAAAGAGTTAGCACTGGGGCTTATTTAAATACAATACATTGCCTGAAATGTAAATCTTCATAATATTTATATTGCCCTGCATTTTGTATACTGTGTAATCGGGTATGCTGCGATAATTTCCATAGAATTGAGAGTTTCTGAATGCAATATGAATTCCAAAAGGTATTGTGGAATAATACAAAAATAAAATATTTATTGGTATATAAAATATTATTTTTTCTTAAAACTGTTGGCACTTCAAATGTTATTCCAAGTAGAGGATATTGCCAGCGCATGTATTCAGCCTTTTTTTTTTTTTGGTTGCCTATGCTGTGATTATTCTCATTTTGAAAATGCAAAATCAGCTATGCGTAACCAGAGCAAACGGTTCAGATATCAGCTCAGCTTCTTGTTTTTCCCTCCTATTTATAGTTTGTTTCCAAAGCGAATGGGTGGGAGTGACTCCCATTTTTTTTCGTTGTTGCTGCAGCCCCATGTAAGAAATTCAAATGGAAATGGAGAGTGGAAAAAGTCGTTTTGTATAAATATTAATGAAGTAGGCCATAGAAGTGCGAGGCGTTCTATTGAGTGGGTCGTTGCTCGTTGCTCGATGCTATTGAATGGGGCATTTTGTAACAAGAAATTCTGGCCTATTTACAGGCTACAGCCTCTCTCTCTCTCTCTCTCTCTCTCTCTCTCTGTCTCTGTCGCCTCCCAGTCTCGGTCTCGGTTTGTGAGCTTTGCTGTTATTGGAACTTGACTCTTGTTTGTGCTCGCATATATATTGCTCTGCTGCTGGCTGTTGTTGTTGGTTTTATTGTTGTCCTTGTTTATTTGCATAAGGGCCCAATAAGCAACGCATAATGGAACCAGAAACGAGCTCGAATTTTCTCTTTAGCTCGTTATTAGTGGCTGGCTCCACGCATCAGCGCTCCAAACATGATGCAGCAAATGGCGTGTGTACTAAATGCGTAATTACTGGACCAGTTCAGGCTGGTATCCATGCTCGGGTCTGACGATAATTCCGCCATCGAGCGCAACATAGTCCAACTACATAAATACCAGCACTTATATAGAGCACATATTGTATTCCTAATCAAAGCGAAATCTTATTAGAGCATCAAGTACGATTTTTTTGTGCAATTAGAGTTTCTTTTCTTACTCGAGGTCATTTGCAATATTTCTAATTGCAAATGACATTTGGCTGCGAGCACCGACGCAACTTGATTGCACAGTCAAAGCTCATCAAGGGGATGCAGTTAACGGCAATACAAATGCGTGCGGGTTTTCTGCGATAGCTAAATATCCTCTCAACTGTTGTTGTGCTCCACACTTGTGGAGCCACACACATACACACGCACGCACACACATAAGAGCCCCGATTAGAGCGACAAAACACAGCCCGATGCCGTAGTAGTCCATTAAAATCTACTCAAGTGCACTTAAACGCTTCCGAGTGCTTTGCAGCACTGCAATGGCATAAAAGACCAAATTCGAGTTGACTAAGGTCCGACTTGTCAAGCCTTTGCTCAAATGCGAATTCAAGCTCTCATTCACTCTCTTAATCGGTCGGCCATGCATACGCCGATTAAATCCGATCTAAGTGCTTAAGTATGCTATTATAAAGTTATGCCAGGCAGGCAGCAGGAGAACAAGTTGAGGCTGCAAGTGGAATGTGAATCTGAAGCCAGAATTGGCATAATATATGTATATTAAGCTTGAACTGCAGTCTTTAGTCAGTTAATGAGAACTATTTTGGTTTGCAGACAACCATAAGTGTTGTAAGTTAGAAAACGTAAATTAAATCAATATTTGATATTATCTTGTTAGTTGCCTATGATTTCATAGATATGTTTATAACCAACTTTAGAAGAACGCGCAGCTACTTTTATTAATGTTAGCATAAATACATTTTCTAGTATAAGACACGCTCAGAGAGAATCTTACTTAATTTAAATACAATAGCATATAGACACTTTCTTCACCTCTTCTCAGTTGCGATTCCTCATCATCATCATGGATATGCTATAGATGAGCTTAGTTAACTGCAATGAATTTATATATGAATTCAAGCCAATAGATTACACGAAATCCAACTCGCTTGCCTGCAGCGCCGTGCCCAAGCTGAGAGGCACAAGACCGAGCAGTACAATGATTTTCATGTTCTGCGCCCTGTGCAGCATCACCCTATATAATTTGCGCTGGTTGCAGTTTAGCTCGTGCCAACTCAGACAGGAGACGGTCTGATACACCTGGTCGTACTGCAAAATAAGAATGTCAATTAGCTCGCACGCAGGCAAAGACTCCGTAGCAAACTGACAGCGAATTCGATTTGGGTGCCCACAATGCAGTAGACAGACATGGAATAGGCGCTAACCAGGAAGAAGATGGCCGAGATCAGGTCAAACTCATTCAGATTCACGCATAGGCAAATCACAATTGAGACCGAGGCGGCAAACACCTGAGCGACGATCAGATTATCATAGATCTTCTCGACCAGTTCGCAGTAGCTGAAATGCATCGTATTTAAAAGGAATTTTCGAAGGAAGGCAATCCACTTGACTCACTCAACGAATAACTGATGCCATTTGATCAAGTCCATGAGCAGGGCTTGTATATCGAAATCCTTATACTCGCCAACATTGCACAGATATCGGGACTGCTCTTTGCGCTCGAGTGCCTCGTTCAATGCAGCCGCCTTCAGCTGGAAGATGTCGGCGAATGTTTGGATCTGGATGAGGGCGAGCAGGACCAACATGTCGCCCAAATAGAAGCCAATGCCACCCACCACCTCCGGTATCATGTGCTGCAGATACGTGAGCCCATAGCCAATGTTCGAGTCGATCGACAGGCCCGGTATCTCATATGGCATAACGGTGATGCGAATGCCCTTGTAGAAGAGCAGCACCAGCGGAATCAGCAGCATTATAAGAAACGTTATCGAGTAGCCGACGAAAATGATGCGCTGTATTTTGTTCACCCGATCGATGCCGAAGTTGAGAGCGCTGATGTAGTCCACGCCGCGCTGCTCGTAGTCTTCGCATATCTTAATAATGAAATGCAACAGATCCCTGATGGGCGTGTGCCTGAGCAGTATGGTGAGCAGCTTGGCCGATCCGCTAACGAGGCCACCGAGCATAATGCACGATTTGATGCCCTCCAGCCAGTTCCGGCGCGCCTCCATGAAGCCCCAGTAGACGCCGAACACCGCATAGGTCAACGGCGCCGATATTGTGATCCAGGTGCGAAAGATGTACTCCTTTTTGACCGTCAACATATCCAATCCCAGCTGCTGGGCCACGGCGTTGATGTGCTGCACCAGTCCCTGCATGCGCTGCGAGGGCTTCATATTGACTGTTTGCTGGCCGAGCCAGCGGGATTGGCTTTTATAGCCCGAGAATGCTAATTGCTCTTGCGGTGGTCTTGCAATAATTACTTAATAATGTTGTCATTGATTTTGTAATTACTGCAAATATGTGTAATTGCAATTCGATTCCCATAAATCAAGGCTGTGCGACATTATAGTAAATTGCTTTTAAATGTCATCCAAACGGCTTTTATAGTGAGCAATATGCACTGCACGTCATCAGGACAGCGCACTCTTCAAGTTCACCTTCCTGTTGAATGATTTCTATATCTTCTTAAAAGTAAGTTCTACATTATTTCCGCCCAAATTCGGTTCGATTATCCGATTATAATTAATAATATAAGTTAACAAATTTGTTACCAAATTGTTGTGTAGATCGCAAAGTTTATTCTCTTCAAGAAAAAAATTATTATAGGGAAATATGTAGTTTTATCGAAGATTGAAGCTTATATATTACGCCGTACAGGCTAAAGGCGGCCATTTGAGAGATATCATATGCAAAAATGATTTAAATATGAATATATAGAAAATATAACAAATTCTTAGCCATTGGCATATCCCTATACCCAGAATCTCTCTAACAATATCACTCAGGAATCAATTACTGCCGCTTATGCTATATGCCAGAGTATTAACAATTCGAAAAAGCTTATGGCCTTCTCTGTGGCTGCTAATGTTGCCCCTGAGAATTATTATATAGATGAGTAATTGCGAGCACTGCAGCATGGACTCCTGCATTTGTGCAGCACTGGCTGTGCTGCAAAGGCACGTAAAATGCAATGTCTACGGCCCGTACTTTATGGCCATCTGTGATTTATGCCCTTAAAATGGCCATTAAACTGCAACGGAACACATTAAGCTGCAAGCTGTGCAACTAGTTGCATGCAGCAACAATGTTAACTATCAGCACTGTTGAGGGCTCCTGTCGGTTCACCTGGGCAGCAGCTCCGTTTTGGCTTGGCTCTAATTAAATTTAAAAGCGTTTTAGGGCCAAGAGCGTAAATGTTTATTTTATTTGTTTTGTTTATCTTTGGAAAATGTATTTTATTTTCAGTTTCGGGACAGTGCTTAGCAAAAGTTGTTGGGTATCGAAAGAAGTTGCAAAACCATTAAATGGCAGCTAAAACTTGAGAGCCTTCGGCTGTTGGCAGTTTGTTGGCCCAGTTTTTTATTTGATGCCAGCAGCACGTCAGGACATTTGTTTTTATTGCTGCCATGTATGTATGTGTGTGTGTGTGTGTGTGTGTGTGTGTGTGTGTGTGGGCGGATGGGTTGATTGTACTGCGCCCGTTGTGCTATCCCTGAACGGCAGACGGTAAGTCGCAACTAACGAGGCCATCAACAGGATGCGGCACCAGCACAAAAGCCGATTGCAGCCAGCTATGTGATTAGAGATGGAGATTGGCTGCTTGAAAAAGAGGACGACAGCAGAAAGAGGTAGAGGCCGACTTCCTGGAGGGCTGGAGCAATGCCTTTAACTGTAATTGCCTCAGCCGTGCCTCATCGTGCCCTACTGCCTGGGTGCACAAATTAGGCTTAAACGCCTTTGAGGGCATAACTCTCTCCCACTTGCTCAAAATACATTTGGTAGCTCTCTCTCTCTTTCTCTCCGACTCTCTCTCTCTCCTCCTCTATTTCGGCGTTGCTCTTTCTCACTTAGGTTTTAGATTGGATTTAGTGCAAGGCTTCTCCTTTTTTTCTCTTTTTCGGTAGCATCATCGTCTGCTAGGCAGATAAGCAGCTGAATTTAAAGATTAGTTGAGTGAAAGCCATTCGAAGTGGATTATGGCTTGCAGTTTACGAGTGAATCTAATTTAGTTTTATTGCTGCTTGTTGCTTGAGCATACTTTAAAGGAAAATCAAATGAAATAGGCAAAGAAATGTCTAATAAGATATGATACACAGATAAGAGCATAGTGTACGGATCTCGATATATATTTTAACATGGTTTTCTTCTCTGTCTGACACTCTGTGTCCATTCCCTCGCACATGCATTTCAAATATTCCGGACACGCTCATAAACAATCATTTAATGGCCTATGAACAGCAGCTGTTACAATCTCATCTGTGTGCGAAGCATAGAAAGCGAAAATGATAAAAAATGTATACCCTGTATTCAGCTAATTGAAAGGTGGCTGTGAATTTTGACTCTGAGTTTGCTTCAGTCTCTCTTTATACAAATATATAGCAGCATCTATGCATGCCCATCTAGGAGGTATCTGATAGTCGAGATTAATTTGATTATGTTTTGCTTACGCCTGTTGTCTTTGGTTGATCATAAAATTAGCATTTTTATGCAACTCTCACACAAACACACACAAACACACACAAACACACACACACACACACTCACACACACAATTAGGCTAGAGTGAGCGGAGCTGGTCTCATTCATTTCTGTTTATTTAGTGGGCGGGGCAGGCATGCCAAGTTGTTCCACTGTAAAATGGCGCACATAAAGTGAACTTTAATGACTGGGTATGTTGTCTGATAGTTGGGCAATGTGCTCACATTTACATGCACGTTAAATGACCAGACAGACAGGTGCTGGCAATGGGCGGGCGTGGCAGCGCCAAGGATGTTGCTCTAGCCCCAGAGTCGATACGTTTTTGGCTGCCCCAATGGTCATTACTTGGCAAGCGTTTAAGTCGCCTGAGCCGTTGAATTTTAATGGCCAGCATCGAGTGGGGCGCTGAGACCGGCAGAGTCTGGACCCCGGCACACTTGGAGTGTCGTTAAGAGCAGCAATGAAACTCAGCTGGACTCGTGCACGCCGGCCAAAAATACCCCGAATCCAGCTCACGGCCAAAGGCGGGCTGGGCGTGCAGTACGCTTTCGGTTACGGTTACGTTAACTTTTACGGTCTTGTCTGATGCCAAATGGCGATTCTGACCATTGGCTGCAATTAAACTCACACGCCCAATACACACACACACACAGCCAGACAGACAGACACGCACACACTCATCTGGCGTGTTAATTGAGGTAAATTACGTAATTTTTTATTGTTATTTTGCTTTCTTTTTTTTTTTTTTTTTTTTTTTTTTTTTTTTTGTTGGTTGTCTCCGCCAGCGCCAGTCGAATGGGTTCATGTGGAAATTTATTTGTTTAATTGCATTTTTTCAGAGCGCCCCAAAAAGTATGCTATAAAAAGTGCACGAGCCAGGCATAAGCCGTAAATTTATTGTGCTGCCCTCTTCCATAGGCGCTGCACTTAATGAAATTTATAAAATATATGCGATACCAGGCTGAATTGCATATTTATTAGCGAGCACTGTTCGAAATACCCTGTAAATACTGAGGAAATTGATGCGCTTGCAGAATGATTACCAATTTTGTCAGGAAGATAGCTTTATCAAGATAATATTGGTGGAAAATGTTTATAGAAAATAGATAATGTTATAAGTTATTTATATGATATAAATATATAATATATATTTTTTAATTTTTTATTAATATGATATATTTTTTTTCTGTTAGTTTATACTTTTATTATTATGAAGTAGAGAATATGTTCTTCAAATTTTATATTAAAATTTATTATTTTTATACAGAAATATATTATATAAAATGAGCATATTTTAATATAATATATTTATGTATACAAATAATTATAAATTTAATTATAATTTCATTATAATTCATTATATATTATTCTTTACTTAATTTTTTTAGATTATAAATAAAGGTAGCACTTTTTGTTTCAGCTAAATCTATGTTGACAATAAATATTATTCATTCTAGAATACATTTTGTGGTATAACAAATATAAAAAGTATTTAGTTATGAAATTTGCAAGATTTATGTTATAGTTTCTTGGAGGATTTTAGTGTGGAGGATAAAATATACAAGCTTAGCCATATTTCCCCCTCTTCTTTTCATGCCCAAGTACAGGGCATATCACAGCAAAAGCAAGAAGCCCATTCGTTTAGCGCTTCAATTGTCTCACCCTTATCCGAGTCCCAAAGCGTTGAAAACTTTGTTCTTTATTAAAGCCAAAGCCTTAAGTCATAGACACCGCATTATGCCAGACATGTGTACTCTATCTGGCTAATGCATGTGTGTGCGTGCTTGTGTGTGAGTGTGTGTGTGTTTATGCTTGTTGCTGTTATTGCAGAACTAAGCGATTGTCTGCGTTTCTGTTTTGTGTTGTGTTTTGTTTTTCTGCTTTGTTGCTGCAGCTGCTTTTCCCTTTGCTTTTGCTCGGCTCTGCGTGCGCCTTGTGTTTTTCCAGCTTCCGTTTCCGCCTGACGCTACACAGCCCCTCCATTGTGTATGTGTGTGTGTGTGTGTGTGTGTGTGAGTCCTGTTTGCGCCTGGAGTCGTCCGTCTCTGAGCGCTTGCTTCATATTTCGCCCGTTCTCGTTTACTTTATAAAATTGTAAAATATTACACAAATAAATAGAAATTGTGTTGTGTGCACGGCACACCCCGGACCGCCCGGGCAGCTACTTAGACAATGGCCCGCAGGGAGCGGCCAAACTTTTCGAGCGCCTTTAATATCTACAGTGCCAGCTCTGCTGCGACGCGTCCCCAAGGAACCCATTCTCTGCCGCCACAAGTCACATTAAAGTCAAAAGCTGTGACAGCAAAAATGTTGCTTTGCTTTTAATTTTTGAGCTTATTTGTACTTTTTTGGGTCGCGACGGGTTTTTTATTGCATTTAGGTTGATTTTTGTTGTTGTTTCAGTTGATGATGCTGCGCTGACGTTGGCTGTGCCGGCTTGCCCAGAGTGCGGCAGCGGCAGCATGCAACAGCAACTTGCAGCTGCTTGACAGCAGTTTTTCGGGTATTTTTTGGGTGTTCTCAGCTCTTTTTTTTCGAAGGTCTGCTGATGACGTTTTGTCATGTTGTTTTTGCAGCTCCGCACTAAGCCATGCTGCTCTGTCTCTCTCTGTCTCTCACTCGCTTGCACTCTCTGTCTGTCTCGCTTGCTGCTTATTCGCAGCAGTCTAATATCAACACTTTTGTGCTACGTAATTACTTTGAAATTAGTTTGCGTCACAAACTTTGCACATTATGCGCATCCTTATGCCTGGCCCAGAGCATTGCACATACACACATACAGGCACACACACACAGCATGCTTGCCTTAACGTTAGAGTTGCCATTAGCGTCGTTGCTCTCTCTCTCTCTCACACACACACACACTCTCTCTCTGTCTTCGCCTTACTCTTTTTTCTCTCCACTGTCTCTGTCTTCCGGTTTCCTCTTCTGCTTTTTGCTGTTTTGACGTTGTTTTCTGAACTTGTTTGTTATTTCATTAAATTAAATGTTCTGGGATTTTAGCGCTCAAATATGTGCGTGTGTATGTGTGTGTGTGTGTGTATTTAAGCGCGTGCATGTCACAAATAAAATAAATATCATTTAATTGCTTTCAAAATACACAGAACACAGCGCAACGCATTTGTTTCGCTAATGTCCCAAAACATCGAAAACAACTTATTTGCTCGCTGGGGGAAATAACCAGAAATAGCGAAATGTATGGAATGAAAGGGGCAGAGAGAGAGAGAGAGAGAATGAGAGAGAGAAAGAGAAAGAGAGAGAGTGTGAGTGAAGTAGGCTCAGGGGGTGAGGCTAATAGTGGAAAGCTGATTTTGAAAATCAATTGAAAGCAAAACAAGACCAAAAGCCATACTTATGCGAGTGTACACATAATTATGTATGTATGTATATGTGTATATGTGTGTGTGGGTGTGCTTGACTAATGCCAAATTGAAATATTGATATCATTTTTGATTTATTATGTAGATGTTGAAGTGGAAGAGTTGTTTGCCCAAGTGACTAATTCATTAGGGCAAGTATAAGTCAATCGAGAGGAAAATGTGTTCGTGGTGAAGCTAAGATTGTTGGATTAATTGTTATATGAGTGCAGAGATGAAGGTGAAAATGATAATGCAAATGATGATAATAATAAACATAATACTCCGAAGCGACACTTGCTCAACGCCATTGTTATGCTTGGTATAGAAAAGTAGTTGAATTTTATGGCCTGCCTCAGTCGTTTAAATTGCTGTTAGGCTAGACTCAAATTTTGGTAGTCAACTATACATAAATGGCTTATATATTCCCAAAAAACAAAAAACTGAAAACAAGGCAAACAAAGTGCAATAATAATAAACAAATGCATAGCGTCATTGGAATATGGAAAATGTGGAAAATATTATTTAAATGCGGCAGAGATAGATAATGAGCAACGTGTCGTAGTGTGTGTGGGTGTCAGCTAATAGAGGCGCGGCACACACGCACATATACTCATACAAATTGAAGCACGTTGCGTATGCGCAAAATTAAATGCAGCCGCTGCAAATTATGTTGCGCATACGACGCGTGTGCAAACTGCAATTAAAATCATGCAATTTAATGCGAGGCGTCAACAGCTGCATAAGCAAATAAGCAGCAGCACGAATAGCAACAGCAACAGCAACAGTAGCAGCAACAGCAAGAACAACAACAACATCTGGAACAGTGCCCACAGCTAAGCAAACATTTTAAAATATTTAAACAACGCGATGAGCAAGAAAACTTCACTTGTTGTTGTTGCTGTTGTTGCTTTTATTACAGCTGCTGCTGCTGCTGTTCTGGTTGTCGTTGGGTTAAGTGCCAGCCCTGCATTTTTACGCTTGATTGTGTTTTATGGGCGGACATGGTATTTCAACGCCCATTCACCCGCCCAGTGACCCGTGTGAGAGCTCCACCAGCGTCGGCTGCCAGCCGCAGCACCATAAATACTGTGGCTTGTTCTCGCATGTCGGTGTCGGCACACCCCCTTACAATGCCGGGCCACGTACAAAGAGCTCCTTTGCCTGTCACTGCTTCGTGCGAACCGTTACCTTGCCACACACGCACACATACGTGCTGAGACTCCTTTGCATGTGTTGCAGCTCGGCCCTGGCTGCCGCTGTTGCCCTTTGCTAGGAGCGTCTGGCGTCGGCTGCCCGTGCATTTTTTATGTTGCAGCCTGTGCCCCTCAAATAATGCAGCAGCCAATGCGTCCGACCAGTGGAGCACGTTGCTATCATCTGGCACGCCCACTGCCAGCCACGCCAACCGCAACACCGTCAACCCAGCCTGATTTGTGCAACGATTTTCAACTTTGTGCGCTAATGAAAACATAACAGGGCAATGCAATTCTCGCGCCTCCTGCCCCTTTACTTCCTCAACTCAACTCAGATGTATCAAATGGTTAGCTGTTTCGCATGCGTGGCCAGAAATTAATTAAAAACTTCTTTTGAGCAGCTGCGCAAGGGCATTCACAAGCCGCATTTCTGTACTTGAGTCACACAAAATAGTCTTCGGCCTGCAATGAAGTCGAATTTGCTAACTCAATTGTCAGTAAATATATATTAATTATAGTAAATTCCTTTCATTATTTTTTAATTAAGTAATAATGGGCATTGATATTGTTACTTGGTCGCTTAGGCGATAATTAAAGTACAATAATTATAGGATTTTTTAAAAGTGAAGTGAGCTGGACTTTAATTTGTTTTTATAGATGTTGCTTTAACTAGATTAATTTGTAAATTTATATTGAGCTAACTATCGCAAGGTCAGCCTCACTGCGAGACAGAATCGTGTGGTATTAAGCGCTCCTCTCATCTTAGGCAGCACAACAATAAACAATACGCACCACTTGCCGTTGACCTGAAGCACTTAAATTTGCACCTCGGACGCCTGGCGGCGACTTCATTAATTATTGCCAGCAGTTGGGAGTGCGGCCTGAAGTCGCGCGAAATCATTTATTATTTTAATTAAGCTCGCACAAATTATTGTTGGCCAGGTGAAAAATTGTGACCGCAGCAAACGAGCGAAATGTCAGTTGCCGGCAGCGTAGGCTAAAAGGGCTGTTGGCCATGGCCAAACAACATGTTGCTGACAGTTGTTCAATTTGCGCTCAGAAAGTTATGCGCCTTATGGCAGTTGCCCTTTGTTGCCGCGGATGTTGCTATTGCCATCATTTGCACATTAATTAATTATGAATTTCATTTATTGATGATTGCAGAGCTGTGAAAAGCCGTGCACACCGCTTTAAGAGCGTGTAATGCAATTGGCCAACTATACATATATATGGCCAAGTTTATTTCTGTTGTTTCTGGTATTTTTTAGAAAAATGATTAGCTATTACATGTGGCCACAACATTTCATATATATGTATGCATATACATATGTATAGCCATCAAATGCCAAGGGCTAAATTGCGCTGACAACTTGACAGGGCAGAAAATGAAAATGGAGCAGATTGAAACTATGTACAAGAATTCAAGCTTATATTTCGCTGCTGCCGTTGCGCTGTATGCATAACAAATTCTTTCTGTGGATGCGTGTCGGCATTTCATCAGCTTTCGGTGGGTTGCCTAACAAGGTTAACAATTGGGCACGCCCAGGCATCGCCCATCATCCAACTGCTCTTCGTGCCTTGCGGGCCATGAAACTTTGCGACTGATCAACTTTTGTTCAGCTTCTTGTTGTTATTGTTGTTATTATTGTTGCGCACTTAACACGCCGCTGTCGTGTTTATTATGTATGAAGCGTCAACGAGTCGCACACACACACAGACACACACACATATATATATGAAGAGTGCGCGCTGTCAAAGTTGCTGAATAAGTTATATTTGCCTGCCGGGCGCCATGTGCATTGTGCGTTGTTGCTTGCGGCCCATTTAAGTTAGATTAGCCGAGAATAATATTAATCAATCACGCCTCAGGATTCTCGTGGCCAAGCATGCTTGGCAGCCAGGCATAAGCTGAGTCGGTAGCCATTTTGTTGCTCCATTTGTTGGAGCCTGGCGAAAATTTGCTGCTGGCTCTGCTGTTGCCCTTGGCTTTGCTTTATCTCATCATTGATGTGCGCCTGCCCTCCTGCCTGCCCTCCTGCCTGCCTGCCTGCCTGTCTATGGCCTGATGCTCTGCTGCTACTCTTGATGATGAGCTTCATCATGTGCGTTCCGGCTACCATCGACTACTGACAGCTGCTGCCGCCTCACAAAAACGTGTTCTGGCTTAGTCAACTTGCTGAGAAAAATTGCCAAAAGTTGAGGAACAAGAGAACCAAAAATGAGAAGAAAAAGAATTCACGAATATATATATATCTATATATATATATATATATGAAATATGTGAATGCTCCCTGAGTCCTGCATGCTGTCAACTTTTTCAGCGCCTCCATTTCGTGCTTTGTCTGTCTGTTATAACATCATTTATTTAGCACTGCGGGCACTCTCGCTCGCTCTCTTTCACTGTTTATTTTTTATTTGAATTTATGCTGATAATGTGAGAATAAAACAAACAAGAGCCGTGGAAAAAGCATCCACCCAGCAGTTGACAATGTCAAATGATAGCAGCTGGTCCAGGTACACCAATAGCTGGGCTGACTGCGACCATATGCCGACCCACCTCAGCCAGCCAGCCCCTGCCCTCGCCTCCGCTGGCTCCGGCTGTAGCCGGTATGATTAATCTGCCGCATGAAGACAGCGAGGCTGGCAACGCACTTTATCATCGAGTACGGCTGCATAGTTCAGAGCTGTATTAAATATTTATTCCTATGGCCAGCTGCGACGAATACACATTTATATGGAGTCGCAGTCGCGCTGCGTGCCAAAATGTTTGTGACGCAATTGGCGCAGCAATATTTTAAGTAAATATTGATGCCCAATAACAGCAGCAACAGGAGCAACAACCACCTCGTGTTACATAACGGAACCTGGTAACATTTGCCAGCCATTCATTGGATATCACATCAAAGCATGTCCCTTTTGCATTCAAAAAGTCGAAAAAGAACATATTTAGAGCTGATGTGCGAGGCAAATAAAATATATATATATATATTTTTTTTATCTTTTAACTCTTTGTTAAATACTTTCTATATCATTCAAGCTATGGCTATATGGTCCATCATTTTTAATAAATAAACTCAAACTAGCTTCAATTTTATTACAACCTATAATTTTAAGCTAGTTTCGACTTTTATTTATAATATAAAATAAATATAGTAATATCGTATATATATATATATATATACTTAAGTTGCACTCTGCTGGATATATAAATTCAACTAAATTTAATCCTTAAGCAATTTATTAAGTAATAGCTCGACCCGCTGCAGCATTCAAGCACTTTCAACCCGTACTAAAAGCTAGGGTATTAAAAGCGAACTCTATTTAGTTGCCAGCTTGCTTGTTGCATGTTGCATGTGCTGCGCTCTGCCCCACTCTCCTGTGTCATCATAAATTTATAGACGTGCACCATCAACAGACGCACCCACATGCCGGCAAATGCCTTTTGCCCTCTCTCTCTCTCTCCCTTACTCTATCTTGCTGAAGGTGCCAATGTTGCTGTTGCTGCTGCTGCTGCTGCTGCTGCTGCTGCTGCGTCGTCAACTTTTATGCGCATATTTGTTTTACCGTAAAAATATCATGTAAAAAGAGCGCGGGAGAGCATATAGAGCTGAGCTGGTGAGCGTTAAACAGATTGCACACAGCTTAATGTCTACTAAAAATCGAATTGTGATCCATCAACTATGCTATATGGCTGCCATGTACGAGCACCAGTCAAAGTCAGCTGCAAGTTGGGCGCGCTGTGTGTCTGATGTGATTTTTGTAGCGCATTTATGTATAATTTTATATTTATGAGCATGGCTGTTAAATGCCCAAATGGGGGAAATCGGGCGGGCGTGGCAAAAAATGTGTTTATGCCTTTAATGCTGATTTATGGCGTCAAGGCGAGAGTACGATAACTTTATGCCTGGACTATCTGTGTGCATGTGTGTGTGTGTTTGTATTGAAATTTGCACCGACTAAACATTAATCAAAGCTTAATGTCTGCCTAAACGGCATGAAAAGGGTTATCAAGCGAGTAGCTGACAGAAGACGAAGAAAAAGTGTTGCCTACTTTCGAGCGCACTTCATTATCAATGCGCACGAAGCGGGATACGCAGCGCCGTTTGCATATTTAAGGCAAAAATAAAAACTACTTTAACAAGTGCTTTAAATAATAAATGAGATTGAGTCGGGCAGAGGCGTGGCAGGAGGCAGGCAGTGCTGGTTAAATACAAAGCACCAAAATGCACTGTCCGCGGCAACAGAGGAATCAGAGGCAGCAGAGGCAGCAAAGGCACAAAGCAAAAACGGCAACATCTTGAAACTTGGGCGGTGGACACGGACGAGGGGGTGGGGCAACCGCAAGTCCCAATAAGCCACTTAAAAAGTTTATAATTAACAGCAGCAGCAGCAGCAAGAAACATAAAAAGAGAAACATAAAAAAAGAAAAAGAAATATAAATAAGTAAGAGTGTTTGTCAAGGCAATGCTCGCACTGGAGATACCCTGCTTATGAAACCAAGATATGCATATTAGAGAAATTAGTAATTTATTAATAGTTAGTGTAGAGTAAGAGTAAGTCTATTGAGAAATAGAACTGATGAGCAAATTTGTATAGCGAGTGTTAAATATGCTCTCGAGGCTGCTGCATTCACTTGCCTGGGCTTGTCATCAGCCTCGTGTGCTCCACTTCAAAGACAACATTGAATAATTGTGCCTCAATGAAATTTTAATTAAAATGCGCAGCGTGTGCGCCTCATATTATTTTTAATCAATTAAGTTTTGTCAGTCGCTAAGCCCAAGTGTCAAACAGGAACTCCAACTAAAACTTAAATGATGAGCCGCACACGTGACATGTCTGCCTAATGGACAAATGCTACGAACACTGTATACTCGTCCAGCAGAGACAGTAACAGAGACAGAGAAAGAGACAGAGACAAAGAGGGAGTGGGTGAGTGTGAGGGTGAACTGAGCGAGGGCGATAGGCTGATAGAGTGAAGGAGGCACAATGAGCATCGTTATCTTTGGCCATTTCGTCGCCTTTATATTTACTTATATGCAGTTAATAATTATGTCACTGCCTCGGCTCGTGCGGCGCGCCTCACGCCTCCTGTTATGCGAATGCCCCTATTATATGCTCTGCTGCTTCTAATGATGTGCCCGTTGCTGTCATCTCTCTGCTAGCCTCCTTCATAGACAAAGGCGGCAACTGCTAACCCAGTCCAGGCCCAGATGTGCAAACAAAAGCGCAGCGGCACACACGTTCGCTTTGGCTGAATGTATGTGTGTGTGCGTGAGTGCACGTGTGTGTATAAATGTGTGTCAGTGTGTGCGTGTGTGACAGCTGTTGTTGTTTTGTTGACTGGCAAGCGGATGTGCGAGTATTGTGTTGGCACATCCGGCTACATTATGGAACTAACACATATAAGCAGTACACACACACATGTAGACATGCATACCCATACACGCACACGCACACACATACACACAGGCCTGTTGTGCAGTAAACTTAAATGGTGCGCCCTTATTTTTTTTGTATACCTCCTAGACTCCCAGGCTCCAGATGGTAATGCTGCTGTGTGCTCTGCATTAAATATACTCGTTTACTCACACATACAAACTCACGCACACATACACACACACGTCGCACTATGGCCACTGTTCTTAAGTGTAACTACAGCCCGGGCTACACGTTGCGACCATAACTCATGGCCCGTTTGTATATGGGCATTAGGATGCTTTTACCAGGCTAGTTATAGCTGTCACTACTCAACACAATCTATGTTTACGATGATGTTCTGAGTGGCATACTAGTATATATAAGCACGGATCTGGGACAGTGAGGAACCTATTACAGTAATAAATATTTTATTCTATTGTAAAATTATAGTGATAGTTACTTAATAAATTTTGGTTTATTCATTTAAAATAAATTTTTTGTTATATAAAATTTTATTTTTAATTTAAGATAATAAAATTCTCACTTGAAATATTACTGTATTAAAAAATAACAAAATAATAATAATAATAAATAAAAATAAATGTTATTGGCATTAAACAAAAATATATATTATAGAGATATTTATAAACATTTAAGTTTTGTTGTTTCTTTTGTATGTCATATAACAAAGTAAAGTTAATAATAAGCTAAAAAATAACAATAATATTGACAGAATAAAAATATTTAAAGAGATTTGTATATTTATAAATATTTTTTTGTTTGTTTTCTGTCAATAACATTTATTTCTATTTATTATTATTATTTCTTTTAACTTTTTATTAACTTTACTTTTATTCTATAAAGAACTTCAAACAATAATTTTTAATATTTGTAAGCAAACTTTGAATGTTTTGACAGAATTTGTCACAATGGAAAGTGAATTTTATGAATTATTATGTAAGTTTGCATACAAGACGATTATGAGGAGAGCAATCTAACTGAGAAAACCCCTTTTTGATATGTCACTTCTCTGTTCCCAATATCTTTGCTGACGAGTGTAATTTGATATAACGACGCGCGCGTGTGTATGTGTGTGTGTGTGAGTGCTGTTGAGAACACATTAAAGCCATCAGCTCGTAGCAGTTGGCTCAAGCCATCTTCTAGATGGGCAGCTGAGCGGCAGCCTTGAAGCCACATAACGCAGCCCCAAAAACAATTTCACGTTTCAGACATGCAGCCGCTCGGGCTGGGCACCACAACAACAGCAGCGACAAGATGAGGCGAATTTTATGGCACTCGCTGGGCACTTGGGTAAGCAGATAATTACATAAAAATGAATAATAATCTTAAATGATGCGTTGCCGTCTCTGGGGCATTGACAACAGCTTATTGGCAAAATGTGTTAACGATTCTGCAAATTGAATTCACAGTGGGCAGCATAAAGAGGTGTAACTGTGCGTGTGTGCATGTGTGTGTGCAGCAGGAAGTGGACGATGGCAATCACCTGCATCATGAAGATGCCGGAAGTAGTAAGAAAATGCTGTTCAAGATGAAACTGTAATCTCTCTCCCTCTGGGTGTCTGTATGTGTGTGCGTGCGTCGGAAGTTGCGTTTGATAGGGCACGGAAGTGTCTGGCAAAGACCCACCGCAGCCCTCCTGTTGCCCTTCTCCTGTTTCGGGTTTGGGTAGTTGAGGGTGGAGTAATTGACCGCTAAGCCAATGTACAATGAGTCGCGTTAAGTGCAGGCAAGGCAAAGACGCTAAAAAAGAGGATAGAGAAAGAGAGAGAGAGAGCGAGAAAGTAAGAGAGAGAGAGAGGGGAGGGACAACGTTATTAGTTGGCGAGCACTAAGACAAATAGCGCATATAAATAAGCCACTCGCTGACATGGCGGGCGATGCAGCGCCAGTGGAGGAGCTGAGCAGAGGCCCGAGCTGCGCTCGCCCCACGGGCCGACCTGGCAAAGTAAATAGAAATGTAATAATGAGATAAGAACAATAAGCGCCATGTCTGGCCGAGCTATGGCAAGAGAACAGCTGAACAGCTGAAGAGCTGAGGAGCCAAAGAGCCAGAGAGCTGAGGAACAGCTGCAGCTGAGGCGGCTTTGGCCCATGTCCAGTGTGTGTGCTCGTTGGCCATATTGATGTTTCGCCTGCTGGAGCGTGATTATGAGCAGCCTAAACGTATTAGAGCCCGACTGCCGGGCGATAAACCACTAAGAATTGCGCTATTTGTTTGCCCCGAATGGCTATCGACATGAGGGAGACAGCAGCAGCTGCGTGATGTATTGAACGGACATATGGATAAGCATCAGCTGTACGGGCCAACAGATGCCCCATTGCCCATTGTTAGATTAATCTGCGCCGACAATGGCCTCCCAGATAAGCGCCAAGCCAATCTTAAGAGCTAAAACAATCACTCCAAATGGACCCAGAAAGGACATGGAGTGAGACTGAGTGCGTGGCAATATCAACTTAAGCTCCAATAATTCTGCTCAATATTGCTTTATATGTTTGGATTACACCAATCTAGATTATTTGCTCCCGAAACTGTTGGATTATATTAATGCAATTATTTAGCTCGCTGTCTGGATGAGCTAATCTGTGAGCTATTCGTTTGTGGAGCTATTAATCTTATAAGCAATTGCTGCAACATATTAGGATTTGGGTTAATAATTTACCAGGAATCTTTGGATATATCCTGCTACTTAAATCGTGGACAATTTTAATTTCTTGGAAGAAGCTAAGGATATACAAAGATAGTTAATAATGTGCGCAAGTTCTGTGTTCTGCAATCAGCTAGTCAGGCTGATTAAAGTCTTGCAAATGCATTCAGAATGGAGCAGCTGCTAGTGCTTTTGTCTAAACTGCTGCTGATGAGTGGGTGGGCTTTCGTGTCGTCGGAGCGGATGCACACACATACAGGGAGTCGTAGACGCAGCTGGGTCCGGCTAGAAGTAGCCAAGGTTATCCATACAGAGCTGAACACTTTGCTGGCGCCTTATTTCAAGTGATGCATCCTGCGCTGTGTGTGTGGAGAGGGGTTGGGGGGGGGGGGGTTTGCTCTTTAAGCTTGGCAATCATCGATGTGGCGATTGTCGATGCTTGCTGCGCCAGCTGCCACGCGCAACGCATATCCGCAGTTGGTCGGTGGCAGTCTGCGGCAAGCAGCCTGAGCAGGAGGCAACATAGTCGAGGCAGCATCGTCGTTTCTAATGCGGAATCGCGAATGCAACAGACAGCAGCACACACACACACACACACACACAGACATTCTTCACAAGCGTCGTCATTATAAATTGAAAGACATTCGCAGAGTCCAGCCCAAAAGCGAGGGGCTGCAGAGGGGTGGTGCTGCAGCATTCCTGTCTGTGCCCAGCCTGATGCCTTTTACCTAACTGCATCCGGCGCAACGATTGCTCCAACAGGCAGCTGATGCTGTTGCTGTTGCTCCTGTAGCTATTGCTGTTGCTATTGCTGCTGTAACATGTGTCGCTTCAAGGAAATTGAATTTTTATTAAAGGAAAACATTTTTATTGTGGATTATTTTCGTTTTTCGTTTTTCGTTTTCGTTCCGTGGCGGTGGGCGTCGCCGACCGATTTCAACATCCGCTGCTAGTTTAGTTCAATTGGATTATATCGACATCAAAAGCAACGAACTTTAACAGTCAAGTATACCTAATTAAATTATTGTAAAAGAGCCAAGTTTAAATTTCGAGCTCAACATTTTTATAGTTTGAAGCGAATATGATATGGCAGGCATGCTTGCTCGCTCGTTTCGATTTTCCACATGCTCGCTTGATTTTGCCTTCGAAATTCCCTTTTCCAAGTGCTTGTTCGCCTTTTTTCTCTCTTCCCTTAGCTGTTTACATGGCTTTCAATTGAAAATTCAAGCTCAAGTTGTGCACAATTTGGCTTATAGCCACGCCCTGCTGCCCCATGTATCTGGCCGTTGGATTTGGTGGCTTTAAAATTATAGTTGGTTAGATTGGCAAGGCTATGGCTGGCTGCATAAAACTGCAGTTCAGCTCTGATTTCTGTTCGACTGCTCGTAAAATGTCTGTAGGTTAAATGTTGAACCCTTGCTGGCGTCGTTCATTCTTCGAGCGACGACAATGGAACGCATTGAGTCATAAAATTTATAAAAGCATTTGCAATAAGCATTGCCAAAAGTATCCACAATTCTGCACTTAAAATGTTTGCACAAAAAAATATATAAATTTATATATATAGAGAAAGAGAGAGAAAGCACTTGCCGTGCCCCTTGCCCCAGGTTGAGTTAACAGATATACTGCATAAAATTTGCTAGCAAGTACTTACCATTTTATTGATTTTTAGTGCTTGCTTCGGTCTGCTGCTGTGGCCTGGACACTGACTCCTTCTGCTCCTCCCTGCTGCTCCCTCTGCTGCTGCTGCTGCTGCTGCTTTGGCATATCTGCAATGGAGCAAAATATTTTACCATTAAATTTGGTTGTATTTCATTTGTAGTTATTTGCATTGTAAGAGTTTCATTTCGGGCAAAACGAATGTTGATTCAGCTACTCGATCAACTCTTGAAATTTAGTAAATATTTATTCCATTGTTGAATACAAGTTTTGTACTTAGCTGCAGCTAGCAAGGATATATATGTATGAGATATATGAACTGAAGTAGAGCTTGGATTGGAATGCTAAACATCGCTCAGCTCCCAAATCTATAGATGATTGTCATCACTATATTTATGTAGTTCATTTATAACAGTTGTATATGTGAAAAATAAACAAAGCCTAAAACTTAACTAACTAATCTATAGCTAATTGTTTCACTTCACTTAAAGCTCTGAGTGGCAAATGTAATTTTCTCTAGCTCAATAATTAGCTAAATAATAATTAGCAGTGAAAATAACTCGCTTTCAGCTAATCTCATGTGCAAATTTACAGGAAGCTTTATTAAAACAAAAAAGAATAAATAAAAAAATGAAAACATGCAAACTGCAAATTTGCAAGTCAAAAGAGGTTTAACCTTTGAGCGCAAAATGCAAAAGAGAAGAAGAAGAAATATGTATATGAAACAATGCATGTAACGGATATGAAAAGAAAAATGAAAAGGACAGGAAAGAAAAAAGCGCTGGGCATTATGGGCAGGCTGGAAAGGAGAGAAAACAAAAGTGAAATACAAGAAAATGGCTGTAGTTGCAGCTGTCGAGCTATGGGGCCAAGGATGCCAGGACAAAGGACAAAGCCAACTCTGCACTTTTGTTTGTCGTCACGTGCACTCAATAAACTTTGAACAAATTTGCATTTGCCGCTACCCAGGGAGAGAGGGCGAGTGTGTGTGTGTGTATGTGAAAGACTGAATGTTAGGATAAAAAAAAAAATACATAGTCTACGCTGGCAACGCGTCGAGACGCATCGAATTCCAGTTGTCGTCCGAAAGCGGAAACAAAGTTAAGCACACAAGGTCCACTTCCTGTTTTTGTTTGTCGCACGGCTCGAATCAGCTCGATTCAGCTCGATTCAGCTCGATTTGCAACGGCTTTCTGCCACAGATTGCAACGGGTTTTGTGTTTCACCGGGCATTTGGTTACCTTTTATTTCATTTTTTCCTTTCAAGAAATCTTGCAGCTACTGCTTAAGTTCTTAAAGCAGATAACTTTCCAATGCAATCAAATTGAAAGCTGTAAATGAGATGCAAATCGAAGCAGCGGCTAATGCGTTCGACAGCGTAATGAAGATGCTGCCAAGCTCAGTTGGCGCAACGGAAGGTCCTGGCCGTTGCCTGCCGAGGAAATGAGTAAACAACAAAATGTGCAGGTAACCGCACAAATGCTGGCAACAAGCCTGGGCCAGGCGGATGCTAGATTGGATGCCGAAGGGCGTGCATCCCCAGACACAAAACGCATCAACAACCGACACAAACAGCAGCAGCAGCAGTGGCAGCCACGCTGGGCGCATAATCAACAATGGGCGTGGCATGCAGCAGCTGCAAACGAAAGCGAGAAAATGACTTTTCTTCTTTTTCCAGCAATTTTGTTGCTACTTGCAATTTATGCAAAAGTCAAATGTTGATTTGTGGGGCCGCAGCTTCCAGCTTCTACCTATAAAAAACTCAGAGGGAGGGAGAGGGAAGCAGCAGGAGCTGCAGTCGTTGCAGCCACAGGTCTCCCACCAGCAGTCGGACCAGCAATATATTGATTTAGTGAGCTCTGTGCTAGGGTGCCAAGGTACATTTGCATTGCCCGCCATTTCTTTCTATACCCTCTAGTCGCAGCGGAACATATTAAGGGCTCCTGCATGGAGGCCAGCAACCAGTTGGCTTTGGTCTACAGAATATCTGTTAGCTGAGTATTGTTGGACCTTGCTGCCTGCTGCTATTTAAAACTCGCCTCGATGCTTGCATTTTAGGATTGAAGTCGAAGAACGACTCGTTCGCCATTTGCATAATAATTGGCCTCATGAATGCGAGCAACGGAGGCGGGGCAGCAAGTGCTTGGCTAGCAGTTGTTGTAGAAGTTGTTGCTGTTGTGGTTGCTGTGGTTGGCTAAAAAGGGCAAACAATTTGTGGAATAGCTATTGATGTTTATTGATCAGAGGCATCATCAGCAGAGTGCCAGTGCCTTATTGCTTATCTATCTGAAATGCAATTTGCACTTATCCTGAGCAGTCGACTTTTGCCTCTTCTTCTGCAGAAGTGCCAACTCAATGAGTATCTGCACTTGGGCGTTTTGGTCGGCAATCTGCACGTCATGGCAAGTTCTTCAGCTGCTTTATTAGCATTTGGTGTCAGCTATTAATAATGTTGCGACGATGAGAGGACGGCAAATCTGCTGAAGCCTGAAATTAAGGCCAGTTATATAATTCCGCCCCCTGGCCAAAGTTCTGGCCTCACTCCGTACGGCCTAACGCGCCCACCCTCACACTCACACCCAGCCCCACTCCACCTGGGGCACAGAATTAAATTGCTACTGTTTGGCAAAATGATGTATTTGCCCATCGCCGTCGCAATTTGAATCCTTGGCTCGCAGCTGCCAACGAGCCTGAGCTGGAACCCGAGGCAGGCCCGACCCGAACCCGGCTCAAGTTGATCGAAAAGTTACTTTTACCTTTGGCTGTTGCCTTTTGCATTTGCCAAGGGTTTCAATTTAATAACAAATACCGGCAGCTGCCAGCTGAGCGCAGCAATGAAACCGGGTTCATGGGGTCCTCGGCAAATGGAGCTGGACACGTTTTTGACTCCGGCTTCATTTTCTTTACCCTTTTTAAGTTTTGCATACTCATATACATGAATGAATATGTTGCCTTTTTTCCAGCGACAAGCAAATATTTGGGCATACTTCATGTATCGGGTATTAAGGCCTTCTGTTTGGAGTGAGTTGGAAACATTTTTAATTGCCAAACTGATATGGGGTAAGAATAACACAGAAATTTAAATAAACTCGCATAAAGTGTTATTTTTGTACAGGCTTTTGATCTCTTATAATTTAGTGTGGGAAGTGGGAGAGAGAGAATAAATTAATTAATCCGAATTCTAAATTCAAATGACTTTATTTAAAAATAAATATACAAGAAATAGCATTCCTCCTCAATAGAATGTAATTCCGTTAATAAATTAAAATTGCCTTGTAAAAAATAATCAGATTATGTATTACTGAAACTGAAAAACTAAAAATAATAAATACAAGAATTTTGTCCATTACATATATTTGATATAAATATAATTATTATTGTCTATTTATCTAGTCAATAATATAATTTTAAATATTTAATCATAACTACAAAATTATTTCAAATATAATCTATTGATTTCATTTAATTGAAGTATTTCCAAGATATAAAATAACTTAACTCTAATAAATAGAACGGACAGTTTGATTTTGTTTCAAATTATTTTCGCGGACTTGCGAATAAAGATAAAAAGATAATGATGGGTCAGCAGTAACTGATATTAAATTGTATAAGCGCTCAAAATTTTACCAATCACTTCAACAATATTTTGTGTATCTATATGTATCACAGTTCCACAGTTCCATAATTGAATAGATATAAAAATATATGTAAAATGCCCTCAACTCCCTCTTAACCTAGGGTATGTCATTTTCTCGTATACCGTCAATATCCTCACTTTTTTTTAGTTGCATGATATGTGGGTCTCTTTCCACTCTTGTGTTGAGCACTCGCTCTGGGGCAGGAAATTGTCGGTTGTACGCCATAAATTATGGCACACTCTGCTGCATTTTGCTTCTGCCATTGTCCCCTGCTAATGGCACCTGGAATCAGCTGTAATTTATACCACTTTATAAGCATTTAACATGCCTATATTTACACACACACACACACACACTCACGAAACACGCAATACAATGCATTTTTCAATGCTTTTGCAATTTATTTTGCACCTGGCTAATAAATAACCGTAATTAATGTGCCAAAAAATTGGGATACAATAAAAGTTGAGCGTGCATTTTATATCATTCTATAAATGATTTGGAAATTTAATTAAAATTTATATACATTTATTTTGAGTTAATTAAAAAGCATGTGACAATATATGTATGCTCCATGAAGCAAGCTAGTGCGCATCTATAGCTTAATTATAATCAAGACAGACATAAATTGAAAACCGAGAAGGCAGACGAGGATATTCATTTATATCGCAAGACATTGAGAACTATTTTGAATAGAACTCTTTTCTTTTTAATACACTAAATACTCTAAGCATAGCTTAAAATCCATTTAAATGAATCTCTGATATACATGTATTATATTCTAATAAAGTTTGAGCAGCTTAGCTGGATTTATTAAAATTGACAGCAAATTGGTTTGTTGCCTTGCATTTGCATGAAAATTCATTAGGCATACGACGTGTTGTCAATTAAATTCGGTGCTGCTCTGGACTTGTGAAACTTAAGCTGCATTTGATGTTCTGCTAATGCAGACTATTCGCATTGGCCTCTGGCCAAGTGTCACAGCAGAGATTTGGCCAAAGATGGTTAAATCAGAGCAAAGCAAACATGGCTCGAGTGAAACGCAAAGATAAAACACTAGCAATCGCCGTCAGGGCTTAAACCGAACATTTTCGGTAGTGCAGATAGATAGTCAAGAGACACTTGAGCATGGGCCTTGATTACACCAAGGCGCAGAGAGTTCATAGTTCACAGTTTGCAGTTTGCAGTTCAGGGTTTGCTTGGCAACCTCGCAGCGCACAAATAGACAAAAGTATCTGTGGCACTGACTGTATCAGTATCTGCTATCTGCACCCATATCTGTGAGCTGTACTAAGGCGAATGAGAAACTCATCGTTGCCAAAGTTCTGTGTGCATTGGCAATCAGTGTTAAATAAACGAGCAGATAGACAGCAGCAGACAGCCTGGCAGGAGCACCAATTGGGGCAGCCGGGCCAGCCAGGGCAGCCTGCCCCAGTTGACAGGCATACAAAGTACAACATGTGCTGAGGAGGCATTCGCTCAGCATTTATAAAATTTGCAACAGTTTTACGAGCACAGCTCAGCTCAGTGTGGCTGATTGATTTTCAAGTGGAAAACCAAACCAAACCAAACCGACCCAAAACCAAACTTCGGCCAGTTCTGGCCACAGCTTGTGGCAGGAGTCTCAAACGGCAAACTTGTTACCAGTTGGCAATTGTCTTGTATTTCTCATTGTTATCATAAATATATGCAGCAAAGACTGTCTAATTAGTTTTGCTGACCTTAATTAGTTTTATCGAAAATGTATTTGTGTGTGTGCGTGTGCGCGTGTTTGCGGGTGAGAGCTTTCTCTTATCTATGCTGCACACGCTGAGCCTTATTAACAAAGAGTTTTGTCATTTACATTAATTGCATTAATTTAGTTGTTCTCTGATTTTCAATTTGCTCCAGTGCATTTAATTATCCCAGATGTTGCCCTATGCATTATGAGATTATGCTAATTTATGTGCAGGCTGAAAATCTGTCTGCATACGCTTATGCAAATCTCTAAGTAAACGCTGATGCTACCGAAAATAGAGTTGAAAGCCTGCTCAGGTTATTTGTATAGAGGAATTTATGCTGCAAATGATTGATTAATAATATGCTGATTGCATATTTTTTCTTTGACGTTCTCATAAGTATTTATATTAGAGAAATGCCTCGCCTTTAAGCAGCCCTAACTGTCGAGCACAATTTTTAATCTTCTTTTGGAAAGCTGATATACTTAGCCGTGTCCTCCTCTTTCACAACTTGACAGAAACGAATTTGAAACGCTGTTATTTATGAACAGGTGCTTGTAAAGTCACTGGCTCAGTCTCAGCCTCAGTCTCAGTCGCTGGCTAAGTTCTCGTCACGTAATTGACTGTAACAAGCTGAAAGGCGACAGGACTCTTTCGCCTGGCTGGCAGCAAACTTTACAGGCTAATCAGTTGTTTAAGTTGTCGAGCCGAAAGTCTGTCGAAAGTCTACAAGCAAACTTGACACATTATCAAAAGGTTTGAGCCCGACTCCCTTCAGCTGAGCTGCCTCTGCTGCCTATCCCCCAGCTACTTAAGTTGATAATATTTTACACGTCAACTGCGAAGGCCAGCAACAAAGGCGGGCAACAGTTGCCAAAGTCAGGCTGGCAGTGGGACGCGCAGCCACGCGTCCATCAATGATGGCAGGAAAAAAATAATGGAAATTCAACTTGTGTGCTTGCTGCCCTCCTTGCACAGCTCGCACACATTGAAAATGATGTGTCGAAAATATTGCGCAGGAGACTAAGCTATTGACAAGATGATGCCAAAGCGATATGTATGTGTGGGTGTGGTTGGGTGTGTGGGTGGGCTAACATGCAACAGACAGCATCAGCAGTAGCAGCAGCAGCAGCAGCGCGGACGACAGGAAGTGAGCGCAGCGACGAGCTGATTTATTACAAACGCCGATGCGGATGTCGATAAGCAAAGAGATGCAAAGAGCTGCAGATGAATGGGGCAATGAGGGAAGTAGATAAGCCGCCGCCGAGCAAATGCAATTGGCAGGAATTATGGAACCAGACGATGAGATCTAGCTCGAGAGCGCAGCAGCAGCAGCAGCAGCAGCGGCAGCGACTTCATCAAGCTGAGTGGCTGCAGTTTTAATCAAATTTGCCAGCGACATAAATCAGTGAGGAGCAGCAACAGAAAAGGGCGAAAGCGAAAAATTTTGTCGAGCTTTAAAAAAATGATATATATTTACATATTCCAAAACTAAAAGGAAGCTAAGGACAAAAATAAAAAACGAAAGAAAGGAATAACGAAAATGTGCAGAAAAAAAATGTAAAAAAATTATAGAACGTGTTGTGCGCCCTGGAGAGAGACTCCATTAATATTATGCGCTCAGGTGAGCTGCCGCTGCCGCTGCCGCTGCCGTTGCCGTGGCCGTGGCTGCTACAGCTGGTGGCGCCTCCTGATGGATGCTGTTTCCACATCTTGAGCTGTCTTGCCACCTGGCACCTGCCGCTAACACTGCTGCCGTTGATAAGAAGTAAATGCACTCCCAGTGGCAGCTTTTCACAGCGCTTGTCATTTAGCTTTGCTGAGCTGCCATTTTTTTTTTTCTTTTTTTTTTTTTTTTTTGCATTTCTTTATCGCTGTTTTTGCCATTTGCTGTTGTTGGCATTGCATATTTTAAGCATTTCGGCATTTCGTTGGCTTTTTAAGTTGACATTCGCGTTTTGGCCAGTGCTGCGTTGCGCGCGTCATGAATTATGAAAGATGCAGCTAAACGCTAACTCATGATAAATTTGCAAGACTCTCGTTGAACGTAATAAAAAAGAGAGATATGGATGCAAGCCAGCCATAATTTACAGTATTAAATGAGCAGTTGCACGACGATAACTTACTCCTTTTGAAGTGTCGGAAAATCATATTTAAAATCTAATGGAAATGTGTAAAGTAGTTAAATGAGTTTAAAGAGCAAAGGTTTTATAACTGGCTAGAATTTTGAATTTTGTTTGCCATCAATTATGAGAGTTACAAAATCAGCAACAGAAAGCTGGAAAAGTATTTTGAATGCAGCCGAGTAACAATGTTGAAATTAAAAATGAAAGTTAGATCAGACATTTATTAGAAAGAACAAATGTTTATGGACTGCAGGCAACATTTTCTAGATAAACTTATTTGTGAGACAAATCCACTCCGAATTGATTACATCAATTTTAAGTATTGAAACAGATTTCAGTTGATTCCAATGCGGATTGTCATGTGGTTTGCCTTGGTGCAATATAAACAACCACAGATGCGCATCACACACACACACATACTCTCTCTCACACACTCACATGCAGTGTCCACTTCATCTAATTACAAAAGTTGGAGTGCGAACTGCTGCTGCTGCTCCTGCTGCTGCTGCTTCTGCTGCTGCTGCTGCTGCTTTGACAAATGGCTAAAAAGTCGACGCGTTGCCTTTTTCAATATGTTGCGCGTGCATAAACTGTGCTAGCAGCAGCTCGTTTGCCACGCCCTAAGTGCCCATAAAATGCAGCTGGAACTGACACTGGGCGCTGGGTCGCTTGAGTTGGGTTCCCTTTTGTGGTGGCTACCTATGCGAAGTCACATGGCAACTGTCGACAGGCTGGCACATGCAGCTGTGCTCCTAGTTTGGCCAAAGTTTCAAAATTAATAGTGCAAAGTTTCTAATTAAATTACAGAATGCTCGCACACACGCACACTGATAGCTGCCTATGTATGTGTGCCACGCTTTAATAAAGATGCCTTTCTGTCTCTCAGTCTCTCTCTCTCTCTCTCTCTCTGTGTGTGTGTGTGTGAATTGAATTGGTTTTGCCCTGTGCTTTGTTGCCATTTCTTTCATTTGATGGCATGTGTGCAGTCATGTGTGTGCATTGTATATGTGCTTGAGTGTGCGTGTGTGTGTGTGTGTCTGTGTATGTTATTATGCGACGCCAGCTGCCGTAACAATATATTAAGCCGTTAAGTGAGGCGAGTCTCTAGCAGAGATTGCGAATCGCATAAATTGCGTATACGTAGCGTAACATACTCCGGCTCGAGCGCTGATCAAGCTGCTGTTGCAACAAAAACAACTGGAGCACGCTGCCTGCCTACCACACGTTGCCGAGTTGACATAATTACAATGTATTAAAGTTATGGCCGTGTGTTGCCTGCTGTGGATTATCAAGGGAGAATCTGAATGCGAATGGCACTGGCTGCGGCGCTGAGCTATAGATATGCCACGGCTGTCTGCGACTGCTGCAAGCCAGTTGACACAACAGCCACAATAACAGCAATTTGAATGCATTTTTGTTGTGTGGGCGTGCGACAATTATGAATCTTGCGCTGTGGCGCGTTGACAGCTCCGAAGCGTTGCCAGGACGACGTTCACATGGCCACGGCAGCCATGTAATGCATGCGGGCAACACAGCTCTATCATCAGTCAGTCAGTCAGTCGCACAGTCGCTCAGCCAGTCCGTCAGTCAGTCAGTCAGATATGAAGACATCAACGGAAAGGCACAGCACAGCTGAGCGGCGCAAGCCCGCTGGCATTTTACATAAAATCGCTGACAATTTCCATGTGGAACTGCGGCACAGTCAGAGCAAATGGCGAAACGCGTTCCGAGCACGTTTCATGCACGCCGGTTGAGCATTATTATAGCGTTATTATATACCCTGTAATCACTCTAGAGTGGCTTGCTGGTGGTGCTATAACGCCAGAAGTGTAGAGCGTAGACAGAAGAGAAAACAGCTGGAACTAGAACATCTAAATAGATAACTGAATAGGTTTGATACTTTGCCATAGGTGGAAGAGTTATCTCACTTTAATAAGTTATCTCAATATATAAGTTTTTGTAGTGTTGTGTGCAAGATATATATGTGTTTATGTGCAAGATATATAGCTTTTCAAACTATAGATTAAATTTCGCACCTAACCAAGTGAATGGCATTGCAATATGTTTAAGTCTCTGAATCTAGAATCTGAATGTCTCTCTGTTTGCTTATCTAATTGCACGCTGACAGAGACAGTTGAAGAATTAGATTTCTCAACTCTCTGATTCAGAATGAGCTCATTTGTAAGTCAATATGTAGATTTCTTTCAATGAACTCCATGTCAAATCTATTTCCATATACTCTCTCTGCAATATAGAGACAACAGTATAATATAATATATACTTAGAGTATAATGAATATTTTCTTTTCTGGCTCCCTTTTCAAATAGATAATTAAGGAATGATTTCTAAATATATCAATAAATAAAACTTAAATATCTACTCATTATTGAATTCTTAATTCTCAGCTCTTCTCTTCTTCTCAGTTTGATATCATTTCAAAATATAATATTTATTTTAGGACTTTCATTCATTGATTTAAAAGCTAGCAAATCGCAGTAAATAACTGTTTAATGACTTGCACTCCACATACACACACACACACACACATATGCATACAGACAATTTTCAATTAATGTGCGAAATCGAAGCAGCTGCAAACGGCAAAATATGTTTGGTCACATGCTCGTAAATAAGGCGCCATTAGAGCCATCTATCACTGTGGCGCGCTGATCACGATAGCCATGCGGCCACGCCCCCAAGCCGTCTGTTCGCCGCCTCACACAGACGTAGTCGGCCATTCACATTTATTTATTTTCGTGTTAAAATCAAATATATTTCTGTGGCGCTGCCAAACCTCTGAAATGTAAATATTGGCATAAACATTTAAAAGGCAATAGCTACAACAACAACAACAACAGCAACATCAACGATAATAACAACAACAAGAAGAGCTAAACAGAAACAACTGCTGCCCAGTCAGACACGAACATCGTTGATGTAAAAGTAGCCTTAAAGGAGGATTTGCCGCTCGTCCGTGTCGGGCATATTGAACACACCCAAAAAAAGAAATGAAAAAAAAAAAAGGAAATGGAAACAGCCTGAACTGAACTGAAGTGAACCGAATTTATAAGCATTAGAACACGACCGAGGGCTAATAATCAACCAGAGCACCCGACCCCAATCGCCACCCGCCGCCCGCCCCTCGCTGCCAACGCCCACAGCTCGAAGGCATTTGAGCCTGGGCCAGATTACCTGGCCATATACAGCAGGCAGCAGGCAGCAGGCAGCAGGCAGTTGGCAGTGACTCGATGCGGTGCTGCGACGTAAACCTAATTTTTGGTATTTCTCTTCTTCTTTTTTTGGCTGTCTTTGTTTTTAACCTTTGGAAAATGTCGCCGTAGGCCAGAGCTTTGGCTCGGCACGGGACAGTTGGCGTCGGGCTTAGGGGTCACTAGGCATGGGCGGGCTGTGTGCAGGGGGCGGGCAGTTTTTCCCATAATAAATCACATAAATATGCAACGCGGTGCCGTTGTGTACGAAAATGGAAAAATATTGGCCAGGCAGCGAGTGACGTGGATTTGTGCCATGGATTTCTCGTTGCTGCCACAGGCAACAGCAGGAGGCCCCAACCCCCTGCCCACGTCCAATCCAAGGCCCAATCCCATGGCCCAAATCCAGATGGAAATCGCTTGGAATGGAACGTGTTCAGCTGCCGGCTGCTGGCTCAAGCGGGATTAGCTTTTAATGCTTTTCGGTTATGTAATTTAGAAATGGCTTTTCGAATGCTCTTTCACTGTCGCTCCCTGTCTCTCCCACTCTCTCATTCTCATTCTCTCTCTGTCTCCCTATCCCTGTCCCTCTCTGTTTTTGGTATCTCTGTCTTGGCTTGCAGGTAACTAAGACCTAATAAATTTGCAAAGTAGTTGCCATTAATCAAAACTGTTAAATTACTTGCACGCCCATTTGTTGTGGGCGTGACAATTTATGGCACAAGCTCGCACACCCTCATCCCATAGCTCTCTCTCTCTCTCTCTCTCTCTCTATCGCTATCTCTCTCTAATTCCCGGTGCTTATACTTGATGCTGAACTGAAATACTTAATTGTCAGCTCGTAACTTGATCTGGGTTTGACAGTTATACGAAGTTATAATTAGTTGAGCTTCGACCTGATAATTTAAGCGTACATAAAACTGGCAAAGCCATCCAACTTTCGATTTAAGCGTCAGAAATGGTCGCACATATACTATATAAATATATATATATATATGTATATTTATAGTTGCCCTTTGACATTGTGATCTTGTGCTAGATATTTAGCTCGAATAACAAATATTTATAATTATTGTCATCAGCTAATATAGTCATTGAGTCCATCTTTAAGCCAGCTAACTATTACGTCAGTAAACTCATTCCATTCTCTTGAACTCGTCGTTTTTATTAAGAAGCCTCTATCGCTGCCTCACAAGCCCTCGTTCATTACTTTCAATTAGCCGTCGCATAATTAGTCCCATAATTAAGTTGTCAGCTGTCAATTAGGCTCTAACACAAATTCAAATGCAAAACAATTCGTGGCCTTTCGCTACTGCCTATGCAAGGCACTGCTCGGTCTCCTTGTCTTTGCCAGCTGCTCCAATCGCTGCTTTAAAGCGGCTTAAAGGCGTATTAGCCACCTTAAGATCCGGGACGCCTTTCAGCCCAGAGGCCCACAGTGCCTGTGCATTGCTCTAAGCTCATCTTGAATATTTTAATTAATTAATTTACTTGCAATTGCTTTGCGTTTGGGCCGCGGCGAGTCGAGGCGTTGCTGAGGCAGCACATCGACTGTGATTCCTTGGCAAGGGATTGCGCAAATCCTTTCCAGCCACATAAATATTTGAGTTGGAATATGCCAAAACGCCCGCACAGCTATAACAACAGCAACTCTTTCAATTTGCAGCCAGTGCAAAATGTAAATGGAATCATTGTCGGTCAGTCAGTCAGTCAGTCAGTCGGGGAGTCAATCAGTCAGTCAGTCAGTCAGTGCCGCATACTAAGTACAATTAGATGTGGCTTCGCAGCGAGCTGCAAGGATTTGGCGTCTTATCGCGGCACAGACGCCACTCGCTGTTTGCTCTTGTGGCATGCAACTTGGCAGCAGCATCAGCAGGAGCAGCAGGAAAAAGATAGAAAATGACTGGTCTGCAGCAACAATGGCCCGTTGGGCAAAGAAAAAGCAAACTTCTATTTCTCAATCCTCAATCCCTCCCCCTCGCCAGACATCCACCCCCCACTCCCCACCCCACCGAGTCGCGCACAAGTTTTGAGTAATGAAACCGCGTCTGCTTTCGCCTCCGTCCGGGACTCGAAATTTATGCGCAAGTTGTGTTTTGTAAATCTTGCGGATTAATTATTACAACTTGGCAATGTTTACAATGCATTTCAGTTGTTGCTTAGCTTTTTGTTTATGCTTAAGTATCTTATCTTAAGACGCTCCGTAAGCCATCCTCTTCCTCTCCTTCCGCTAGCCAGACTTTGGGCGCACAAAGTTGGCCGGAGCTTAGGCCAGATTGTGATCAGGTTGTAAAGTGCTGCGGGCGAGTGCTGCTTGCCCCATTGCGTAGTAAATTGAATGCACAAGCCCATTAAAGCGATCACACCAAATGGCAGCTGTGGGGCATGTGGCAAGTGGCATCGCACAGACTTGCGCATGTGATGGAAATTTTTTAATTAAAAACTAATGTTGCGAAAATATGAGGCAAGATAGCAAGGAAAGGCGTTGCGGCGCGCTGCACACACACACACACACATCCACACCCACACCAAGTAAATTACGCCTAATTGCGAGTGTTTAATTATGCACTAGTTTAATTTTATGGCCTTGCGGTTAAGCTGGGACGGACCCCAAGCCCCGGACCCCCACTCGACGCGAGTTGTTTAGTCGTCGAGTCCTTTTTGGCTTGACTGCCGCAAAATATATGGCAGACATATATAAAGACATTAGACAAAACAGGAAGTGGATGTTATTCGCACAACACCCACAGCCCCCACCACACACACACACACACACACACACACTCACTCACGCACACACACTGAGAGTAAGTCGGAAAACGTGGGAATACGCAAAGCGTTTGCTTCAACGTATGTTACGAGCTCTTTGTGAACTGTAGCCAAGGGTGTTGCCAGCGGGCACTGCGCTTAGCTGCTGCCCCACTTGCCGCAGGGTTTTAGCTGTGCTTTAATTTACGCAAGCACTGAGCAGAGCTACCGAAAGCGGCAAATAATTGCTGGCTACGTAAGCGTTGATAGCATAAAAGGATTTCCAGCCAAAGCACAAACACAAGGCGCCATTTACTACAGTAATTTTTGTTGCTTTTGTTTCTGTGCCTTCGCAGAGCCCCACCCATCCCACAGCGCCCACACTCAGCTGTCGCTCTTGGATATGCCACTTCACGATGATGGGCACTCGACAGGGCTGGCGGCTTATGGCAAAGGGATAGCACTCGCACTAGCTCAATTGTTTGCCAAATTGTTTTCGGCATAATAGAAAGTGTATTTATAGAACAACCTACTCGAGCAGCAGCGTGAGAAGTACAGTAAAAACAAGATGCGCGCACTTAAAATACTCTGTATGTGAAGCCAAAGGAGAGCATATTCGTGTTGACTACATTCCTTTTTATCTCTTTCTCTTTCGCCCTTCAAGGTGTCGTCGTATTTACATATATTTTCTTTTCTTTCCCTCACTTTTCTCACTCAACTCCTCATTAGAATGACATCAAGATATATCCTAAAACTAATCAAAAAATAGCAATTGCCCAATGATCCTATGACACGCTTAAGGGACTCTTCGAATATATATGGGCAATTGTTTGGACAGCGCCTCAGGCATTTAGGATCTGCCCACATGAAAAACTGACTAAGGTAAATACAGAGAAACTTGTTAAAAGACGAATATTTTTGTTGCTGTTTCGCTTTGCTTGGCTGAGTTTGCCTTTGAGGCATGCTACTGGGCCGAAAGTGGCCAAACTTATAATGTGTGCAAATTGGCCCATAAAAAAATCATGTGTGAAAACTTGCTAGCTGGGAAATTGGCTCGTCGAGTGCTCTGGGCGGCAGTTTCTTAAGTATTTGTTTCGGATGACCTTTTGCGGTTGGCCTAGGGACTTGCTGCTGCTGCTCTTAAGGGGCTCAAAAGTGGATGGGTACCATCCCCAACCCTTTGCTATCAGCACCTTGTCTACGGCACTCGACAAATTGGACTTTCATTAACCAGGCTCAAGCAAACAGAGCTGAACGCATGTGAAAAGAGAGAGAGAGAGAGAGAGGGAGGGTGATGGAGAGGGAGAGGGAGAGAAAGAGACAGCTGTGAACAAAAACTCTTTTTTCTGCGTTTTCTTGTTGGCTCTTTGGGTTTGCTCAACTCTCAGACAATTTAAAATTAATTGGTTTCCATGTCTGGCTGGAAATCTCTCCGTCTTCTGCTTAGAAGGTGCAGGCGAAAGCAGAGGGCCCAAAAAGGGGGCTACAAATTGGTCAGCTACACATTTTAGGGACCAGCAAACTCTTGCATATCCTGTGTGCGGTTTTTCACGCAAAATGAAATCATTTGAAAGTGCTTGCTGTACACGCACCCTCCATGCCGCCCCTACCCCTTCACCGACAGCCTTGATGAATGCTGGAAAAGAGAGAGCATCATCATAGAGCAAACAATAAAGTGAAATGGTTTCCTTTTTTTTCGTCTTAATTTTTATTTTATTTTCTTTTCTTATTTTTTTTTTTTTTTTTGTCTTTTTTGTTGCTTTGTTTCTTTTGCTGTGAAACGTTTCACAAATTTGCTTAACCATCAAAGGGATGAGTTGCTCTGTGGTTGGTCGGGACTTGGACGTAGGGGCTGTTGTTATGGTTCACAGCAGCTGATGATGCGCTGCCTAATTAAATGAAAATTCATGGCGTATGCTCCGAAAATGAAACTTTGTTGGCCAATGAATTGTTGCTGCTGCTGCTGCCGCTGCTGCTGTTGTTGTTTGTTGTCTGCTAAAAAGTTTCTCAAAATTACAACAAAACATTGAGCCTGCCTTTATATGTATAACTGTCTGTATGTGTGTGTGGGTGTGCGTGGGCGTATTTATGTAACAGAGCACACAAAATTGTTTTGTTAATAAGATACAATGTTGTTGCTATTGTTTGTTTGTGCCTGTTTTGAAAAAGTCATTTTTGTTGCCGCGTGCTGCCAGGCACCCAGGCAGCCGCCGCTGCTTTGGCAATTATTTGAGTTGTAGTACAGCAACAAATACATGCACTAATACAGGCACAGCACGCACACACACACATGTGCGTATAATTACTTTGTGTACATTTGCATGGCAACACAGACAGAATCAGTGCGAAACATTGTAATGCGTATACGCAGTGTGCGCCACCCAAAACTCGACGCAACTCGACTCGAGGCAGCCTGTCCCGACTGCCGACTGCCGACTGTTGTAATATGCTGCCATGTTATGTCGTAAATGTCGCTTTTTATTATTTTACACACATTCCAGTGTGTGAGTGTGCGCGTGTGTGAGTGTCTGCGTGTGCTCTGTGTCTTTACCATCAGCTTTCGTTTTTGCAAACGGCTCTCAGCTTTTGTTTTATTTACATTTGAGCCGGAGCTTGTGTCTGCCTGCCTGTCTGCAAATGCCTTCTGCCGAGGGTGGCTGCCGTCTAATTTTCTATGTAATGACAGGCGGACAAGCCGTCAGACAGCGACAATGACAAGGACATTCCGCACTGAAGGAATGTGTTACAGTTACAGGCCTGCCACTTAGAGCAAATATTTAATGGCGTTGATTTTTATAATTAAATTGAAGCAGTCGTAGCCGTAGTCGTAGCCGTAGCCGTAGCCAGAGTAGCTGTGCAAAAGTAACAAGAGTATCTAACCCATACGCCTGGCAACTTGGAGCAGCACATAGATGAGCAGAGTTTTAGCGCATTTATTACACCTGGCGTATACGTAATGTGCCCTTATTTATTATTGTTATATTTTCTTGGTGTTGAGCCAGCTCGTTTTTTATTACCTACCTCTTGGCTGATTTATGTGCAATCTAATGAGATTTGTGTCAAGTGCAGCCAAGCGAATCGCCCAACATTTCGCTTAAAGCAGCTGAGCCTTAACAACTCAACAATACCTCAATGGGGCGTCTAGAAAGTTGAGACACTTTTAAAATAATACAAAGGCTTTGCACACAATTGATTGATGGAAATTAGCGCGTTTCAAGGAAATTAATGTATTCTACTTAGATATATATGTATTTCTTCTTTACTCTTAAATGTCTCCATAGGTATAATAAAAGCCGAAAGAGTATTAAAGCGAACTTAAGACAAATTTATATACTTAATATAATTAATATTAAATCTGTATATTTTATATTATTTTGCCTTAAGCTGTCAATGAATAATTAATAATGAAATAATTTATTAGTATTAAATTTATTTCAGCGCAAATGCAAGACAAAGAAAACATTTTAACAATAAAATGTTTCCAATTGAATGAATTACATCTCTAATTGTTTTGCCCTTAAATAATATATTGCGAGAACAGTTATATCAAATAAAATATATCAAATTACATATGCTAGATTCTCTCTTTATGCGAATGCATTTTTTATAGTTTTAAATACTACGTCCGATTATACATCAAACAAAAAGCCTTTTTATTTTAAGCTCTCATTTGCCAGCTTTTTATAAATTCTACTCACACACACACACACAATTCGGTTTTTCATTCTAAAAAATTTCGTTTTAAAATGATCCAAAAACTACAATTATCAATATTACTATATGGCAAGTCCAAATAAAATTGGTTGACCCAATGTTGGCCGCAAAAAAATAATATAATAAAATAAAGTGAGAGAGAGGTCATAAAATCGAATTTACAAATCATTAAACAAATTTCGCACGACTAAAAATGTGTTGTGAAATCAAATAAATTATCGGTGGGCAATAGTTGACCAAAGTGCAAACGTAATTAATTAAAATGCAGTCCGCGACTGACCGAAAAAAGGGAAAAATATAATACTGACAAATAATAATGATGAAAACTTCTATTGAACTCTTAGGCAATTGGCAATATTTTAATAATTCAGTGCGATTTGCGGCAATTGACAACTTACCGCAATTTTCGGTTGGCATTGCTGAAATTGATGGTGTTTGGTTGGCGTTCTTTGGCTGCATGGCATGTTTATTGGGCTTGTTAGTGTCTGTGCATGCATTGATGGCTTTCGCTTTGGTCTTGTGTGGGGCACGTTGCACAAACGCCGTGTGGTGCGTGTGGCTCGAATTAAACACAGTCACGCACGCAACTCACAGAGCTGAGTTATTTTAATTGACACACATGCTTGGCACTTGACACCTGACAGCAGCTGATGACTATGATTATGTTGACGTTGATGACGACAGCCAGACAGGCAGACAGGCAGACAGCAAGACAGCCAGACAGGCGGTCGAGCAGCCAGACAGTTCAAGTCCTGGCCTCTGGCTAACGAGGCCAATTGTTGAGTTTGCCTCAAACTTAAGCGCAACCACAGCTCAAATCTCAAAACTGTAACTGAAACTTTCGCGTCACTTTGTTGCACAACGTAACGCACTGGAACGTGGACTGAACGCGTCGCGTCGCGTACGGCAATTGAAACCGAAGTTTGGGTTGGTCGATGTCGGTCGTTGTAGAAGATGTGGCAGCAATAGCAGCGACGACAGCAACGACGGCAGCAGCAGCAGCAGCGAAGGCATCACCATCAGTGTGTGGCAGTGGCAGCAAAAAATAGGCTGAGCAGCAGCGCAGACCAGGCCAGAGCAGACCAGACCACCTACAACACGCAACGACGACTGAACGAGCGATTGCGAAAGGACCAAAAACATCACCAGGCGCTGGCAGCCTAAAAACGCAGTCCTCGGTCGGCGTCGCAGCAGCAGCAGCAAGAGTCGCAGCAGCAGCGCTAGTAAAATGTACGAGCCAAACGCTCGACTCGCACGATGAGCAAATCTTGGCACGAGAGCGCAACCTGGGCAGTGGGTGAGAGCCGAAGGACGAAGGAACTCGCTGATGGTGAGAAACTGTGGTGGCATCGGGCCACGAACTATTTAAGTGAGGCTTGCAATTTGCGTAGCGCATCGGCATTTTGTGCCGAAGTCTCTGTTGCTGCTGTTGCTGTTGTTGTTGTTGGTCGAATTGTTGTTGCCCTCGCGTTGCATGGGTGTAAAATTGTTGGCTCAATGCACAAGCAGCAGCAGCAATTGAAGCAATCGCAGCAGCAGCCGCAGCCACAGCAGCAGCAGCAGCAAAAGCAGCCCATGGTCTCATTTCTCCTGCTGAAGCAATGGACACTGAAATGGGTACACTAATGGTCATTGCGCAACGCGTGGAATTAGAACAGTGCCCGTTGTGTGTTTTGGGATCTGTTCAGGAATGTGGCTGGCTCAGAGATGTGGGCCAATCTCTCAAGGAATTTGAATCGAACGTTGAGATGCTTCGTGGCTTTTATTGGAGGTTTAGTTAGAGATAAAGAAAGTATTTAAGATAGAGATTATAGATATCTAAAACTATTAACTCTATAAACTCTATTAAGCTTAGCACTTTTTAATAAATTTTTGATTTCTCTTTTATATTAAATACTTTTTGAGCTCCGTATGCTGTTTTGAAACTTGGAACTTATTTGTTACTGACTTGCAGATATTTTCTGAATTTTGTTGAAGTGTGTTTATATTCAATGAATTTATTTTATTGTTTTGAAGATATTTATAATATAAATTCAACAAATTTTGCACTAAATTGTTGAAAATAATTCTAAAAAATTTCGATTAAACTTGTCTTATTTGTTCTAAAAATATCTGATTAGCCTTTAAATTTATTAAATTCAACATTTTTGACTAAACTTATATATGTTCAACCAGTCTTCCATCACCTTAAGCTCCATAGCCCGAAAGAAACAGCTTTCCGCACTTACAGCTTCGTTCCTTTCATTAACAGTGCCTTAACATGCCTCTAACAGCCACGCACTTTAGCCCATTCGAATTGAAACGCAATGGAATGGAACACATCCTCGCTCACTCAGCTTGTTTTGGTACATTCTCTCAGCTGTGCGAGGCGCATGCGTCGCAACAACAGCGACAGAGGCGACGAAATTCCGACACACACCTCGGAAGGCACATCGTGGCAGTCGTCATCAGCAGCAGCTGCTGCTAGCTGCGGCAGCGACGGCGACGGCGACTGCGACAGCGGTGGAAAGCGTTGCAAAGAGCCACACAAAACAGAACTTGCTCCACATATTCTAGCCCTACTTACACAGCGACATACTCCCCCACACACACACACACTCAGCTTACGGATATTACATAGTGGCTGAGTCAATGCGTTGGCTATTGGATGCTGCGCTGCCGCTGCTGGCGTCGCTGCTTTTCGGCTGGGCTTTTGTTGCTGTTATCAGCGCACATTTCGGCCGTGCAGATTCTCAAATGCTGCCGCTGATAAGAGCAACAAAGTGGCAGCAGGAAAGCGAAATACATCCAAAGCAAACGAAGTCGACCCAATTTTTTGTATTCTGTTTTTTTTTTTTTTTTTTTGTTATTTTTTTGGTGGCTGCCGCGTCACATTCCCCAAGGAGCTTGCGGGCTGGCCAGCAGCCCAAAGGTGGGTCAGGTGTTTGAAATGGCTACTCTTAGGTGTGTCTGGCAGCATTTGAGAGCAGGCATCGTCTTTCAATGACTGGGCCAAAATGGCTGCCAGCTAAATGAAGAGCGCCAAATACCTCGGGCAGCCCACATTTTATTTAACTTTTTTTTTTCTTCAGCTTCTCATTTTTATTTTTTTAATTCGTAAGTTTAACTTTGAACGAAACGCCCACGCGCGCCCCGCCTCCGAACTTAATTAAATGTTGTTAGAAACGCTTTTCGTTCAACTGCATAAATTACAAAGCAAAGTACCACTTAGCAGGGTATCCATCGGTGGCTGTGGCTCTGACTGTGGCCATAGGCCACGCCTTCAGGCCACTAAATTATAAGGGAGGAGTCCCGTACAGCTTATGCTAAATGAAATGATTGTCTTCACTTCAGTGCCGGGGTCTTACTTTGTATTGTGCTTAAATTTGCCTAATAAATGGTTGACAATTGCCGGCATACGTTAAGAGTTAAAGTATTTACTTTGGCGCAAATTGGCTAATTTACATTTTAAAAGCAGCAAAATGGTATTCAGATAAATGCGAGTCAAGCTAATGCTTAAAAATAAATTAAATTACTTACGAGATATATAAATTTTTAAGTGGAAAGTTAAATTCCTTAGATATTTTATTATGATCTAATGGATTTACTAAGCATTATATTTATGTATTATTTTTTTAATATTTAAGATATTAACTCTTAGAGGAAAAAGTCATCCATCAAGCTAAAAATACTGTATTTTAATATTCAATATCAAATATATAATAAATATATAAATAATATTAGTTTAATTTAAGACATATTTGATTTAGTAAAATATACAAAACAACTATTTTGTCTATGTACAAGTTTTATTAATAATATAATATGTAATATATAATAATATATAATATTATATATATATAATATATAATATATGAAATATGTACTCGAAATTATTTACTTTAAAATTATAATATTAATAAAATATTATAATAATAATTATAATATTTTTAACTTAAGTCATATATATTATATAATTGTCTGTCATATGTTATATAAATCATGAAGTTAAAAGTGTCATTTTAAATAATCTATATTAAATAAATTATTAAACACATATTATATATTTGTTCAAAACATTTTTGTAAAGTAAGAATATTAGTTCTGTAAAACTGGAATAAATTTATTTAAATATATATAAATTATGGAAAATTAATTTAGTTATAAATTTACAATCAACTTAATCACTGACAAGTCAACTTACACAAAAACTAAAATATTTTATTTGTTTTTAATAAATATATTTACATTTAGAGCTACCGAGAGCTAGATATAAAGATCCTAAGTATATATATTCAAAGTAAAACCAATTTGTTTCATTCATAGTTATTCAAAGGCTGCTTTAGAAGATCCGCTTATATTACCTTTACGTTGTTCACTTTGGCGCTTGTTGATATGCAATTCAACTTACCTTTAGCCATATGCAGCTTTTCTGTCAGAGTCTTTTGTAAGCATCTTAGAAATTTTCTCCGTTTCTCTCCCTTCCTCTTCCTTCTGTCAATCTCTACACCTTAATTTTAACAAGTTCCAGCTATCAAGTGTGTAAATTGAATGCATATATATGCATATTCATTCATTTTTCACTTTTCAGCATTATCACTTGAATATAATTAATTCCATTCCAATATGGTTATACTTCTACCTCTAAAGCACTGAGCACATCCTTTGCATTAGAGCTAAACATGTGTCTCCTGGTCATTTAAATGACAAACCGCATGGCAACTGCTTGCCAGCAGGCAACTTAATATGCAGGACAAATCGCGCTGCAGGATACAGAAAATAAATTGTGGAGACGCCCCATTGCGAGAGTCCATCACAGTCTAGTGCCGCCCCTGCTCCGGCGTTTTACCAGCATCGGTTCTCATTATTTTGAGGCGCATTAGACGTTAGCAAAATTGTGGCCAGGATCAATTTGTTGTGCTAACATTTATTGTAATTTATGATTTGCTTTGGCAGCTGCGCTGTGATTTATATATATATGTATATCTCCTTTTTTTTTTTGCATCTAAAAGGATTCGGCCACTTTGAAGTGCGGCTTTGGCCCAAGGACTTGCGGGCATTAGCCCGCCTGGTAATGTCACACGGCAGCAAAAGTTTCAGCAAGTTGTGCAAAGTTTTTGAGTTTTAACTTTTTTATTTTATTTCTCTCAGCTTTTCCATCTGCTTGTTTCAGCTGCTATTGGCTCTCATTTCAAAGTTTCGCTCGATACTGTTGCAAGCATTTCGTAAAAAATGGCATACAATCTGTCAGCGAAATGTTGCTTACCAAGTGGCAAGTGGCAACTGGCAGAAGGCAGGAGGCAGGGGGCAAGAGGCCAGTGACAAAGGGGGCGGCAGCTAGCTAGCTACTAGAAAATCAATTGAAATTTTCCCTGGGTCTCAGGTGTTTATTGACGGAACAGAGCTGAAAACTTTTATTATTACAAATCCCATCCAAATATCGCCAATGCAGCAAATGTCAATCGAAAGCCCAACAAAGTAATACTCTGAAAATGAAGTTTTCTATTTTTCAAAATATACCACGTAACGCTTGAGAGTTAAAAGGGTAGAAAGGACGAGTAATTTATTTAGTTTTCTTATTTTTTGCATTTAATATTAATATTACAAATATGTAAAGATAAGTAAAAATTCTCTTTGGGCTTTTACTAATGCACATACAAACATTAATTTCAATCACTTACAGCCTGTAAGTTACAGGGTATCTCACATATCCACCCTTGGCCTCTCTCACTTTGCTTTGGCTTTCATTCAGCTCACAATTGGCAATTACATTGTCATTAGCTGTGGCCTCAGCTACGCCCTATTTATAACGCCTACACAAAATGCATATTTCATGTTCCATCATTTTATAACAAAACAAAACAGAAAATATGTTTTCGTCGGCTTACCCATAAAGCAGATACAAAATTATAAAAGAAATATGTTTCTCCCATTTTTTTTTCTGTTTGAAGGGGACGCGTGACTGACTGACAGCTGCTGACCAGAACACGGCTCTGACGAATGCCACCGAAACAGCTGAAGGTGAGGTGGATGATGCTGATGTTTTGGGTGCTGGGTGGACGCAATCTGCCTCGTCTGGGTTTCATGTTTCATGCGGCCATGCTGTTGTTGCTGTCATTCCACGGAATATGTCAAGCTAGCAGCGCAAATTAGCCAAACGTTTTCTTTCATCCTATTTGCTGGCGCCTGGCTGAGTGTTGCGGCAATGGGCGGCAGTGAAGCGCGCGAACTGTAAAACTTTATTTCGATAGCACTTGTTCCGGACACCTTACGCCCTTGCACGTGCGCCGTGACATGGGCCTGGGCGTGGACATGGACATGAACTCCTCAGCACCTCAGTCTGGCTTCAGCTTTCTCTCCAATGTCTATAAATACGCTTTAAAAATGTTTTTCCCCAGTATGTGTGATATTCCGTTAATATTTTAAATATCAAAAGTATCTCTCATAAATATATAAAGCTGTTACAAATTAATGTAACAAAACTTGGCCTCACAATATGTTATTTATTTATGTTATTGCGCATCCCCATAGCAACTCCTTTGATTATCTGTTAGCACTCTGGACTGGCCTACTGTTATATTCTGGATTTATTGTTATTTATTTAGCTAGATGACATTTTAACGTACCAAAAATGTTAGCACATTAAACACTAAGAATCAATTATTCAGAGACTGTGGCTTAAAAGTGTGTGTAAATATGTTCGAGCTCCAGAAAGCAAGCGCATGCTAAGTGCCTCTGCTGAAGTTACTAGCAACTGTAGCTGTAAAAATGTCTTCTAGTAGTGCATGCAATAAATATTGATGGCTCTTATCAGCTGCTAGTTGAAAGTCAGATACAAAATGGACTGCCGCAACCTAATTAGAAGCGACCGCTCTCACATTTGTAGTGGCTATATATGTATATATCTACTCCCATATCGGCCCTATCAAAACTCAAACGTCTGTTAAATTCAGCAACATGTTTCTATGCCCATAGCGCTGCCAACGGTCTATAGCCAATTATTTACCTGCACACACAAAATAATAATTAATTGGGCCTGGAAAATCGGCAAAAACGATTAGCCGCACAATCGGCGAACAGCTCAACATTTTAGCATGAAGTGCCCTGTAATTACTTTTTGGCAGCTCCATGAAATCAGCAGAAAATCACAATTCGAGGAAATTAACTCATTTCCACATAAATTAGTTCCGAACGCCGCTCAATGCTGCAAAATATTATGCGTCGATTATGATTAACGATCATTGGCCGCCATTTAGGCGACGGCCGAAGGGGGGAATGGGGAAATGGAGATGGTGTGGGGGAAAGGTAGCTTAAATGGATGGCATAAATAACTCAACGCAATGCAGTGAGTGTGCACAAAAAGAGACGCGCCCACTTTTTTTTTTTTTTTTTGATGGGCGGAGCATAAAAAAATTACTGCTGTAAAAGAAATTTTTATTCTCGCATACCATTGCATATATAGAGAGAGGGTAGATGGGTTAGGTTTGTAGCTAAGTAGTTATATATATATATATATATATATATATATATATATATATATATATATATATATATATATATATATATATATATACTTGCTTATGTTGAAAGATCTTTAAATCGTTGAGTCAATATCTATAATTTATAAATTTATTAGTATTAAAAGTTTAAAAAAAAAAGGTTTGCATGTTAATGAATTTGTCATATATTTATTATTCTATTTTATGCCCTTATTTTCTATTTATTAATTTATCTTGCAACTTTGTTATATATTATATATACGATTTTATTCTAAGCATCAGCTCAGTCCAGAGCATTGCTTATTCGTTCTGAATCTTCTCGATATTATTATATAATCTGTTTTATTTTATTATTTTCGTCTGCACCGCCTAGAAATATTTATGAGCTGAGCACGCGACGTTCGCTGGCGGCCAATTTTTGAGGACAAGACAGGAATTCAGTGCAGAACGCGGCAATTACACGAGCCTCGGAAAAATATTGCCAAAGTCATTGACTGGCCGAGGAATTTATGAATTATATAGAAAGCAGAGCCAGAACGAAAGATGAGCATTGGCAAAAAGAAAAAAGAGAAAAGAAATAAAGAAACGAAGCGTAGAAAGATGCTCCAAGGGCAAGGAATATATGAGTGTATATGAGTTATTGGCACGCACAGCCAAGTTTTTCACTTTACTGATTCATGAAAAATACATTAAAGTGAAACGAGAAATCTGTAAAGTTGAGAGGAACGCCCTTTCTCAGCTTGCGATTGGTAGGCAGTCATTAAAAATGAATTTGTGCCCAAAGCGCAGCTAATGAATGAAGAAATTTTTGATCAATTGGAAACGTGAATGTGTATGGGTGTGTGTATGGATATGTGTGCGGGTGTGGGTGTGCTGTGTGTGCTTAGGTATATATGTATGTGCGTAGGTGTGTGTGTGTATGCCTGCTCTCTTTGCAATCAATCAGTTGCCCAATTCAGCCCCAATCCGCCTCCTGTTGGACTGTTTGTTTATTTGTTTGGCTCCGCTTTGTGTGCATGAAAGGACATTTTCAAGGGCCACACCCAGCGCCAAGTCGAGCCGAGATTTATACATTTGACATATTAGTGCAGGCCAGTTGAAGAAATTGATTCCTGCCATTCAGCACAAAACTCAACTCAAGTGTCCAAAAATGTCCAGGGCTCTGTGTGTGTGTATGTGTGTGTGTGTGTGTGTTCGTCAGCTAAACGAAAATTGAGTTATTGAGCATCGAAAGGTTGAAAATGTTTTCGCTTCCTTTTTCTGTTCAATGCGTTGTTTGCTCAGATATTTCCTTTGCAGCTAATAGCAAATCCAAAGGGTTCGGCATGCGAAGCGGCTTTAAATTTCAACACATTTTTTGTTGTATCGAATGAGCTATGTGGCTTAGGATTGTATACCGAAATTTCACTTTTTCCCTAGACATGACTGATTGAAATAAGTTTGATATATATATAAAATTTAATGATAATTTGATTGATTTAAAGCAGATGTACGAAAACGATAGGAGGAGCTGGCGTGGCTTAAATTTGCGCTGACTTAAAAATATATATAATTATAATAAAGGAAAATTAAATTAATATTGAAAATATACCAACTTCAAAGCAATAACTAATAAGAGAATTTGTGAATTCAGTTTCAATTGAATTAATATTAAATGCATTTTGTGATACTTTAAAGTACATTTTTGACAAAATAATTCATTACATTGTATAATATTATTAAGGGCACATCCCACTTCCGATAATTATTTAAGTGCAAACAAATGCAGAACGTCAATGGGCAACCGAAGATGTTGTCAATGTCGCAGAAGCTGTGCTCAGTTTACTAACATGTTGGCTAACAACGTTGTTTATATTGCCACTCACCAATACACCCAGGTTGTGTCAAACACACACAGACACAGAGAGAGAGAGAGAGAGAGAGAGAGAGAGAGAGAGACGTGTGGGAGTACATCTGGATGCGACTCGCGAGTAAAGCATCTAATGAAATATCCCAAGGGAAACGTCGATTGGGCGTTCGACGTGATGAGTTCTACGCAAACATTTGAGCAGCACTGTCAACAACATGCCAGACATATGGACGGATGGACAACAGGAGACGGGAAGAGCAGAGAGCGCTTGCGACGCACAAGCCGCAGGACACGCGACACACGACAGCAAGACAAACCGGACAGACAATTGACGTATTTTGTTTATGGGCCATGCTGCGCACATTGATGACAGTCAAAATCTATCAGGGGAGTCAGGCGATATGGCGAGATGACTAGATGGCGAGATGGCTGATGTGTTAGTTGAGCGGCACGTGATGTCATTAGCAGCGGCAGGCGAACGCATTTGTCATAAAGCAACAAAATGCCCGAAAAATTGAAACGGCTATGGGAATGGACATGGAAATGGCAATGGAAGTCAGCGGCGGCAGCAACCGCAACTTGCGTCACGAACACCCGCCAATCATCGTCAGTGGGGCGGGCGAGCGTGGTTGCGGGCGTGGCTGGGTGCAGTATCAATTGCAGCAGGAGGTGGCAACACTTGATCTATGCCAGTACTGGTCGTTTATTGAAATTCCTTAATGAGCAACAGCAACAGCAGCAGGAGTAGCAGCAGAAACAACAGCAACAGTCGCCGCGGTGCGTTGACAGTTGAATTGCAATTTCCGCCTCAGGGTTTCCCATCAGTTGCATCTGTTTGTTGTGGGTGCTGCGTTTGCATGGTCAATTTGCGTGCAGTTCAATTAAAATTCACATACAACAAAGGCACCGAAAAGAAAACTGTAATTGCAGTGCGCGCGTTGCAGTTGCTGTCGACCGACGCGTGTAGCGCGTCAAACGCATCCAACGCGTCTATACGCAATCAACAAAGTGACAAATTGACTTTTGCGTGTCACTGTTGCTGTTTTTGTTGTTGTTCGCCGTCTGTCTAGCCGTCTGTCTAGCTGTCTGTCTGCCTGTCTGCCACATCAACTGAAGGCTGTTGCCAATTACCGCTAATGTCGCACAGTTGCCGCATTCACATAAAATTAATGATAAGCGCGCTATAAAATAAGTTTTACTGCAGCAGCAGCAGCAGAAGCAGCAGCAGCAGCAGCAACAGCAGCAGCAGACGACGTCGCGTCGCCGGGTTGAAGCAACAGCTGAGTAACGCGCTGTGGCATCCTGCAGCCATATCCTGGCTGCGAAAAGGTTATGTCACAATAAAATTAAATCCAAGCAAGCGTGAAGTAGGTGAAGCATCTCCTCCAATGCCCCACTTTTTTTCCTTCAGTAAATTGAAAAGTTTTGGTCGGGTTTACGACTGCCACCGTTACAGGGCATGACTTTAACTAATTGCCTGGCATCTAATTTGCTGCTAAGCGTCTTAGACGCTGCCTAGAGAACCAATGTCCATGTCTCTCCCTCCCTCTTTATCTTTTTAGCCTCTGCCTTATCAGACGACCCAGCACCCAACACATTAGCATATTTTTAACTTTTCTGCTCAGAGTAGTTGTTTATCTCCTGAAATAAGCTTGCCAAATGCCTGAATATAAAAGTCTTATATCAATCTTGCTACAACTTGATGTCCCGCTTTACTATTCCCTATTCCCGTTGCCGTTTCTCTTTTGCCTTTCTCCTGCCCGTCGGCCCTGTCTTTGTCACTTGCTGCTACGTCTTTTTCGTCGTCCTCGTCGTCGTCGTCTTGGACTGAAAGTTTGAAGAGCAACGCACAGAGCACACTGAACACTGAAAAGCTGGGGAACTGTTTGCAGCAAGTCCAAGCAAGTCACCGGGCGACGCACCTTTACTTCAGTCATCCGCTGTGTTTTTTGTTTTTCTTTTCTTTTTGCTCCCTTTTTTCCATGAATAAATTGCGCAGAATTTATGTGGAAAGTTTTGTGTGTGCGCCGGCATCAGCTCCATTGCCAGCCCGAAATGAAAGTGGCTAGCGGAGTTTAGATGAATCTGTTTGCCTTAGTCTGATGAGTTATCTGCGCAAATGCAGCAGCGGCAAGGGGCACGGGCAGCTGGCTTCTAGTTCCTGACTCCCGCCTCCCGCCTCCCGCCTCCTGACTCCTGCCTTTCTAGTACTCCTCTAAAGTAGGCGGCAGGCGGCACTGCAGAATTTATGGCTGAAATGTTAATTGAGCGCTGGGCGGAGTGCAAAGCCCAAAGTTGGACCATTGCAGTTTCCCAGCCAAAGTTTTCTGTTTTTTCAACTTCAGACTTTGCGAGTCGGATTTGAAATATACCCCAGAGCTGTGTGCTCACCGAATCGCTGCAAAACAATGCATATTCACAATTTCACTTCGCACGCATGTAGCACCAGCAATGCAAAAAAAAAAAAAACTTCTCCTTCCTTTTGTTAATCTAATTGTTAATTTGCCAAGCGAAACAGCGAAATTGATGTTTATAGGCCCCAAGCTGCGCGTCATTTGGCAACTGGCATAATTTGTAATTTCTTAAATATTCGTTGCAGCCCATTAGCTGCGCCATCTCAAGACTCTCTCTTTCAAGTGCTCTCTATGGAGGCCAGGCTGGCATTGCACTTGGTGAGGCCTAAGATCCCTTTATGCTCAATTATTAATGCGCTCGATGCCTGCTGGTTGTTGTTGTTGTTGCTGTTGCTGTTGCTGCTGTTATGGTTGTTGTTTAGTGTCGCCAGCGCTTCCAGCTAAGCGTGTGAGGATTAAGATTTACGCCGCATCGTGCCTAAAAGGAAGGAAGGCATGGAACGTTGGCTGCCCAGCCAGTGTGATTCAGCTCTGACACATGGGCGCTTCATTTCCGAGCAGCCATGCGACCAAAGGCCCACGCCCACAAAATGCTAACCGCAAGCCAAGAGCAAGTCACACGTTGCCATGGCACTCGACATTGTCGTAGCCGTCGTCTGTGACGTTGACGATGGCGGTAACAGCAACGGCAACGGCGACGGCGACGGCGACGGCAACGGCGACGACGCATTATGGTTGCTACGTAATATTGCTGGCAACCGCAAAGAGTGTGAGAGGGAGGGGGAACGCAGCAACAACGTTGCGTATACGTAATATTTCAGCATTTGCTCTCGGGCAGGCAAGCCACACGCTTCGCTGCTATTCCTGCTGCAGCCGATTTTGCTCCAACTGCTGCCTGCTGCTGTTGGCACTGTCGACTCCATCGCCATCGTCGTCGTCGTCGTCGTCGTCGTCGCTTCGTTGGCCCCGGCTTCCTTCTGCGTGCCACTGCGTGTGTGGTCTACCATTATCTGTCTGGGAAGCCATTAATTTTTCAAGATTGATCCGGTATGCAAATTACTTACACAGAATGTGCACGAGCGCTAGCAGCGCTTCCTTTACTACTTTGCTGTCTATTGTGTGTTCTATGCGTGTATCTATGTGTCTATGTATGCGTGTGTACGTGTGTGTTGCTGTGCGTGTGCTTGCTTGAGCACCAAATGTGCCAGCTAAAAATGTTCCTTTATACATTTCATTTTCTATACGTTCTTTAGTATTCTGCAGTATCTAATTATTGGGGCGTTGCCTTTAAGGCAGCGAAGAATTTATCACGAAACTCATTTAAAAATATAACGCTTGGGATAATTACCGCATCGCCCCGCAGCTCATACACATAAATTGTTGCAATTGCCTCCAGTCTTAATTGGTTTTCGATTCACTTTTATGGAGGATGCGGCCAGCTCACTTCACGCATCAATTTGCTGCTGTGAAGTGTTATGCACATTTCGCTTCAAGCACACTCAAATGTTTTTCATTAACAGCAAAAAAGGAGTTTTCAAAATTTATTCAATTGCAATTTAAAGTGTAAACTGTAATTTTACATTTTCAGGCGAACAAAATTTTTTAGCTCAAGCAGATTTCGATGAGAGAAGACTCAGCTTGATGAGCTACAATATTATTATTACGCTATGTAAATATATGTATTTATGCTTAAAATTTTAATATATATATATATATATATATATATATTATATGTTTTTTCCAAATTCTGCTTTAAAGCATCTTTGATCAGCTTAAATTTGATTCCACGGCAAATTTAATATTTTACTTTTATAATCTGCTGAAGTATTATCTGCCACTGGCACAAGCTCTTAGGTATAAGTACACACACCCACAGCTCCTGTGAAGTGTGTGTGTGTGTGTGTGTTCAAAATGACAAAGATCACTTAAGGGGCAATGTTAAACAACAGTCGCTGGTAACATGTTGTAGATGATAATGATGCCGATGAGGGGGATGATGATGGGGGGACTGTGATGAGGGTACTGTTTGCATACCAGGCGATACGAGCTTCATAAGCACACGCTCTATAGAGACACCCACACACACACGCACACACACATACAACAACAACAAACAGAACGCGAAACTAGCAGCCGCAGTTCTCGTTAACACATCGTGATAGCAATCAAAGCGAAACAAAAGCCAACAAAACACAACAAACAACAAACGAAACAGGCACATTATCAACATGGTCAAAGCAGGTATGGGCCACCAGGTACTGATAGGCCCATTAGACTAGGGATATATATATATACATTTTTGTTTTTATTTTTGGGAATTGCTGCAGGAAGCAGCGAGCCGCTGGGCGTTATCTGAGCACAGCTTTGCATAAATCAACGTTGCACAACACATTTTTTTGCTGCTAAGCCGAACTCAAGCGTTAAATTGGTGTGTGTTTATGTAGCGTTTTGAAAGGCTGTGTGTGTGTGTGGGTTGGTAAAATTATCTAAGACGCCCCACGAAAAATGCCAAACAAATTGAACTTGAACAGCGCATGCGACGGCGTGCGAGTGGCAAGCGGCAAGGGACATGTGCCTGGCTGCAACTACAAGAATCAGCGCAATAACCGCAAGAGCAACAACAACAACCACTAACAAAACTCGTAAGGCAAACAAAACACGTGGACGGTCATTTAATTGGATTATACACACGGCGCTTTCTCTCTCTCTCTTTGTGTGTGTGTGTAATTTGCATACAATTTACAAATAAATTAAGCACAGCCAAAATGTGTTCACTGCTGCCGTCTGCTGAGACCCAAGGGGCGTGGCCGAAGCTCGAACTAATTATAAATACTTGCAACTAGGAAGAACTTGGATGAAATGTGGTAAGTGTAAATATGTATAGCCCAAAGAAAACAATTACTGTTGATTAGAGATGCAGAAAATTGTTTACTAAAATTAATAATTGGAGACGTCTTCAAGTATGGGCTACAAAAGAAAATTTAAGTTATATAAATTAAATAATATTACAGGTATATGAAAATGAAATGAAAAATTTACCAATTATGCAAATTTAACTTTTACAATAAATATAAATTAATGTTTCAATAAATAAAACTGTGTTTAAATTGTAAAGTTGTGCATGCTTTTGCAGTGCCCCGAAATGTATGCTATAAAAATATACCGAAACTAAATTGGGAATAAATACAACAAAGGTTTGCATCAAGTAATGAAAATTCAATGATATATAGTTAAATATATAACTTTTCCTTGTGTTGTTAAAGTACTTTATCTATGTACAGGTTCTACACTTAATAATAATAATAATAATAAAAAAAAAGATGTAGTTAAATATAAAAGTTTGTTTGTACAGAAAAGAAATATTGCCATTTGATCACTTACATATTTCAGGTTAGGTCTACAATGAATGTATAAATATTAATATATGTATATATATGTATATATATATATTGATATGATTATATAAGTTATATACAAATATATTATATTTAAAATTAAGTTGACTATATAATGAATGTTCATCACATATAATTACATAAAATGCTTGACAGTACAAATAAAATATACAGTCTAGTATATCCTTTAATAGAATTTTGCCAGTGATTTATCCTCAATTTCCGACTCTGGTCGATTCAAATGACAGGCTCAACCTTCAGCTTTATGAGCTAACAGCTGAAACATCCTTGATTTACATTGACACTCTAGATGTCAAGGGGCCCAATGCGAGGACTGATATGTGAGTGATTTAATGGGCAATCAAATGATATCCATACAAAAGGTGCTCATTCATAAATGCTTACGATAATAAGAAGTGTGGCAAGTGTTTCAGGGATCTGCTGAAGTTATCGTAGGCACAGCTAATGAAATTCGAAGGTTAAATCAATGGAGTCATCAATCATGCGGAGGAAATTAACACAGCCTATATGTAGCTAAGCATTAGAACAATGCATAGGCGACAGCTCAACATGCATGTATTGATGTGTGTGTGTGTATGTGCATTGCCCTGCCTGCAGTATTAAATACGAGTATGCTTGTGTATACATTTGTGTGTTCCATTTAATATTTCAGCCGCAAGACAATTGCTCTTAATAATCGTGGATAGGCAGGCGTGTGTTATGTGTGCCGCCGTGGAGGATGCGGAAAGGATGTGCCGCACAATTTTAATTTATATACATTCACATCTATACACCCACATGTCATACACAAGACACAGGCACACACACACACACCCACACTCTCGTGCTGGCATAGGCGTGTGTGTTGCGAGTTTTCATCGACATTTAATTGAAAATAACTCAAGCGTGTCAGCAACGCGCGCGGTTAATGAGCGAGAAACTCGAATGTCTGTCGCGACTGCCACTACCATCCATGCTCCCTCTCGCTCTCCCTCTCTCACTCTCTCTCGCTCACCCTCTCTCTCTCTCTCTCTCTCTATGCGTATGGCACATGTTTGGCAACCGAGCGCTTCTTGCCAGCACGTGAATGACATCAATGACAGTGAAAAGGCGTTTTTCTGCACTTAATGAGCACGACGAGAGGCGGGCCAAGGTGGCGCCAGGGTATGAGCCGAGAAGCAGACTGAGACATGGTTATCCTGCATACATATATAGATACATACATATATATATATATATATATATATATATATATATATATATATATATATATATATATATATATATATATATATATATATATATGTATATATGTATGAAGCCAGCTCCCTCTCTATCTCAGGCTAAGTAAGTTTCATTTTTTGTTTTTTTTTGGCTTTTTATCTGTGCCAGCTGCTGGCTGCGTGTGACAAGTTTATTTATGTGTCTGAAAGGCAACCAAATGAAAAAAGTAGTGGTAGCTATAGAAAACGAAGCAGTGGCAAAAACTTAAAGACATCACCCGCCACAAATTTTTCTGTCTGTCATTCGGAGAGTGCGCCACAAGATCTGAATGACTTTAGCCATCGAGAGTTGTAGGGGGCGGGCGGGGCGAAGTGCACTGTCGAACCGATGGTGGCCTACATTTAACGTCCTTAACAGGTCAATGCTGCTGAGCTGAGAAGTGTACTTCGCTTTATTCTATAACACACCTTTTATTAAATATTGTTTTACATCTATATAATTATATAATACATACATTAAGATACTAAATAAAGGCATTTATTTTATCTATTTACATTTTTTTATTTACCTAAAATTTGTGAACATAAATTCAATAAATTATCTATATATGCATTTAATTAAATAAATTTACTTTAAGTTCATAATTTGTATATATAAAGTTATCAATGCAATAGAAAGTAGTTAATAATACTCAAGTGTGCATTGCACACTGAGTAAGTTTGCCCTTTGGCATAATTTATTGTGATAAAATCAAATGGCTCTTTATGAAGCCATCGCTCCTATATAGAGATAAACCATTTGAGATTTATTAAATTTAGCTGTCATGCCTCTGCAATTCAGCAACAAATTTACAGCTTTGTTTGTTCGGCTTCAATTGCAGCAACTCAATTCGTATAATTACTCAAATATTCTGCTGGCCAAAAATTTACACAACCCATAAACCAAAAATCACACATGCAGACACACACGCACGCACACACACATACACATGACTAATATAGGGGTTCGAACTTGAACAATATTAAACTTTTGTTATTTATATTAAAATTTTGCTTTATTGATGTGGTTGTTTATATTTGGATGAGCTGGTATTTTTTCTTTTTTCTCTGGTTTCTTTTTATGAACGCAGTGGTTTAGTTTTTGCCAAGCTGTTGCCCAGGCGCACACGCACACACACACATACACACAGTTTCGTGCAGCAAATGAAACCAACAAGCCAGAACTAACTTATATGGGTCGTATGGGCGAGGGCATTAGCCATGTGTGTAGACTGGCATTTCTTTTGGCTCACACGATCGACCTTTTTCATGTTGGATTGTTCTGTGCATGTGTTTGGCAATTTCCTGGCTAGCAACGAGTTGACCACAAAAAAGGCAGAAGCCAAAATAAAAAGCAAATAGAGAGCACAACGAGCTGCAAATAAAAACCAAGCCCGGGCAATCAACAAATACATTTCCACAGCACCTTATAAAAGTATTTGAACCTTATGCTGACCAAATTTTATCGCGTTTGACACAAACACATACACACACACGCACACACACACACACATGCACATGTACTTATTGGCATTGATTTTGGCTTTTATTAGCGTCAGCAGCCGCAGCGCAGAAGTTGCCAAGTCGCACTTGACTTGACTTCAGCGCCAACCTACCGACCCCCAATCAACCAAGCTTGGCTCCCAGGCTCCCAAGCACCCAAGCCCCCAAACCCCATTGGCACACCCGCCACTTCAGCTTCAATTGCCCTAATCCATTGCAAAGGCGGCGTGGGATCACGTACAGCATGCACAGCGAGTATATCTTTTTAAAAACATTGTTAAAGTTTTGCTTTAGCTGTGCTGATTTCACAGTCGCCGCTGCTCTAGCCCCGCTTTTTTTATGTGGCATGTATGTATGTGTGTGTACGTATATTTTATTATTGAATTCCAGTTCAATTTGTTTTTATTGATTTGCCATTTTGCACTAGCCCCAGAGATGTGACGGAAATTGTCAATGTTTTACAATAGTTGCAGCGACCGCTCGTTACCAGCACCCTGCCTGCCTCCCGCTCCCGCTTACCCTTTCGCCAGTGCCATCCCCAATTGCTCCTCCCCCCAGTCGACATCATCATGGGTTTTTGAGTTTTATGTGCACTTGATAAAATTTCAATAGTTGAACCCCATCGCATGGCTTTGAGGTCTGCTCGTCGTTGTTTTTCGCGCCCGTTGCCTTTCTGGGCTGCCTTTAGTTTCATGTGATATTAAAATTGATAGCAAATCGCTGCTGCTTCTCTTGCGCTGCTGCGGTTCAAGTGCGCATTGCTCGTTGATATACTGTTGGAGGATGGTTGAAGTGTGAAGGGGGAGGGGCGAGATGGAACTGAAGCACAGATGGAACTGAAGCTGGTTTGAGCTGGCTCCTTTGACTTTTATGGCGCTCAGCAAGTCCTGGCGCTTTGGTAAATTGATTTTCATACGATTTTCAATAAAGCCAATTCCATGCAGCGCATACGCACAGTGTGTCATGACATGCTTTATGCTTGGCCAACATTGTTTGAATATTTTAATAAATACAAATTCAAAAGAAAAGCACAAATACACATTCATGCGACACTACATATTTTATGACTGAGTTAGGAGCAGAGAAAAGGCCAGAAGAAAGCCGGAAAGGAGCTTCAGCTTCAATAGTTTCTCTATTCAGTTGTCATGCACGATGTAAGAAAATTGCATTTACAGACTTACACGCTGACAAATCCGGCAATATCATTTGTCGATGTTGTCAAGAACAATTTTTAGGGAAATTTTACTTTGCTTCGTGCCTAGCTCTGTGCTCTGACCTACGAACCGGAAGTCCATTGTAGTGGCTTGCTTGAAACTTTCGAAACGATTTTCATATAAAATTCATGCCATGGCAAATAAAATTTGGGGAATTCAATTAAAAATGTTCTAGCTGCTCAATATTTAAAACAGTTCTCAAACATTTATGGCTGGCTATTATAAAAAAAAATTAAAATAAAATAAGAAAAACATTTCGCCAAAATTGTTGCCTGCAAGTGACAGAAATATTTAGCGGCTATTGAAATATCAGAATTATGCAGCTGTTGTTTATTGTCAACTTTAAGCTTGGACGTCGCGCGGTGTCATAGCATGGCCCGCGCACCACCTCCACCAATAACAACAACAACAACAACAATGTGGACAGGGAGACACCAACAGCTATAGAAGTCACACATTCGACTAATGCAATAAAACGCAGACAATGTGTGAAGTTGAGCGTTCGAATTTCCGAGTGCATTTTCCATTTTGTACAGCGCATTGATGCACAGAGCGGAGCGCCAGGCAGATGGGACTAGATGGGGCTGGTGCTAGTGGAACAAAGAAAGCTCCACACATTCGCATGCACAAAAGCCAAGCCTCGATGAGCGTGCGTGTGGGCGGTGGTGGCTATGGTGGCTGTGAGGGGCGTTGGCGTTGCGTAGGCGTGGCTGCGTGTATAATTTGCGATTTATGAGCGCAGCGTTGACAGCAGCAGAGGGGGAGGCGGGCAGAGCATGCAGCGAGCAAGTGTAACACGTGCTGTGCATCGTCTAATGCGACCAGCAAACACCTACACACACACGCACACATACGCAAACACACTTACTCAGTTACAGGAACATCGTACTCATACGCAGAGAGCGGAACTCGCACAATGTGTCAAATGTCATATATGTGTCGCGTTAATAAATTCACTCAAATGTTTCAATGTGCCCGCTGGCAGAATAAAGTGCGCCACACACACACACACACACACACACACAAACACAGACGCAGGCACAGCAAACAGCAAATCTATAGTGCAGCCAGCAGCAAACCTCTGTCTCTTTTTCTATCTATTTTTCGTCTCTCTTTCTAGCACCACACTTCTGTCAAATGTCAATGACAAATACAATAGCATTGGCATAGAATGAGTCTGGAATTACCAACAAATATTGTTGAAGCTACTGTTTCCCATCTCGCAGAATGTGAGGAATAGAAATTGGAGTGTAATAAATAATTAACAGATATGGGCATTTATTGAAAGAAAAGGTAAAGCTTGAAAATATATAACTCTAGTCTATACTAAGCAAGAGAAGAGAGTCTAGATAGAACTAGAGATAGATGTAGAAGTATAGCTAAAGGTAGAGCTCGAGATAGAGGTAGAGCTAGAGCTAGAGGTAGAGCTAGAGCTCGAGATAGAGGTAGAACTAGAGCTAGAGGTAGAGGTACAGGTAGAGGTAGAGTTAGATGTAGAGCTAGAGAGAGGCATAGGTAGAGTTAGAGCTAGAGCAAAGTAGAACTAGAGGTAGAGATAGATATAGAGCTAGAGCTAGAGCTAGAGGTAGAGCTAGAGCTCGAGATAGAGGTAGAACTAGAGCTAGAGGTAGAGCTAGGGCTAGAGGTAGACCTAGAGTTAGAGGTAGAGCTAGAGCTAGAGCTAGGGCTAGAGCTAGAGGTAGAGGTAGAGGTAGATGTAGAGCTAGAGAGAGGCAGAGGTAGAGCTAGAGCTAAAGGCAGATCTAGAGGTAGAGGTAGATAGGGAGCTAGAGCTAGAGCTAGAGGTAGAGCTAGAGCTAAAAGTGCAACTAGCGGTAGAGGTAGAAATTTACGTAGAGGTAGAGCTAGAGCTAAAGGCAGATCTAGAGGTAGAGGTAGATAGGGAGCTAGAGCTAGAGCTAGAGGTAGAGCTAGAGCTAAAAGTGCAACTAGCGGTAGAGGTAGAAATTTACGTAGAGGTAGAGCTAGAGCTAGAGCTAGAGCTAGAACTAGAGCTATACGTAGAGATAGAGCTAAGTAACCTACATCATACAATAGGGTAAGTAGTGTAGTATTGTGTTTACAAAATCATATACTCTCTTTTTTGGTACTTCTACTCTATACTCTAGGAGCAATACATTAGGAAAGGCGATCAATTGAAAAGCCTATTAAGTGCACTTTCTGAGCTCAAATGATGCCATAAATAGTGGATTGTCAAGACATTTATATATGAATAGCCAAGAAATGAGGCCATTAAAATAATAAAAAGATATACTAAATAGACTTTTGGTAAGTTTAATGTTAGCAGCAGGAATACATTTTATATAGACGCCTTTTTGTGGGCTGGCCAAATGCACTGCAAATAATGCAGAAGGCGGCGTATAAATAGTCATTTCAAATGTCTTTATATAGATGTGGATACATGATTTTGTCATTGAACTCTACTGCAAGTCAGCCTGTGCTCGCCCCGCATATCTCTGGTCCACTCTTTTTTTAAAATCTATTTAATTGCGAAATCACAGCCAAAAGTGGGCAAAGCCTGATGTGTTGTTTGTTGTGGTGCGGGTTTGTTTTCCTTTGCCTGATTTCTTGGCTGTGCGGCGCATTGAGGCGCCTTGCCAAGTGGCAAACGAGCTAAAACCTGAGCCGGATGAACCGTTGGCACTGGCCAAAAAGTTTCCCAGCCTCGTCACAGTCGTAGTCAGTGCCTCCCCAAAAGCTTGGCACCGGCTCACAGTACGCGCCCGTCGCGATATTTTAGCTACGTTTGTCGTACAACAAAGCTGCATAAATTTAATGCGGATTTTGGCAAACGATGCGACAACTTCGCTTCACGTGCCAAAGGCCCCAGCGAATGCCACCGCCAAGTTCTGGCCACGTCGACTCCTGGCAGAGGCCAACGACGCGCCTCGACGCGACGCACAGACGAACGTCATTTCGGACTCGCACATGGGCCGCGGGCAGCTGGAGTAGGGGCGCTATGTGGACATCTCCCAGGGCCTGCTCCATGGAATTCTATGCGTTTCCGTGTTGGCATTTGTCGCTGGTTCATTGTGAGTGCTGCACAGTGGGACAAGCGTGTTAGATGAATACAATTCTAATACAATGCTTAGGTAAAGAGGATAAATTAAATGCTAATTCGAACTATTCAGAAATTTCATTTAAATTTTCCCTGTCACAGTTGGCGCTGAATCTCCTCGATTGACATTTAACTTGACTTGTTTTTTTAAAGAAAGTATTTTAATTTTGAAAAAGTCTTCACTATGCCCCACATAATTGTGCTGATGCAAACGACGCAGCATTGGGCCTCCCGCACTTATCTCCAGTATGAGGGAATTGACGAATGCATGGATGCCCTGTGCCGCATTTTCGAGGCTTTCATGAGGTGTAGGAACTTTCCCGTGGACAGCAAGGACTATCTGTTGGAGCTGTTCAATTTTCTTGACACCCTGGTGGACATCTCGTGCGTGGTGCTGCAAGGCGGCTCCAACATGTACACGCCGCACAACAAGCTGTGGATCAAGGAGCAGCTATTTATACGATTGAATCGTCTTGAAAATGATGATATGAACTCTGTTGATGTGAGCTTCGAATAAACAATCTCCCAATCTCAAGTTGTATTTCATAAATTCTTTGAATAAAAACATTACTAGCTGCACCACTGTCTGCCGCGCCTACAATTCCCTCGCGCGCCCCTCGCCAGTGCTCGTGCTCGGGCACGGGCTCGGCCTGTGTATGCATTATAATTTGAGTGGCATGTTGAGAGTGGCTTTTGTTTTGGTTTTAATTAGATTTACATTGGCCACTTTTCAGTTGCGGCAGTTGCCACGACTCTCAGCTGGCTCTCTGCACCGCCAACGTGCCGACGTTGCGCTGTCTCTCGATCTGGCCCGCTCGCACTCAGAACGCTGCAGCATAACAAACACTGCGACTTGTTTATTTTGGCGCCTTGTGCACTCATTGCCCCCATTGCCCCAATTGCACATAGACAACAGCCCCCAACGCCCGCCTCTTCTGCAGTGATTGCCTGTTTTTCTCTCTTTCCTTTTCTATTTATTTTTATATTTTTTTCTGTTCTGTCGAGTTATTTTCAACAGCTTCAGTTTTTGCACTTCCGCTTTGTGTGTCACTAATTGCTTTTGTGTTTCAGTATTTACAATTGTTTTGATTCATTTCTTGTTGACCCCCAGCCCCCCGCCTCCCGCCTCCTGCTCAGGGCCTGTCAGCTAAACACCCTTTGCAGCTCTGCGTGCTTAATTAAATGCAGTTTCAGTGTCGTCAAGTCTGTCCCTCTCTCTCTAGCTCCCTCTTTCTCTCTCTCTCTCTCTCTCCCTCTCTCCCTCTCCCTCTCCCTCTCTCTCTCTCTCATTCACACTTTGCGCTATTCAATGTTCAGACATCAATTGCCCAGAGGCCTTTTCTCTTTTGACTCTCTCGCTCCTTCCATCTTTTCCTAATCACATTCTCTAATGAAATTTAATGAAATCTCACTGCATTTCCACGCCGCATTCCTAATTGGCACTCGCACTCAAATGCTTCGTTTGAGCACAAGTTTTCATTATATCGATTTGTGTTCATAATGGCCAAACACAAAACCCAATTAGTATCGCCCAGCGGGCCTGCTAAGGCTATGGCAACCAGTTCAGTTCAGGTGACTGAGCCATGCCAAAGCCAGGATATTTCATAAATCATAGTACAAAGCGCCGCCTCAAGCCAGATTGTCTTGTTTGTTTCATTTTACCCTACTGTAAACTGAGATTATTATAGCTCCGGTTTTAAATACGTTCTTATGCAGTTGTGAATAGTTTTCTAATATATAAAGTTTATTTAACATAGGCTTATCAAATTCATAAATTAATAAAATGTATTTATTTCATATTCAATATGACTTAAAGTGATTTAATAGAAATATTTTGCTATATTGAATAATTAATACAAATATAAAACATATTTTTTATTACAATAATTTAAAATACAATAATAATTAAAATATAAATGAATATAAATTAAACTAATATCGTCTTCAATCCATTCAATGATGAAGCGCCTGTCCACGTGATAAGACCTCGCTTAAATTGCACAAAATAACTGGGAAAAGTTGTGAAGAATAATATCTCGTAATGCTGCTGATGATGCTGCTAATTCAAAACCGGAAAAGCTTTTAACCAATTTACATAATTTGCCAAAGAGCGACCAAGTCGCGTCCGAGTCGCCTCCAATCCTCGCCTCTATCAAGTCGTCTAGCTGAAGTCATTTTTCTCAAGCATTGCCGGCAATGAAAACGACGACGCCGACGTCGACGCCGAGGACGAGGAAGGACGACAGCGACAAAAGACATTTTTAAAGAAATTAATTAATGAAATGTTGATTAACTTTTGCCAGCCCGTAGAGCTGGAGCTGTTGCCTGGCTGACCGGCGGGCTAAATGACGGTGGGCGGCGGATTTAGTGATGCGCCGTCTGAGATTTATGCGGAGGCATTTGTCATGGCAAAGAGTAAACAAGAGCGAGGCGTAACGCCTCTGTGTGGGCATGTGCCCAGTGCCAGGGCGTGCGCATAATCCACAAAATAATGTGCACTAAAGATATTTACAATTCGCGAATTTATTTTTAAAAAACTTCAGCTCGAGCTGATGTTGGCGCTGCAAGCGAATAAAATAAAACAAAACAAAACAAGTTGTCCTTCGTCTGCGTCAGATCTGGATTTGGAGCTGGCTGCCCCGGGCTAATTAGCGTGAATGCTCCCGAAAGTAGCCAAAACAAGTAAGGAAGCTATAGTCGAGAGTGCTCGACTAGAAGATACCCTGATCCCTACAAAGAGCTGATATTCACGCACGCATAAGCACGCGCTCTGCTAACTGCGCAGTAAGCAGCGACTGCGCTTGGGTTGCGCTGCAGTGTGGGCAATACTATGTGAATTTTGTTGCTGAATAATTTCTCCTGTAGTAGGATTATCTTCATGAAACTTTCAGAACGTGATCACAATGTGCGAATGTGTGTACATTCCAAAGCACAAGTCTCTAGTACTTAAAATACGTTTTTTGCAAATTGGGGGCGAAGGGGGCGTGGTATCCAAAATCTGTAAATGACAAAATCTGCGTATTGATCAGATGTATATACACACCAAATCTGAAGTCTCCAGGTCTAAAAGTATTAAAATTACGGTGAATAAACAAAATAAATTTATCGATTATTCGCGATAAAAAGTAATCGGACGAGTTATCGAAAAAAAAAGATAAACTTGTACTGCGTATGGTATACATAAGTATGCATACAAAATTTGAAGTCTCTAGCTCTTATATCTTCTGAGATCTAGGCGTTCATACGGACGGACGGACGGACGGACGGACGGACGGACGGACGGACGGACGGACGGACGGACGGACGGACGGACGGACGGACGGACAGACGGACAGGGCTATATCGATTCAGCTCGTCGCCCTGATCAAGAATATATATACTTTATGGGGTCTGCCACGCCTCCTTCTGCCTGTTACATACTTTTCACAAAACCATTATACCCTGATTTCCCATTTTTAATGGGATCAGGGTATAACAAGTAAGGAAGCTCTAGTCGAGACTGCTCGACTAGGAGATACCCTGATCCCTACAAAGAGCTGATATTCACGCACGCATAAGCACGCGCTCTGCTAATACTATGAGAATTTTGTTGCTGAATAATTTCTCCTGTAGTAGGACTATCTTCATGAAACTTTCAGAACGTGATCACAATGTGCAAATGTGTGTACATTTTAAAGCACAAGTCTCTAGTACTTAAAATACGTTTTTTGCAAATTGGGGTCGAAGGGGGCGTGGTATCCAAAATCTGTAAATGACAAAATCTGCGTATTGATCAGATGTATATACACACCAAATCTGAAGTCTCCAGGTCTAAAAGTATTGAAATTACGGTGAATAAACAAAATCAATTTATCGATTATTCGCGATAAAAAAGTAATCGGACGAGTTATCGAAAAAAAAAGATAAACTTGTACTGCGTATGGTATACATGAGTATGCATACAAAATTTGAAGTCTCTAGCTCTTATATCTTCTGAGATCTAGGCGTTCATACGGACGGACGGACGGACGGACGGACGGACGGACGGACGGACGGACGGACAGACGGACAGGGCTATATCGACTCAGCTCGTCGCCCTGATCAAGAATATATATACTTTATGGGGTCTGCCACGCCTCCTTCTGCCTGTTACATACTTTTCACAAAACCATTATACCCTGATTTCCCATTTTTAATGGGATCAGGGTATAAAAAGGAGAACGAGAGGAGTGTGGCGTAAGGAGTGAGGAGCAGTTAGGCGAATCGGGGTCGCTGCTTATTTACCCTTGCTGATCCAATTACGGAAACATGACAAATGGCATCATTTAGATATTTAATTTGTGAAATATTTGTGCCCAGTTGCGAAGACCCACCTGAAGCTAAGACGGACTATATAGGTAATAGAAGTAGAGCTTAAAAGGCAGGATCTAGAAATTCTTTCAGGGCCAAGCTTGATAAAAAACTATAATGCTAAGGCTGATTACAGTCAGAACTTATATTATAGATATATAAAATTAATTAGTGCAATTATTATCACACTAAAGCAGGCCTAATCACGCCTAATTGACTATACTGTCTAATATCTTATCTCAGCTCGAGTCTCACATTTCTGTCTGCTATGGCTGGAGAGGGTATTCAAGCGCATTTGCAATTCCTGCAGTGCGATTAATCATTGTTGGGGTCCTTTGTTATTCGGGACCGGGCGAATGGGCGCCATGAAACTCGTCAAGTTGTTTTGTGTTTGATTGATTTATGTATTTGAGCCCATTGTTTGGCCCTTAATTAGTTTGACCAGGTGGCTGGTTTTGGCTGCCGGTCTCAGCAATCCCCAATGCGTAGCGCTCTCCAAGTTTCAACTAGGCACTATTAGTCAAAGTCGACTCCATGGCCGATAAGTTGGCAGCGGGTTGACGCTGGCGAACACCTTGGGCGTCGATTTATTGCGCATCTGATTATCAAATTGCATAAAAAATGGTTAGCCAATAAAACATTGTGACATGCAATTCATACCTTACATTTTGCGCTCCTGCTACTGCTGCTGCAGCCGCAACCCCTTTTTAGCGGCCCGCCTCTATAAATAACATGACGCAATCGATGGGTAGCAAGAGGGCAGGCAGAGCAAAAAAAAGAACACATTATTTGGCAATAAAATGGAAATCGATTCGAGAATGGCGAACGGCGAGCAAAGTTGACAAATTGCAGCCAAGGAACAAATGGAGCGCCGTAAGAAAAATAATATCGACTATCAAGGATTTCCCTGTTTCATTGCCGTTGCCTGCCTCATCCTGATGGCTGCTGCTGCTGCGGCTGCTGCTGTTGCGATTGCTGCTGCGACAATTTACATGCCCCAATTGCAGACCCGCCTCGTCCATTGCCTGAAACGTCGTTCAAATTGAAAATTTTTCGTAGATAAACACACACATACATATATACACATACACATTGTCAGCAGGGCATCCTTTGTGGGGCCATTCGTGCAGCTCCATCTGCGATTGCTCTGCCGTCTACCCCTCCGTCTGATTGCGCCTTCTGCTGCTGCTGCTCGTGCACCCTTTGTACTTGTCATTTATGAAAATTTGTTTATTTTCGTAATGCTCCATTTGCAAATGTAGCCAAAGTAAATATTGGCGCTTCATATGGCAGACTGGGCATCACCCTAATCCTCTCTGCTGGAGGCTCTTCCAATTTTGTGGTTTCGATTGCGGCACATAATTCGTTCGGGCCGAACAACCCGCGATTGTACATAAATTGGTAAAGCTGCATTTATTTGTAATTTATTGCGTTGCATTCATTCATCATCCATCACTCAAATATTCCAAAATAATTAAACAAAAATCCAATTGTTATTCCCTATGCAAATTTTTTTGCATTTGTAAATTATTTTGCGTCTCTTTTTGGCATGGAAATTCAATGGATTTTCCATAAATTATAATTGCACTCACACAAAATAAATTATTTATTAATAAATATCATCAATTTTAAATTCCAAATGAATTAATTAAACATTAATTACGATTTACTTAAATAGTCTGACTCGTACTTGGGGAAACAAAGGCCCTGGGCTACTTCTGCAAATTTTTATATAAAATATGTTCTTATCGAAAGGGTATATTGGCTTGTGAAGATAAAACTTCAAATTTATAATAATAATAAAAAGAAAACACAAAATTTAGAAATTAGTGAATTTATAAACTATTCAAAAAATATGTAGCCAAGAAAATTTATTACTTTAAAATGTTAAATTGATTTTACATTCATTAAAAAATAAATGGGTATACAAAAATTATAATGATTCTAAACATATATTTAATAAATGGATTAATATCAAAATACGAAACATGTTAACATTATTATACAATAATATATTCTGTGAAACCTAAATGATCTGAATGAGACTATAAACAACATCTGGAGTAAGTGAAAAACCAAGGCCCCTCATCAGCAACCCTTTTCATCTTTAGGTCATAAGTGAATTGAAATTCATAGAGTAAAGCTGTCAGTTAAAATCGGTTGCAAGCCGCAATCAAACTCGATTACTGCCCATGGCAAAATATTATATAATTCGAATTCATAACGCTGCCGGCATAGATTTTTAATAAATTTTCAGAGCTGAAGCAAACGCCAAGTCAGCTGCAGAGTAAACCAATTTCAGAACATACTTATTGGGCATATTACGTCACAGTTGCTGCTCGAGTCTCCCTCGTCATATTCGCATAGTTGATGGGGATGGGGTCGGGGGACACCGTCAAACGGCACAAAAATATTACAAAAAGGCCAAATAAACAAAACTCAACAACAACAACAACAATTGGGAAGCATGCAAACGATTGTTGTTCGTGCCATTGTTGTTGATATAAAAGCGCGAACGGGCCATAAAAATGCGGGGCAAAACAGTCAAACTTATGTTGTTGTGACAAGAAGAGTCGAAGCTCAGCCCCACCAGAAGCCAAAATCGTCAACCGAGAACCCAAACCCAAACCCAAACCCAACCCCAGAGTCTGCAATCATTTCATTTCGAATCCTGCGCGACTGGCGCTTATATTTTATTGCTATTATCCTGTTTACTTCATGTTTATGAACAAACACACTCACCCACTCTCGCACACTCACACACACAAGCACACATGTTGTTATGGTGTGCGAATTAGTTGTCGCAGCAAAATGAAAGCGAATGCTTCAGCACTTGGCATTTCTTTCTCTTCTCTGCTCTTCTTTGGTTCAATTGAAATTTTACTGCGGCAGTCAAGAAGTGAGACCGAAACGACATAGCGAAAGAGAGAGTTATGAAAGCGAACTGAGCTGCCCCTCAGCTAGCGGGTGGAGGCTGGGGGCAGCAAAAATAGCAAAGGGTCACACTGTGTCGATTCGAATCATATGCTGCCAGCACTAGATGTCATACGCGCGAACTTAATATATACCCTGGATTATGCTCTCTGAGAGGTAGTTTGCGGATGAAATATATAATAATAAATATATAAAAATAAATATATATAAATATAAAATATAAAATATAAAATATAAAATATAAAATATAAAATATAAAATATAAAATATAAAATATAAAATATAAAATATAAAATATAAAATATAAAATATAAAATATAAAATATAAAATATAAAATATAAAATATAAAATATAAAATATAAAATATAAAATTTTAAATATAGAATATAGAATTTGAAATATAAAATATATTGGTATTGTAAATGAGAATTAACAAGTAAGGAAGCTCTAGTCGAGACTGCTCGACTAGGAGATACCCTGATCCCTACAAAGAGCTGATATTCACGCACGCATAAGCACGCGCTCTGCTAACTGCGCAGTAAGCAGCGACTGCGCTTGGGCTGCGGTGCAGTGTGGGCAATACTATGAGAATTTTGTTGCTGAATAATTTCTCCTGTAATAAGACTATCTTCATGAAACTTTTAGAACGTGATCACAATGTGCAAAGGTGTGTACATTCCAAAGCACAAGTCTCTAGTACTTAAAATACGTTTTTTGCAAATTGGGGGCGAAGGGGGCGTGGTATCCAAAATCTGTAAATGACAAAATCTGCGTATTGATCAGATGTATATACACACCAAATCTGAAGTCTCCAGGTCTAAAAGTATTGAAATTACGGTGAATAAACAAAATCAATTTATCGATTATTCGCGATAAAAAAGTAATCGGACGAGTTATCGAAAAAAAAAGATAAACTTGTACTGCGTATGGTATACATGAGTATGCATACAAAATTTGAAGTCTCTAGCTCTTATATCTTCTGAGATCTAGGCGTTCATACGGACGGACGGACGGACGGACGGACGGACGGACGGACAGACGGACAGGGCTATATCGACTCAGCTCATCGCCCTGATCAAGAATATATATACTTTATGGGGTCTGCCACGCCTCCTTCTGCCTGTTACATACTTTTCACAAAACCATTATACCCTGATTTCCCATTTTTAATGGGATCAGGGTATAAAAACATATATCTATTTACTAATATAGTCTAAATAATGCCCTCTCTGTACCTTTCACATTACATAAATATGTCCTATAAGTATTCATATATCTATTGAAAGTGCCTTTAATTATACTTCTACCGAAAACCATATATCATAAAATGTAACGTCATTAACATCGAGTTCAAGAGAACTAGTTTGCCCTTTGCTCCATAGGTGACTACGGGATAACTTTATGGCACTTAACAGATATTGTTAGCGGAATTTAGCGCTTTGACGCTCGTTTGAAGCCACTTTCCTCCAGTACCTCATCAACGTGGCCCTTTGTTGCGAATAGTTGCAGCATCCAAAGCCGAGGCACTTGATAAGAAAAACTGCTGGCGTTGTACCTTTTCGGGTTTTCAGCAACTGCTGCCCAAAAGTAAATTCATATCCCAGCTCTGGCCACACACTCTACGAGGGGGCTAAAAGCATTGAATATATAAAAAGACAGCATTGTCATATTTTCAAATGGAGTGTGTAAGTGGGTGATTCTGCGTTGCTAAGTGTGTGTTGTGTCCTTGGTAAGGGTGATGAAAACGGTGGAAAAGGGGGAGCTCACACAGATTTTTGTTTAGTCTAATAAATATTTATATGACTTTCTGGCAAAGTGCTTCGCATTGGTTGGGGTCAGGCCAACTTGAAGCAAAGATAATTGTCGCTTAGCTTTAATGCCGATAGAGTCTGGGCAAATAAATTACATCAGCAGCAACTAACAAATCAAATAATCAAATGCATAAATTTAACAATTTTCAGTAGCCAAAAAGTGGCTGAAACTTCAGCAATGGACGCGGATACGGAGGCGCTGTTACGTTCTGGTGTTGGCTGCGTCGGCGGCTTCTTTTCCAATGACTCGCTTTGTAATTTATGACTATAGCAGGGCACAGACAGCACCAGCAGCACCACCAGCCAGCAGCCAGCATCATCCGAAGAGCTAACCAAACGCCTCAACACCGCCTTTCGAATGACAATTTTCGGCACAATTTTCGCCGCGGACGGCGTAGAGAAGACGTGCGAGGCACTTCGGGAGTAGACTCTGTCTCTCCGACTCGAGTATGGTAGCATTGGGAAATTGTAAAATTTTGTTGAAATATAAAACTTTCCGCTGCATAACGAGCTAACGATGCGGAAACCTGAAGAAAGTTATGTTATCAATTTCAGTAGCTACAAATAAATTTGAATTTAACACGGCCCGCACACAAAAAGGTCATCAACAAAGTTTGTAAATAATGTGCGCTCGCACTTATGCTGCCATATAGCAAAATTGCTTAAGAATTCTAGTTGCAAAGTTTCAGCTCCAAGTGCTGCACTGAACTCTAGCGAGAGAACTATCCAAGTTAAGAAAGTGCTTTATGCGAACTAGCGAATGCTATAAAAATAGTTAAATGAATTTAGCTCCATTAGGCAATCACGTTTAGTTTGTTCCAGTCCATTCGACAGGAGACTATATTGAAACATAAAGTATCTTGGATGATGCTATGTAAAAGGACTTTCAATTGTGTATGATAAATGCACCTGAAACCTTGGAGGTTTGACTAACTTATGTACATATGTTTCTCGTAACATGGCGAATTTGTGCAGAAATAGTTATCAAGCTCGCGCTGACACTTCAAGTGATAAATGGAACAAAATACATTTTCGTTGTCATCTCAGTTTGGTTATCAAATCAATTTCCGTTGCAGAATTCAATTTCCGAATGCAATAATTATGCCAAGTGTCAATGCAAAGAGAAAAGAAATGCAAAAACCGCAAAGAGTTTTCTCAAAACACTCTCGAGGGCCGTCGCGCTCTCTCTCTCTCCCTCTCTCTCTCTCTCTCTCTCTCTCTCTCTCCCTCTCTCTCTCCCTCTCTCTCTCCCTCTCTCTCTCTCTCTCTCTCTCTTTCTCTCTCTTTCTCTCTCACTCTCTCTTTCTCTCTCTTTCTCTCTCTTTCTCTCTCTCTTTCTCTCTCAGTGGGCCCAGCTGGCTCGTACATCGCCAATTAATAACTTTTTTTTCGCACTTGTTTTATATTTTTGTTTGTATTTTCCGTAATGCTTTTGGCACAAATCTTAGGCAGAGCTGGGTGCTCTAGGAAAATCACATAAATCCTTGAGCATTTAATTCGAACAATAAGAAAAATAATTACGAGTGCTGAGCACGTGAGTCAAGGGCTCTTCTGACGGCACACCGGCTCTTGGGGTGAGGGATAAGCCGTGAAAAAATTACAAGTCGAGGCGCACCCCATTCTACGCTGGATTGCTACATTCAACTGACAGTCGCCCGGAATCAGTAGCAAAGTGTGCTAGTGTGTGTGAGTGTGCTAGTGTGGGTGTGGGATGGGTTTACTTGTCAGGCAGTTAATCTAAACCATCAAGCTGAGGCGCCGAGTCGCTATCCAGATATTCCAGCCAAGGCAGCGTCAGCGGAAAACGGCGTACACAGGTGCAATTAAGAATTTTTGCACGGAAGCTAAGTCAAGTCATCAGTGTGTGTGGGAGAGAGATAGAAAAGGTCTATGTGGAAGACAGACGGCTCATCCTTAGGCCCGACTCGTGGACTGTCTAGCCACCCAACATGGGTCGTGCCTAGGCAGCCAGCCAACGCTCGTCAGTTTCTTGCTATCATTCGTGCCTGCTGCCACCACCCCACCAAACGTTTACCCTTCTAGCGCCTTAGCTGGCTGCCACACCCCCACACCCAGTCCTTCACTGCTCTTAAGCGCCCTGAGCTCGTTTACTATTCATTCTAGCGTGCCATTAAGATTTGTTGTTTGAATACATTTACCATTTGTTAGTGCAGCCATTGCTGGGTAAATGCGAGTGTATAGGGTGTACCTGTGTGTGTGTGTGTGTGTATGTACGTGCTTCATTTTGCACTCACAGCAATTATTTACTCGCGCTTAAAGCTAAAAGGCTTTAATTGCGCGATTATTTGTCTTCTTCATTAAGCGAAACACGCAAATCTCAAAGGCAACGGCTCTGAATGGCGAGCTGCAACGCGGAGCGAGCGACAAATGCGAAAAGTTGGATGAGCGCAAACACTGAGCACTACAAGTAGATGCCTAGTACAGTTGTAGTTGCTGTAAAGGCAGTGGAATTTCATATGAAGGGCAAGCGATAGATGCTGAGAGAAGGTATTGAGTGAAATATATGGGTAATGTCAAGGAAATGCTGAGAAATAAATGAGCTATAATTGCAACTAGACAGATAAAGATAGGTGACTGTGAAACAAGAAATTGTGTAAGCTGAAAGACTTTATTTTATATATATTTATATATTTCGATACGATGGATTTCATTTCTGTTATATTCTGTAGAGCTTAAAACAGCTGGTGCGAAAAACATTTTAGATTTCATTCATAGCTGATCCACATCAGAGATAAGTGCTACAACTTCTGATATTTCAGTTCACTATAAAGATGTCGAAGCTGAAAGCTTTCAGACTGTTTGGCTAATAACGCTGTTTAGACAACAGGTTAGCCAGCATTTTCGTGGCCAGCATTAGGTTATTGAGCATAAACTTTTGTCGCCAACTGTAAGCTGCACACGCGACGTGCAATCCTTCAGCCAGCTGCCGGCCCCTGCGCATGTTGCCTGCCGCAGCACGCCACAAAAGCAAAAGCGCACATATAGCGAAAGTTTCTAAATTATTGCAAAACAAGCAGTCAAACAAGCAGCAGCAGCAACAGCAACAGCAACGTGAAAATAAGAACTATTTGTGCCAGAAGCCGCGCCTTGTTGCGGGCTCTCTGGATCTCAGGTATTTTGTGCTAAATATCGAGACGAAGCCAGGGCCAACGGGCGACGACTACAATTAAAAGCACACCTTTTGCAGCCATGATGACGACACGATATGGCAGGCAGGCAGGGCATTTTCCACCTGGTGCTTCAATAATTGACAACCTCCCAATGGGGCAGGGACTGGGGCGGTGCTGGGGCGGTGCCGGGGCGGTGCCGGGGTGGGGGCAACGAGACTGTGCTACAAAGTGAAAACATAGCGCGAAAATGTTGCAACGTTTTAGTTTTAATTTCTAAAAAGAGGGCGCAACTGGGGCAGCCGAGACCGAAAGAGGTGTCGGACACGCCCACCTTTTACGTGCCCTGCCAAGCAACAGCCAGCCGCGTCAAGGAATTTAACCTTAGCGCCCAAGTGTTTTATTTTGTGTAGTCGCTGGCAGTCGCTGGAATGCGCTAAGGATGAACTCACACCCAGCCAACAGTGCGAAATGAAGCTAAAGTTTAAGTTTGCTCATGTGTGTGTGACAATGTGTGTGAGTGTGAGTGTGTATGAGTGTGTGTTGGGGGGAACGGAAGCAAACAGCAGAGGGCAAAAAGAAAAGTTACTTCCTCTCCTTAGCGTGCGGCAGTTGGCAATCAAATTGCTGACTCAGTTCAGCCAGACATATTGAGCGAGAGCGGGACTAACCCGCCCCCGCCCCAATTGGCCAACTAAGACAATGTGTGCGCCGGCAACCCTCTTAAAGACAATCCCGCCAACATCCAAAAATAGCTGCCCGCTGGCATACAACGCTGTTCTATGCGTGACAAAACGGTATTTAAAGCCGCCGGAAGCGGCAGCAATTTAAGTTGCAACCAGCACCTCGTGGCTTGCATTCATTAATGCCGACTCAGGTATTCGACTTTTTGCCGCTTTGTAGCTCTACACATGCCTGCCTTATATACACTTGCAGAGATTGTGTTTTGTGAACTCGGGGGAATTTCCTTCAACAGCTTTAAGCTGTCGATCGCTGAGGATTTCTATATTGTGTAGCTTGTGTGGGTAAGATGAGGATATGGGAAGAGTAATTTCTAGTTATACTAATTTATTTTAAAGTGAATAGATGCTTGCTTAAGCCGCAGTAAATGGCGAACTATAAGACAGAAACTTGATAATAGCTGTATGGAAGAAAACCGAAAAAATTGCGGATTAATAAGTCTTTAAAGATAAACAGAGTTTATACATATAAAATTCGAGCTTCACAAACTCAACCAATGTCATATACCATAAGCCGAATTAACTAATATTCAAGCAAAGATAATTTTTTCGTCTATATTATATAAGCAATTATATTGTAAGTTATATATAAATAATTATTTTCTTATTAATTATCTATGTTTTAAAATAATATTTAATACATTTATACTTTTTCTATTTTCTATACATATTTTGTATACATACAAATATCACCTTGAAAAATAGAATTTGTTCATACTGGTTAAAATTTATTTTATTTATCAATTATACTCTTGAAGTAAAATATTTATATTTTTTATTATATTAAAATCTGTTTTATATACATATTTATATTATATATATTATTTATATTTTTTTATTTGTCAACTTATTTTCAAGACATAAAAGTTGTGCCAAAGACTTCATGTCTCCTTGCAAAACATTTAAATTAAATGGAGTTCAAAAGCCCAACCTCATTCAAGCTAATATATAATATATTGTCTTTGCCGCAACTCGCACTCAACCATTTTCGCTTTGCCACTTTCCAGAATTGGCTAAAGTTGGCGTTGAGTTCACGTTCAGGCCCGACCACATCATTAAGTCGAAGAAGCCGCCACAGAAGTCATTTTGTTTGTTTAAAAGATGAGCACGAGAATTAATACTGGCGGTGAAAGAGTTCGGCACGGAGTGCAGCGCAAGTTGCGAAAAGAAATAAAGTTGATACTCCCACGAGCAGGAGGGGCAATAGGACTGCACCACCCTACTATCATTAACTGGAAACTTTGATTGGCAACCTGAGGGTGCATATTATTTGCCGTACTATATTCGGCTTTACTTTGCAGCTCGGCAGCCCCTCGGCCGTCTGCCCCCCCCCCCCCCCTCCACCCCCTTACTCGATAATTTACACAGCCTGTCGCGCTGGAAAAGTTTCCGGAGCCAGCACAAATCGACGTTTCGGCAACTTTTAACGCACCCGCATGCATTTCTGCTTGCCTCAAATTGTTGCAAATAAAATTCCCGCCTCCCGGCCTTTTTGCGGCAACAGCTCGTAATTTCTTAAATAGTTGCTCATCAGCCAGCGTATTCGGGTTGGCTCTAGAGTTTTTCGGGGGCACAGCTGTGGCTGTCTGTGTGCTCTAAGTGGTTGTTAGCGTGTATTTTGCATAGCAATGTTGGCTGCTTGTGTGTGTGTGTGTGTGTATGCGTGTGTGATGTGTGATGTGTGATGTGTGTGTGGCATAGGTAAAATACTTGCGTTAATTTGTATCACCATTCAGTCTGGTGCACCTTTAACGCTTGCCACAGCACAGATGTGTGCGTGTTGGTGTGTGTGTGGGTGTATGCATATACGTGTGTCTCTGTATTGATATTTGCACTCAGTGCTGGTTTTGCCTAGTGCGCGTTTGCTCGATAAGAGCAGATTTGTCAATTAGGACTCCACACAAAACGTTGACTAGAGACCAGTCCCAAAATCTAGTTAAAGTCTCCCAGAATGCTCGACTAGCAGATGCCCTAAGCCAACAAATAAATTTATGAGAGTAAACTTTTTACATTACAATCTCTTTTCCCCGGGGCAAAAGAACCTTTCACAAACTACTTTGATATCATTTTGTTTCTGTGATTGTTGCTCATAAATAATCAGGCTCTCATTTGAGGCAGTAGCTGAGCCGTTTAGCTTACAGGTTTAGGCTCTCCACGGGGCAGAGGGAAAACAAAGCGTATCACGTCGGTAAAAGTACACTCAAAGGCAAACATGCCGCAGTTACCGTTCGCCCCTCTGCCACGAGTCCCCCGGCTAGCCGCTCAGCGCAATTGCAGTGGCCTCAGGAGCGAGGGGCGAGGAGCAAGAGGCGAGCGGAGCGCATTTGCCGGGCATCTAATCAATAGAATTTAGCGTCATTTGAGTGCGTGCTACATGCTACCTGGGTGGGGAAAACTGTGGTGAGTGGGCACGGGGCGGGGCGCCGACACATTTGTGAGTATCAGTAACAAGCCGCCGCTGCTGCTGTCATCAATTTGAGTTTGCTCCAACCAAGCTCGTTGGTGGCACTGATTTGGCGTTCGTCGATTCCGCCAAAATGGAAAAAAGCGAAGCGAGGCGCGCATCAAATCCATCAACGGGTTGAAATTGCAACATTCAACGTGGACTCTGACAAAAACAAAAAGAAGAAAGAAATTTAAGTGGGGCACGGGCTTGAGGCGAGCAATGAGTAGACCAAGGCATATGAGCGGCGCAAGACAACCTGCTGATGACGCTGCCACCCGTCGATGGATGAGCTGATGCGTTACACGAATTCCAGTGGCTGGATTCTGGCTGTGGCCCAAAGTAGATGCCGCTTAAAAATTTAAATTGTATTTGCGACAGCGGTTGGCGCAGCTGGCAGTGACAGTGGTTGGGCAGGTGGTGCACGGTGCACACTAAATCAAAGCAAGGATAATGCCCTATCCTTAACGAGCGACAGGCGACAGTAGACATGCGACTAGCATCAGTCGACGGCTCGTGTTCCGAGAACAAAAAAAGCAAAAATTGCACATAAAAATTGCAAAAGCCGTTGGGTGGGTGGTTGGGCGCAGAGTGGTGCTTGTGGTGCGGGTAGCAGACTAAAAATTCAATCGTACATCTTACGTATCTTGCACACAGTTGGGGCCAGACGGGACACCTGCTGATGAGCAAATCTTAAGTGCAATAAAGGCGGAGAGACGCAACGAAATCCACAGTACGTGCCGCTCAGCCCCGGCCAGAATCCTATCCGGGTTTCACATCCACCTGGTTCACTTACTTAACGGGATTTTCGGTCTTGTGTTTTCAAAGTTCCAAGTTTTGCCATTCTTTTAAGTAGTACATGGCCCACCTAGGCGTCACTCGCCTGTCGCTCTATAAGGCGTCCTGTTGTTGTTCTACTTTCACGTTAAATCGTAAATTTCGCAAAAATAAAAATAGAACAAAAAAATGGAAAACTTTGAAACGCCTACGTGACGCACTGAAGCAGATTTCTGTAACACCCACCAAGCAGTACGATTCTACATAGGTAAAACAACAAAGCCAAAAACAACAAAAAGCGGAAAATGGAAATAAAAAACATGAAATAGTTTTTCTGCCTTTGCCTTGCGCAAAAGTTGCGCTAAACTCAGACGCAAGTGTTAAGTGCGTTGGGTTAGCCGAGCAGCCAACTAGAAGAAGAAGAAGCAGAGTGATACGCAACAGAAGGGTGGCTAACGGCTTGAGGTTAGGGGCTGGCATTTGCCAAGCTAGTTAGCAAAGGAGTTCGTGTTCCACAGCTGAACTTTGAGCTGCCAAGAAAATTGCAAAGCTTTTGTACCCAAGAACTTGCCGTAACAATGGCCCCCAAGCACCTTTTTACGCAGATGCTTAATATATAAGGGATAAATTGCCGTCAGTGCAGTGCCAAAGATTCCAAGCTCAAATTCAAATACTTCAAAAATCCAACGCTCTTTAATGGCGTTTCATCGATTTGTAAATTCATTAATGCAGACAAGCGCCTGGAGTTATGAATGGAATTGTGGACGAAAACTGAAAACTTTGGTTTTTGGTAGTTTTGGGTACAGGAGACTTTCCACCGCATTAGCATAATCAAAAAGGCAAAGACTATATACTCTGGATCGCATGAACACAAAGTATTATAGAACAGAATAGAATATGGAATAGTTTAGTTTAGAGTCAGAGCGAAATGCGCTGAATAAGCTGCAACAAATTAAAGTGAATAAAAAATAAAATAAAACATAATTTGCGTATATACAAATATTTTCTGCCAAACCTTGGTTTACGGACACAAGAACTTAGCCGAACTGAAGCTTTAATTTTCAATATTTTTATTATTATATGTCCATTCATTAAAAATTATATTTATAATATGTTCCACCATTCATCTTACATACACATACATTTTTAATTTAGGCTTAGAACTAAAAACAAATTAATAAATTTTGCTATAGATAAGTTCCAACAATTTACTTCTCCATTTTCTGAACTGGATTTTCAATATATTTATTTGTTGAACTATCGATAATTTTGTATGGTAGCTAGTCGGGATTTATATATTTAATAAACTAAAACTTTGGCAAAATTATAATTATTCATCTCATAAATATATAAACATATTAATTATTCCATAAATTTACCTTTCGCTTTTTCAGTTCCAGTGTTAATCTCAGATTATATAAAATATCCCATTCCAGCTTACAAATGTTCATTTTACCAACTACATTAGACCCGCTCACACTTGACCAACAAAATTCGACTCCACATACAGCGGAGGGTAACCAACTGGTCTCAAGCGTGTAATCTGCATGGTTCCTAGATTTTAAGCTAACAACTTAATAGCCAAAAATTGATTACGTATACGCCACGTAACGATATGAATGGACGGAAGCTCAACTCATAAAAACGAAAACAAAAAATATAGAATATACATATATATAAATTTATATATACATATATATTTACATATAATAAAAGCAGCTTTGTGCTTATAAATATTTACAGACAAAAGCGACCCTCGCTCTCGTCCTGTTTGTCATTTTTTATGTGAATTCTTAAATTTGTACATTAAATTGTAATTCACGTAAAGTGCGGGGCGACAGACTGATATTATACGTTGTTAGGGCGAACGGGGCCAATGCCAATGCTGGTAACAAAGCATTTTTGCATATTTACTTAAATATCAACCATTTCAACGATTTACTGCGAAAATTTCATGCATTTTATGTGCTCTACACTCCCTCTGTATACATGTGTGTGTGTGTGAGAGAGAGTGTGCGTGTTGTACTTAAACAAACATGTCAGTGTATGTGTGCGTGCGTGTGCGTGTGTGCGTTAGGATGAAAGGCCCTTGACCAAGTAACCATAAAGCATGAAGCATGCTGCAAATAAGTAAGGCTAGACACCCTTAAGGATGCACGGGGAGCAGCACCAGGCGGGTGTGTCTATGCATGTGTGTGTGTGTGTGTTGGTCAAAATGAGGACCCAGCAACTGAGCCATGGGAGCCAGAACCGAACTGAACTCGGTTCGCCCACCTACCATTCCTCGCTTCGTCGTGTTTCATGTTTCGTTACGTTTGCGTTTTGAGTGGGCGCTGACTCGCATATGGGCGGGAGGTGGCTGGGCGTGGCTGGGCCGAGGCGGCGATGGCTGAGTGGCGACGGTTTGCGGCTTGTAGCAGGAAACATGAAATTTTAATAATGTTTATAATGCCAAACGGATTTGTTAGCCGACGTTGCACACTGAACTGCATATGGGTTTGAGAGGGCAGCTCAAGAAAGTGCAGCGACAAAAATAAAAAGTCAATCCTACAAAGGTCTCGACATGTATATAAGTAGAAACTAAGACAGCCCATCCTACCCAATAGTCGACTGAGTATAAATCCTAACAGCCTGTGATATAGTGTAGGGAAATCAAGAATCTACTGGAAATGTTTTCATACAATCAAATATATTTTATTGTGCAAAATCAGAAAAGCTCCTATAAAAATATATTTCTATTGAAATAATGGTTAATGTACAATATAATTATATATCGACATGAAATAGCTCCCTGAACAACTTTTATTTATGATAGCAGAAAGATCTAAAGAAATTATAGAAATATTATTATATACATATCGAGAAATGCTTTTAGAATTTGTAGAAAAATTAATTTGTTGATATTGCAAATATCAACCAAGATATTACTTGAAACAGACAAGATAAGCTATTATCAGAGACAGATCTTTCGAAAAACCCTCGTTGATACACAAATATGTAGAATGAGCTTGTGAGCGTGCATGTGTGTGTCTGGGAGTGTGTTTACTTGAACGTACATTGCCATTAAGAGTATTCGTTGCTGCTGCCGTCGCAAACCACCCGTCCTCTGCCCCACCGCCTGCCGCGCTCCTCCTTCCGCCTTTGCAGTGGTTCAGGCAATGACATATTGCGCTGCACAAATCCGCAAACAAACTTTATATGAGTGCCAAAGGATAAGAACAAACAGCGCTTGGCTCCGGCTCAGGCTGGCAGCATCATTGACATATATATTTCCAACTGGTGGCGGGTGTAACTGAGGTGCTGCTGCTGCTGCTGCTGCTGTTGCTGGTGCTGCATGTGCACAAGGACGAAGCCTCAACGAAGGAGCCTGCCGTGAGCAGCATCGACCTGGCCAAACATTCCAGCCAGTTGTCAAACTGTCCGGCCCATCAGCAGCGGCCAGTGTTGAATCAACAAGGACGGCGGCTGCCTCTTGATGGTGGCATGTGGTAGCCATGCGCTGCTGCTTCCTCTTCCTCTACGACTTCCACTTTTGATATTGAAAGCGAAGCGCCGCGCTCAGATTGTGGTCAAGCGGTCGTTCAATGAACCGCATGATTTTAATGCTCTCCTTTTTTTCCATCCAGGCCAGAACATTTTGGCCATGTTATTAACTTGGCCGGCCCATGGCCCGTTAAGGCTCGCTGCGAGATGCAAATCTTGCGGCCATATCAAGTGGAAAATGCTGCTCGACTGTTTCCATTGTTGTTGCTTTCCTCGATGGCCGGCTGAGACTGAAACTGCGGCTGGATTCGGGTCGGACAGCTTGGATGAGCGCGTCATTTATTTTATGCCTCGACTCGCATGTTTATTGAAATTTCGTTTTACGATATTTGTTATAAAATTTAATTAGGCAATTGCCTGGAAAGCTCACATGTGTCCAAGGACAAAAAGCTGCCAAGCCAAGGGCCTGGACTTCGGAATATATACAACACATTCAAACAGTTTTTAGGTTAAGTGCTTGGGATATCTTTATTTATATGACATGCAATACTGAGTGTGAGGCGGGTTATATGCACTCTGAGAGGAGGCATGTAACACAGATCTGTAAGAGGTATATTGTAGTTAAGCCGAGCCTATGGATAATAAAGCAAGCAAAGAAAGTCTCTAATACTTGCAAGCAGATATAGGGTATATGAAAGTCGAGTATGTACAACAAAATTTATGACTTTAGTGTGCACCTAATTCTCTCAATAAATAAGCCGAAAACTTAAGTTGTAAAACTCGATTGCCTTTGGCAAGTCTATAAAATATAATCGAGTTGGCCTCTAATGCATCCATCATTATGAGAATAATAGCTAACAAGCCTTCCAATTTGGCCATGAGCGGCTTTGTTACACAGTTGAGAACATGTTTAATAATTTTCTCTTGAATAAGTACTTCCAAAGTCCAGCTTATGCCAAGATTATATTTCATGTTCATCGTAATATAATTAATAACATTTTCCCAAAGTAAATATATCATCCACTGTGAATCTTTATGTTTAGAGATAGCTCAAGAGCTGGCTTATCTTTTATATATTTAAGCTTTATTAATTTTCTTTGCATAATATTTAGGAAAAAGAGAATAATCACAAACTTCATCTGCTTTGCACCCAGTAGAAAATTGAAGCCATTTTCTAGCAAGATTTTCTTTTGCCTGAGAGTATTTCAGATTCGCATTCAATACAGATGCATTATAATTCTACCCATTCGCATAAATTCAGGAGTTTATCTTTTGTTGTTGACTCGACATCTTTAAAGTGCTGCTGACTGCCTCATGGCCCATGCTCCATGCTCCATGTTCAATTCCCTTCATCGGGCTGGCCAGTTGACTGCGAGCTCCCCTCGTCCATCCTCTAGCGCTTTATTCATATTTTTTCCTTTTTGGTAATTCGGGTGCGTGGAAAACAAAGCAATTTCCTATCTATCAGATTAAACTATAAATTTCATAAAGTTCACTGCATATTCACGGCAATCGAAACGTAACGAATTTAAATGGCCAAACAACGCGCCAACAGTCCAAACAGTCAAAAGGCCAACAAGAAAGGGCCAGCACAATACGCTGATAGTCACTGCCACGGGGTCTCCTCCTTCAGGACGGGAATGGACTGGCTGCCACGCTGGGTCGCGCAATCGAAATGATGCTTGAAGCGATTTCAAAAAGTCAATGGCTTGCATTTTATGAGCTTTGCAGGGCGCTCGACGAGCGTCGAAGTTGAGCCCAATGTAATTTTTTTTTTTTTTTTTTCTGTTTTTTTGATTAGTTGGCCGGCGGCTGTCAAAAGTAAGCTGCTGGCCATGTTGTTGCAAAACATCAATTGAAAAGAAATGAGCAATAATGAGGGTATATAGATGCAAATATCTATGCCAAAGTTAACAATTGAATTGTTCTATCCATTGTCCTGTGACTTTAATATTAATAAACAAATAATTGCCGAGACGCTGTTCATAATAATCTCTATTTTTCCTAAATCGATAAACTAGAATAAATATATAAATGAAATCTCTTTGTTTCTAAGAGTCAGCTCGACTAAAATTAATTTGTATTTCCTTATATACACCTCAGGTACATCTTCTGTACACCGATGTTGTCCTCCTATACATGGCCTCTCCGTACAGGGTATTCGCTAGTCAACCACGTCAATTCAGCACTCAGTCTTACTTGTTTTTGTTGCTGTTGTACTTGTGGCAACATTATCGAATTTCATGCCTTTTTTTCTGCCACAGGCAATGCTGCGAGCGTCGCGCCGATACGACTGCGTGTGTTGTTGGGTCGTGGGAGGGTCCGGGAGGGTCAGGAATGGTCGGGGAGCGGGTGCTGTGAGCTGTGCAACGGTTTTAAAGAACGCGCCTAATTATCAGTCGACAGGCGCGGGCGGGCCGAAAACTCATTTCCCCTTGGTGCCGGCTCATTTTCTGTGCTTCCCCATTAGCGAAACAAAAGTTCAACATTTATTGTTGCTGTTATTATAGCTTTTTCAACAAATTATTGGCAGCAAAAGATTCCTTTTCAAATATTCGCCTTCGGTCGACCGTTTGCAGTTTGTTATTGTTGTTGTGTTTTCATGTTTTCCGTTTAATAAAATCGAAGTTATTTTTGTTTCGATGCCGCCTGCCCCGCACCTTGGCCCGCCAACACTTTGATTAGTCAAATTAGCGACAGCGCCCGAGCAATTGAAGCACAACGCGTTGGGGCGTCGAAGCAGTGGGTGCGGCTGGATTTGGTTAGGGTGGCTCGTTCTTAGTGAGCTTTTGCCCAACTTGTGCGTTGAGTTAATTAGCAAAATTGTAGCCGGGGCTGATAGCAGCAATGGCAGCAAAACCAGTACTAGCACCAGCAGGAGCAGGAGCTATTCGAGGGAACTTTTTAAAGCAATTTACAAGCGTAAATTGTAACTTTTGTGTGACTTTTGTTTTTATGTCTGGCAGTACTGCTCTGTGGGTGTCGGCTTGGGTGTGTGTGAGGTGGAGGTCTCATTTACTGAAATCAACACACTCGTAATTTCTCGACGATAAGTCATCGAGCTAAGCTGGGGAGGCAATCCGGTCTCAAAACTACTTAGCAACTGCAACTTGAACAGACATTCCCCCGTCGTCTATGCGAAATGTGAGTAAACAGTGCGCGAATGACATTTGCTTGAGATATCACTTGACATTTGGATTAATCTGAAGAGTAGAAGAGGAAAGGAAAGCTTTCTGAAAGAGATTTACTTCAATTTTATGACCAAATCTTCGTTTTCTAATTGAGGGTTTTCCTGCATTATCTTTACTGCGAAGATAAAGACAAATAATAAGCACTTAAAGCTCCAACTTGTATTAAAGCTCATTAGGCTGCATTCAAGCATATTTACACTTGGTTTCTGTTGGTGTCATTGGCAGCTTGGCAGGCAACGGGAACTGAGTGTAAGCGGCTGCCACGCCCACTCAATTATGCGCCCATAAGCTAGTGTTGGCTGCATTGTTGTTAAATATTTCGTTTCCGTTCGCACTGTTTGCCAGCTGCTTGGTATGCAAAATGAGGCGCTGCCAGTGTCAGGAGTTCTCGACCTGCGTTCGCAATAGTTGCAGCCGGCAGCCAGTCAGACTGCCAGGCAGGCAACAACAACAACAACAACAACAGCAACAATATACACAACAGCATATAAGAACAACCGACACTTGTGTATGTGATGCTCCTATTTCTCCAGTTCCTGCAGCTGTTCTTCCTCTTCCTGCCACGCACTTGGCAAAGTCGAAAATTCAATTTCCTGTTTTTCGTGTGTGTATGTGAGCGGCATTTTTGTTGCTGCTTCTGCTGGTGCTGCTGCTGCTGCTGCTGCTGCTGCTGCTGCTGCTCTTGTTGTTGTTCTTTTTTGGCACTTTTGCGCTTGGCATTGTATTAGATTCACATTTGCATGCCCAGCATGAAGTGAGCCACAGGCAAGTAGTAACGAAGCCAGCCAAGAAGCTGCAGAAGAATCGACGCATCGGGCATCGGGCATCGGCTATAAGGTGTAAGGCACGGCGGGGCTGTGGGCACACGAGCCATTTCCGACCGGCTATGGGGTGCAGCTCCAACTCTGGCCGGCGTGCGTGTCCCGTTTTGGCGCTGCATCTGCATGGAAAGTTGGCAGCGTTCTTTACCCAAAAAAAAAAAAAAAAAGAGAAGAAAACAATTGTAAAACCGTAACGGGAGGCGTCATGTGCACTTTCCAATGCAATTTTTGGTGCTCGTATTAGAAATTCATTTCGAGCAACCAGAAAAGCACACAAGAAGCAACGGCAGCAGCAGGAGCAGGAGCAGCAGCAGCAGCATCTGTTTATGGTGCCACAGACGGAAGTTTTGCTATCAGCACGTTAGCTTTTTGGGCACGCACCTCCCCTATACACAACACGCCTCCCACTCCCCACTCCTCACTTCCATTCCCTTGGCTCGGCTCTTAGTCGTTGTCGCGGTGGCTTTCACATTTTTGTGCTGTCATGCAAAGGCCAAAGGCTGCCACGCCTACCATTGCCTAACTCGATTTGCAATAAATTCTGGTATTGTGCTTCGTTGTATTCACTGTGTGTATGTATGTGTGTGTGCGTCTGTTGATTTGGCTCAAATGTTTGCAAGTGTTATATGCAAATATGTCAACACATTTTTTCCGCTTGATCAAAGATAAATTGGATTTCTCTCCAGACCTTGGCATGTCGCATTAAATCAAATAATAATGAAATATACATTGGTTTTTTGTTTTTTTTTTATAATTAAAGAAATGTTTCAATTTATTTATTATACATTTTTATGAATATATAAATATATATATATATATATATATATATATATATATATATATATATATATATATATATATATATATATATATATATATATATATATATATATATATATATATAAATTTTTACTTTCCTTTTTTCTTTTCCTTTTGATGTTTCATTAAATAAATTCATAAAATACAATTTTAATTATATTTATTTATTTGTTGTTTAATTCTATTGAATTTTACTAATAGAGTTTAGTTTTTTATTATAAATAATTTTTATAAGTGCAATTATAAAATTAAATTAAATTAAATTATTAAACAAATATTTGTTATATATCTCACAGTTGCATTGCATCCAAGTCTGGTATAAAGACCACTGATCTATGATAGATTTATTGAAGCTTTTTAATAATAAATATGTTTTTATATTTTCAATTCTCAACTACTCAAATGAACTGATAGGAATGATTGCATCATCATTTCAATTGCTGGCTCTATTTTACTAAACTAAGCTTGGGCATGGGGTTGGGGCTATCGGAACCATTCTCGTTTTGTCTTTTAATTAAGTGCACCAGCAGAAGAAATCAATTTATTTAGCTGAGTTCTTTTGCAATCACGCTACGTGTTGGTTGGCCAAAAATTCCAATTGTCGTGACTCTGGCGCAGCTGTCAGGGCTTCACAGCTTTTCGCATGCTGCTCACAGGAACTGGGCGCAGTCGTGCATACCCGTGAGCGTTTTTAATATCGATAGAATACAAATACAAATACATGAAGCTAATCCAACTGCAGGTAGCAGTAAATGACAGTAAATGATTCAGCTGACCCCGCAGTCGATACGCAGTGTGTGAACCACATGTATGTGTATGTGCGAGTGAGTATGTGTGTGTGTGTGAATGGATGGGTGTGTGCTAGTGACAAAGTAAAACTGGTACGTGATCTCTGCTGGCTGTGCTAGCAGGACGCATCATCATTTCAAATTCCATGCAGGTAAAAATTCTTGTGCTCTTGTGCGCAAGATTGCAGGCGAAGCCATGAAAAAGTGGGAAACCAATTCAGATAACTGCAGAACAGAAGCTAAAAATGGCCAAGCGAATGCAATGAATCGCAGCGCCAAGGGGCCGGCCAAAATATGAAATATAACTGCAGCAAGTTCGGCAACGGAACAGACCACCACCAGCAGCACCCTACAATACCCCACCATGTTTGAAACACCATTCTTCTTTAAGCCCAGGCAACCAGTCAGCCAGACAGTCAGCTAGTCGAGCACGTGCCGGAGCATTGCTTCGTCCGACTTCTGGTTTGTCCATGCCCCAGCGCCAGTTCCTAAGTATTATTCATCATCATCGATAGTGGCACCGGCAAGTCAGGCATTAGTGCGCTCTGGATCTCTCTCTCTCTCTCTCTCTCTCTCTCTCTCCCTCTCTCTACCTCTCTCTCCCTCTCTTTCTATGTGTCCCAGCCAAATTGAAGCCATGGAAAATTTACGCTTCGAATGCAGGTCCATTGTTCGCGGGCATAAAAACTATAATACAGTCGTAATACGTGCCACAGATTTAGCTGCCACCCGCTGCTAAGTGGAGCGCAAAATCAATGAAATTGTCATATAATTACGATTCTGAAAGCTCCAACATTTTTGCCCACTCTTCACAGCGAGCAGTGTGACTGATTTTTCGTATCACTTTAAACAATGCAAAGGATGTCCATTAGATGCTTTTTGACAGCAGCAGCAAGACAATCAGCTCTGAAAATGTGCGACGAAATTATGAACGGAAGTTGAAGTCGAATTCGCAAAATGAACCAAAATGAGCAATTCACTGAGAGGAAAAAGATTTTTTTCTTTTTAAGCTGAATTATGTTACTTTATTATATTATTATAGTCGGAAATATTTAAAAACAGTTTAAATTTATTATTCGTTTATTGATTAATTCATTTTGTTATTCATTTTTTTATTTATTTGGCTCTTTATTTATTTATTGATTTATTTATTTTGATATTCATTTAATTATTTATTTATTTATTTTATTTTTTATTTGTTCATTTTTTGTTTATTATTTTTTATGCTGACACTCTGCTGAGATAGATATTCTCCAATTTTAAATTCCTTTCAACACAGCTTGATCAACTTTATCCATTCTACTTCTTATATTTTATAAATAAAATTTAGTTTTTATAAATACAATTAAAACGACCTGCTGCACATATTTCTTCACTTCAAACGGGTTGATCACTCAAGATTTCCCAACGATCGGAGATTACGTGCTCTGTAAATATAGCTATTTAATGCTTCCACAACTTCCATAATTGACGCAAATTATTACAATACTATAATATGAATCAAAACACAAATTGAGGCAAGGCAAAGGCCACGAAAATAGCTGTGCAATATAAATTTCGGTAATTGGACAGCCGAAAACGAGGCACGCTCAAGCTTTATGGGTCGTCGAAAATGTTAGATTTCGAAACACTCATATGGCTAAGCAGAAGATGAAGAAGAAGGAGCTGAAGAAAAATACAACAATTTTGCATGCGCTGCACAAACAAAACATATAAATTCATGAGTACCAAAAACGATTTAGTTAAGCTGCTAAATTGCCTAAATTCGATGAAGGAGTGCGTGAGAGAGAGGGAGAGAGAGTGAGAGAGAGAGAGATTGCGAGAAGGAAAAATATATAACAAAATGGAAAATCAAGCAGACTGCAAATGCCTGGAGCGACTGTGAATGTGTGTGAGTGTGAGTGTGTGAATGTGTTTGCTACACCACACGAACGAGTAATATATATGTATTTTTTTTTTTTTTTTTTTTTGACAACACATGCAGAAATACGCAGAAACATAAATAAAATAAAGGGGAGGCATGAAAATTTCATCGATTTCCGGTTAAAGGCAAATATTGTAACCATAAATATGAGCCGACTATAAATATCAGCAATGCCCCCTCCCCTGCCCACCCATAGAGCTGTGGGTGGCACTTTCACGCCAATGTGGCGATAATGCGATTGCTTTCGGCTTTGGATTTGCGCGCGCGATTACATTTCGATTTGGTTTCGATTTGCTTAGGCATCGCCATCAACATCAACAGCAACATCGGCGCCAATATCGAGCTCTGTCGTTATATTATTTGCATTTGCTTGACAGAGACAGAATTTAAATTGTTTTTGCCATTGGCAACATCATCTAAATACACGTGGCATCAACATTTTTCCGCTAGGAAGCGGCTCACAATGAATTTTAAATATTCTTGCGAAACAAATTTGATTACAAAACGAATGTGATTAAATATAAATGCAGCGACTCAATTAGTGTGGGGACTAGACCCAATTATTTAATTGGTATCTAGATTGCAAACACATTCAATTATGCCAGCAATTACTTTAAAATGTCAGCTATGCCCCAATTTAAGTATGGACTTATATTTATATTAAATATAAAATCGCAGCTTGAATGTTTTTTATTTTAAATACATACATTTCTTGAATTTGAATAAAAATCCATTTTCTCAAGGCATTTCACGCATAACCAAAATGAATTGAATTTTCGAGTCTCTAGGCCGCTTTTGAATTAAATGTGTAAAGCCTGCCAACAATGGGATTTGCCATTCATATTTTGTATTTTACAGATACAAGATAAAATTGAAATTCGATTGACAATTTAATAACACAAACAAAATATATTGTCAGCATGACAAACAAATATGCCCAGCCGAATCGTTGCCCTCTCAATTGGCACGAACTGTTATTTACCAGCAGCCGAATGCTGACACTGTTTGACGGCACTATTTTTTAATCTCTTAGGCAAATTGCAGGCGCTCGCCAGTCGGCAGTCTCCTGCTAATACGACTAAGTGCTCACGGAGCCGCGGCATGGGCTGACTCTATTCAGGTGGCTGCCAATATATGTATGAATTTTTCGGCTCGGCTGGTAAACAACATTTTTCATTGGCTACACGAACTGTTGGGCTGCCTACGCAAGGGCAAAGAATGGTATTACTGCCTCATTGTCACACGGACAATGACAGAGGCGGAGCGATGTGACTTGTTGTGTCCATTGCCCATTGTCTGGCCTATGCTTTTGTCACGAACCCAACACAAATCGAGTTTGGCCTGTACATGCACGTGCATGGATGGCACTGCAAGAACTGAGTGCGAATATTAATCGAGAGAGCATCAAAAACCACATCTTTGTACCGAAAGCTGTCCTAATACACTTACTGCCAGCATGAACAAGTCTTGACTGGCTAATTAAGTAAGCAACATGAGAGAGAATTATGAATTGAAAGAGACCGACTGCTGTATGCCTTTGCATGCAAAATATTTAGATTTGTTTTGAATAATGGAAATATTGGATATGGATCATGATATATAGATGGACCCCCATAGCATTGAATATTTTCTAATAATCAATCACATCAAATTTATTTTTTAACGGAAGTTAGTTTTTGAAGTTAAGATATTTATAGTTTTGCTAGTTAAGGATTATTTTTTTACAATTAATATTTTCAGATAAACACGAACACCTATAATACATTGCAACTGACTTATTTATTTTTTATGAAAAATTGTAGTATGCAGTGGGTATAGAAACCTAGTTTCCCGGTTTCCGCACCTTTCTAATTGGATTTTCACCTGCATTGACTAGAAATTGATATTCAGAAAGGCTACTACTCTTGGCACTATGCTCAGTTGCCATGCAAACACAAGAGCAGGACATAAGAAACGAGCTTTGTGCTCAGAAGTTTGCTGGCAGGAATATTTAATTACGTATACGCAATGTTGTATGTTGAAGGCAGCTTTAAAGCAGCTGCAGTCGTTTAATTTGTTGTAATTACATATGAATCATATCTTTTTAATGACTAACATTTAATATGCTATACGCACACACACGCACACACTCGCACGCATAAACTTATACAGTAACCACAAAAACCGGCGAAGGATTAAAACTGATTAAAATGAATGACATTAAGCGACGGGCATATTTTAATTATTTAATGCTAATTAATATGTTTTGTAAAACCGCAGCAGCAGCAGCAGCAGCCTGTGAGGGCGGGCCAGTAGCCGGGTTACGCATCGAGGGGCTGGGCTTAGAGCCTGTTCCTGTTAACTTTGTCATAATGAGTTTTGCATTTAATTTTTGGCGAAGCGTCGCTAAGCTCTGTTGACAGGCGCAAATTGTAGCTCAAAGCTATATATGTGTATGTACATATATATATATATATATATATACATATATAGATTTATATGTATATGTGAGTGTGACAACTATTGAGACAGACTTTAATTAATTTGTTTGTTGACTTGGCAACTGTTCGTAGTCGTCTCTATATGTGTGTGTGTGTGTGTGTGAGGGTGCTTGTGCGTAGCTTTAAGTAGTAAATATGGGCATCATTTGCGGGCATCTTATCAACTGCTTTGCATATATATCGCCGACAGGCAGACGAATTGAGAAATATACGCACAGCAAACAAGCCGACAGAGATACACTGGAAAGTGAAATGCTAGTGGCAAACAAGCAAACAAGGAGACAAATACTATTTGCTGAGACATTTCTAACAGTTTTTGCTTCCAGCTTGTTTCCAAAATCCTTTTCGCAGAGTATTTAGCCAAATAGTAAGGAATTTCCCGAGACTCGAATGTCAGGGCAAGTCGAGCAGCCAAAACAGCGAAAAATTAAACCGAAAACAAATAAATATTGAATCTGTTTTCGTAATTCCATTGGAGTTTTTGACAGCAAAGCTATTTTGAAGAACACACAGTACGCTTAGCTAGAGCCCACACTACTCCTGCTGATTTATGCTGTGCATTAATATTTTAATGTCTTCATTGCGAGGCCTACGCAACGGCAAAAACAAGCAACCCCCAGACGTATGCCGTATCCCGTCTAGAGTGCCCATGCAATCCATTAAACCTTATCAGCCAGTGACATAGTCAGCCGTCCAGGCAGCCGGCAGGCAGCACCACGTACTTACTATTCGCACTGCCTCCCTCACTGTTTACGCACACATTTGTCTTGTGCATGTGTGTATGTGTGTGTGTGTGGGTGTGTGTGTTTGTAGGAAGCAAAAGTTTCGAGCTGCTATCCAAACTACAAGGACTAGAAATAGAAGGACCTTCTTTCTTGCCGTTTGCAGCAAATTCAATTATAGCAAATCGCATGCAAATGAGTGAAATGGAAAAGTTAAACGACAAACGGCTCGGAAAACGGAAGAAGCGGAAAAGCGGGCCACACGAAACGCGTTTTCAATTTTCCAAATTGCATTTCCCATCACAATTTTTTATTTGTTATCAAAGCTAAACTATCGCATCTTTTGCATTTTGTAATGTGGCTAAAACAAAAGCTGACTAAGTCGATTAAGTCGGCACGCCCACACACGAACAGAGAGAAAGAGTGAGAGAGAGTGAGAGAGGGGGGCCCACATAGACAGTCATTACTCATTTTTCGTCGTGTTATTTTGCCTCGTTTGCAAATTCAATTTACGTTTCTAATTTAATTTTTTGCCAGCAATTAGAAAATACGAAAATATTTTTGCCAACTCTCAGCGCAGTTGGTAGTTTTTTAATTAGTTGGGCATGTGCGGTGTGCTGTGTGCTATCTGCTGCTATGTGCTCGCATGCATGCATGCGAACTGTTTAATGATATTTATATGCAGACAAATACGTGGCGCATGTTCAACAATATCAGACTCTATGCAAATGGGCACAGATGATATGGCTCTGCATTTGCAAACGAGCATTAAAGCTTAATACACTTATCTGACAAACAAGTTCAGCCTGCAGCTTGTACTTGTATTTACCAAATGAAACGCTTCTATTTTATACATTATACATACAATCAGAAACATTTGAAAGTTTATTTTTTAACATCTGGGAGCACCAAAAAATATTGATTAATTATTTCATGCATTTATTAAATATCAAGAAATATTTTGTTATATTTTTCTATTACTTTTAATAGAAGATATATATTTTATTTTAATTTATTATTATTTTATCTATATATATGATTAATTTCTTAAAATTTATTAATTTTTTATTTAATATTAATATTATTTAATTCTCTTACTCTTAATATTTATTATTTTGTTTTATTTATATATTTTTTTTTCTTTTTTCCTCTATTTAATATTAATATTATTTTTTATTAATATTTCATTTTTCTCTTATTCCTAATATTTATTATTTTTATTTTGTTTAATTTTTTTCTTTTATTTCATATTAATATTTTTAATGATACATATTTTATTATATTTTTCGAGCTATGAGCTATTTGATATTTGAGAACTAAAGATATGCAAAGCAGCGTAATGTCAACAAATCGTCTTTGGTGCTTTGTTCAACGAGTAATATATAAATATATTAATAAAGTTCTTTTTTACTATAATAACAAAGAAACTATAAGAAAAGCAAACATTAAATTTAGTAATTCTAAAAGACATCTTTTCACAAAGTAAATAATGAAAATTTTTAAGCTAACATTGAAGTTTCGTTTCATTTCAATTTTAAATAGTAGAAAAACTATCAAAATTGCATGGCTTTAAGGGAATTCACTAAACGCCATAGAGTTACCCAGTGAACTATTTTTTAATAGCTCTAATAACTAGCTTACTCGCACACACTCTCATATGCTCACACACACACACATACAAATACATAAGTAGATCTGAACACATTGTCAGCGCATTTTTAATCCGCTTTTCGATACCAAACGCCCTTTTTGCCCAATTAAACTCGGCTTAAATTTTTTCTTGCTGCTGCACACATGCAGCTGCAAATTGCCAGCCAACTGCACAATTTTTCAATCAACTCAAAATGTTTAGAATGGCCGATACGAGTATATTCATTCGTCCAGCCAAATCGAACGGCCAGCGCAATATGTGCCACAGATTGAATGTGGCTCTGTCTGTGTGTGTGTGTGTGTGTGTGTGTATGTGTGTGTGAACGGATACATTCATATGTGCAACAAAAATACCATAAAATAAAAGTGTCGTATCCCACCCCTCCCCCCGTTATAGGGAGAGTAAAAAAGAAAATATTGAAGCGGCAACGAAATTTGTTGCAAGTGCTGCGCACGGGGAGAAATGTTGCCACGTTGCGCTAGTCGAGCGCATGAAATTGCCATTTCCAATTAACGCCATTGCAAAAATAGTTAAACGTGAACAGCAACAACAACAACAACACCGGCTAGAGCGACCTGCTGCCGAAAACAACAGTAACTGCAAGTAAGGCAAATAGCATCAAGGACGAGCCAGCGCTAGCAGCTCCTCGTGTCATGCCCTGTCCATAGTTCCGTAGTCCGCAGTCGCTCGCTACTCGCGGCATTTTTTCCTCTTGTTTTGGGTGTACCAACAGCAGCTGCAGTTGCAGTATATGTAACTAACTCTATTAACGAACCGGAAACGGAAGTACAAACGCACATCAGACACACACATATACACACACATGCACACTGAACGCAGATTGGACAGCGGTTGAGACACATGTTGTGGCGTCTCGCTCTGTTGGCTATTTCGGGCATTATCAGGGGTGCTGTGTGCGCGTATTAAGCGACATGAATACCCTGTAATATTATATAAGGGCTTTACTTATATATTGAGACTATTAAAGTACAATAGAGTTACGTATTTTTATGAAATCAATAACTAATACTAAGCAAATTAGATTCAAGTACTTTGTATATTTATAACAAATATTTATTTACCAAAAAACGTATATTATAAGTATATAAGTTTTATGCAATTTCATTATTATCATTATTATCAAATACACATATTATAACCTATAGAATTAAATGATATTACCATTAAATATTGCAGGAAAACAAATTTTGCTTAATCACACTTAAAGCCTAGAACTCAATATACAATACGACAATTTCTACAGTGCTCCGGCAGAGCATTAAGTTGCTTCGATGGTCGTTTATTTTGTTGACAGCCGAGAGGCACTCGAAAGCTGGTTACCTGAAAAAAAAACTTTTGTCTGGCCCCAAAAGCCCCAAATGCCCAACTCGGAATGCTGCAAATATCCAGTCGGGCCGCTGGTCGCAATGTTGACCGACTTTTTCAAACATTTTTAAATGTTCCAGTCGATGGCAATACGCAGCATCCTCATCCCTTCCCATGGACGCCCGCACACTCATCTGGCCGGGGATTTCCCTGGCAAATTTGCACGTTTCTATTGTGTGCGTTATAACGGCGTTTAAAATGCGACTCGATTTTTATCGATTTAATCAAGCAACGGCGGCTGAAACGACTGCTGTGCCAAGTACATTGTGTATATATGTATATGTATATATACATATAATTTTTTTTGTTCCATTTCTATGTGTGTGTGTGTGTTCTTTTTTTTTGCCGCAACCTGCGACGATTTCCATACGTAATTGCACTGTAATTGACAATTTATTGTGTCAATCGCAATCGAGGCGCAATTCCACACCGCACGGTGTGCGCCACGTTTAATTAACAAGGCGACAACCATGGCACACACACACACATACACACAGACAGAGACAGGAGCTGTACAACTAAAAGGAAAGAGATAGTTAGACAGGTAAAGCGAAAGGGATAGCGAACGATAGAAATAGGAATTAAAATGGGGCAGTGCCGGCAACAGAGGAAACTTAATCCGTTTTTTAAACGAGCACCCGCAAAGTTGCCGAGCTAATCCACAGCTGCAAAACGCCAATTGATGTTAACTATTAATGCCAGCTGGCTAATTAGAGATCAAGGCAATCGAGAAGGAGAGTCGAAACAATCCCAACAAAGTATCGAATGCCACGATTGATGTGCACACAGCAATTGGCAATTGGCAATTGATTCAGCTGCATGCAAAAAAATAAACAGTCTCTGTAAACTTAATTCTCTTGATTGGCATTCACTAATAATTCTCCATATGTTATCTTACTATGTGCCTACTGCAACTGACAATATAATGCGTAAAGAAATTGAAAGGAAAGGGAAGAAATTGTAAGATATCTTATAAGGATTACTCTAAGGGGTATTAATCTAAAGGGTATTCTAGCTACAAAAGAGTCTAGCTTTCATAGCTAAGTTTTGAAAAGGTCATATTTAATGTGATTTTTATATATATTGGATCTCTTTTAAAATACGAATAATATATACTACATATATTACAATAAAAAAAAAACTTTAAGTATACTTTTTTATATACAGAGCAACATCTTTCAAGTTCAGCTTACCTTTGAGTCCTGGGAGAACAACAATAATTAGCCAATTGCTGGCAACGGAAATTGTAGGTAAACTTAATTTGAAAGCAGTTTGGCAAGTTAATGTTGGCTTTTCATCTTGGGGGCTAATCAAAGCTCATCAAGCAAAAGGCGCACTAAACGCCGCACTAATAGTAGCAACAGCTACACGATTTATGTAGTATATCCATTTGAAGCCGACTCTGGCACATCACATCAGTGGACCGTGGAGCCACCACGAGCCACCAGCTGCGCGTCTGAGGCCAAGGCGATGGCTCATCAGCATCCATCTTCCAAACTTAAAGGCAGGCTGCACTCATTGGTTCTCTAATTGGCCAGGCTACAGCCTCCAGTGTTGATTAACGTGCCCACCAATTACGCGGCCCATATATAAAATGGGCTCAGACGGCTGCTGGGGGGCCGGACTGATGCATATCGACGTGGCCAGTGATAAAGTGTGCGTAACAAAAGCTAATAATTGCCCAGCCAATGTGCTGGCCACGTTGAGAACTGGCTATCGTTGTCTCAGTAGCTGTTGCTGTTGTTGTTGCTGCTGTTGTTGTTGCTGGCTGGCTGGCTGTTTGCTTTTTGAGTGGCCAAAAAGTTTTGGCATCATAATTTATAGCTGCGTTAAACAAGCGAGGATAACAAATTAATTTTGTCTGTTCGAAGGAGCCAAGAACGAAAAAACAAAAAAAGAAACAACCAAAGAAGCCACAAGGACCGTTGCGAAGTGGACGTGTAGCCAGGACGATGCAAGGACGATGCCAGGACTTATGAGCACAACGTTTACTCTCGAATTTCTTAGTTGGGCCAATTAATTTCTAAAGTCAGCGACGTGCCCCAACGCTGCCGTTTCCTCTCTCGGTGTGTGTGCCTCGTAAATCTTAATGAGCCAAAGGCGAAATTCCTACGCACTCCCAACGACAACAACAACAATGGCAATAGCAACAACAACAGTCGCGAATGCCACTCATAAATATAAGTTGCAATGTGGCAAGTGGCAAGGAGCAGGGCTGCTTGTTATTCCAACGTTTGTGGCCATAATGACCATTGTGTGTGTGTGTGTGTGTGTGTGTGTGTGTGTGTGTGTACATATTACATCCTGCGAGTCGCTGCCGCCCATTGAAATACGTCAAAATATTTGGCATTCGATGTTTGCCACGTTTGCCAACGTGGCTGATATTTATGCGACGAATGCTGCATGGCCCCCACTCAGATCTCTCTCTCTCTCTCTCTGTCTTACACTCTGTGGTAATAACTGCCATCTAATCGCAAGTTTTGTTTTGTTTTATTGTCACACACACACACACACACATAGACACACACACAATGGCAGGCGAAATCGCAGCCAAGCAAAACACATAAATCTCACTCATGACTTGGTCTGGTTCAGCCCCGACTCGGACTCGGACTCCGCCCTCAGCTCGGCCCGCATTGTTGTTTTTTGGCCAAGGTGTTGATAACGTTGTTTTATTGTTGTTGCTACAAACTTGGCTGCTGTACATCTTAATCGTAATGCAAAACTTGTCAAGCTGATATGTAAACGAAATACGTGCCGCAAATATTTGCTGATGTTGACTGTGACTTGGCTGTGGGAGCCCAAATGTTGCTACAGTCGATAGTTAAAGTGAGTCCAACTTGAAAACTTATTAATTCTAGTTATTTTTATTGATATTTACAAATTGAATGCAAATGTTGCAAAGTTACTTAAATAATAATTATTTTATTATAATTTTATTTTATTATTTATTTAATTATCTTTATATCTAAAAATATTCACTACCGAACTGTTATATATATTAAATGCAAATTAAACTATTAAATACTTTATATTTGTTTATTGTATATTTAATATATATTTATTATCTATTTAATATTTTCTTATTTCCCATACAAATTTAAATATTTCATATCATATTGAACTGTCAATATAAATAAATATATTAAATGTAAATTAAATTAATATGAATCCAATATTTATTTCGTATACTTAATAATTTCTGGATTTAAAACACAAATAAAAAAATAATACAATTTATTGAAATGTTATAAGACCAATGATAAATTCTTTGTTAAATTTGAATTGGATAGAGAAACTTTACTGACTTTATATATATATATATATATATATATATATATATATATTTTTTTTTTTTTTTTTCATTTCCAATTTGACTGGAATTATGCTATTGTTTATTCAAACGAACGTGTGTTATTTGGTTAAAGTTCAGTTAGATAAGAATTTTAAGCTGTGATTTACAGCATGCCAGATGGCAACAAAGCTCTTAACTTTTTACTCGGCTTTATGGGAAAATCATACCAAAAGTGCAGTCAATAAGCCGAAGCCAAATCTACACTCAATGCCAGCAATCGTACATACATCCATACCTGTTTACACACACACACACGCACACACACACACTCATGCACACTTGGCCAACTATTAATCCACATCCGAGTTATAATTCATGCTGATTGTATGAACATTTCAGCTTTTATGTGAACCGTAAAACTTTACTTCCTGACTTTTCATCAGCCAACAAGCCCTGAACTCAAACCCGAGCACAACCGAATCCTTTTCGCTCCCATCCGAGCAGGTAAGGGAATCAGTTTACCTGGCGTTGCCAACCAGACAAAGTTTTTGTGCTCCGTTCCCATTTTAGCTGCGAAAAACTAGCAAAAGTAGAAATTTTTCAATTTTTGTATGTGCTGTGTGCAGCACGAATAATGTTTGTGGGTGTGTGTGTGCGTGCGTGTGTATGTGAATATTTTCAGTAATTCCAGTTACAGTTTGCAGTTCTCTTTCCATCTCTATGTCTGTCTCGCTCGCTATTATATATATATATATATATATATATATATATATATATATATTTCTATATGTAGAGCTTATTCTCTATCTGACTTTGGTTACAAAAGGCTTTCGCTACAGAGAGACTGCGTTTGGTCCGCCACGATAGGATGACCAGGTACGATGTGTAGCTCTGTGTAGTTGCTTCCGTTTCCGTTTGCAACTTTGTCCTCTCATTTGATGGCTCTGAAGGAATGAAAAGCGGGCGACTGTGAAACTGTGCGGCTGTGCCCTGGGCTGGTCCAATGTGCTCCACTTAAATATGATTATTATTAACCCTGGCAACAGTGTGGCACTTAACAGGACGCCGTCCTCGGGCTCGCATTGAGTGGCCCAGACGCTGCCAGCCTACCTGAGAGCGAAAGTTATGCTTCGTTAAGGATCTCGCTGTACACACACACACACACACACTCAGCCACATCCTGTGCCACTGCTGACGTGAGTGACTCTGTTCACGTAGTTGTTAAATGCCACGTTTCACTTGAATAATTGAGAGCGATTAGGCCAAAAACTTTTGCATTGATTAAGGTTTAAGTTGGCCAAACATTTACCCAACCAATACGCCCTCAACTTCGCCCCGTCCCCAGCCCCATCCCGCTCGCATCAACTCAATTGCCTGGCGGCCAACATTGTTTTCCATGGCCCGTACACATCTGGCAGCCAGCCTAGCCCCGACTGGTTGCCACCTTTGTCATTTGCTATCAGCAAATGTTTAAATATGCATTACGTGTGTTATTCTCGTGTTCAGCAGCACTTAGGGATTACCCAGGGCTGGAGCAAGGAGCTGTTGCAGTCGGAGCCCAACTTGGAGTCCGAGCTGGGGCTGAAGCTCCTATTCGAATTGTTGTTTCTGTTGAAGTTGGCTCAGTTTTGTTTGGGTTTCTTTTTTATTCATGTCTGTGTTTGGTTTCGAAAACGGAATGCTCTTGGCATTTTCCAGACAATCGGTTAACATTTTCATCAAATCTCCCGAGTAATTTGTCATTTTGTTAAAGCAAACCTAATGAATTGTTAACTAGCAGTGTGCTAGCCTAGGCAGTACCCTGCTTAACAAATTGCTGTCAACGATTAGTCAGGGTAGCTAGCCAGTCTAGATGACTCTTGATATTTTCTTCTTAAATAGCATTTGGCACTCTATGACCACAGCTAGTGAAGTGGGAGTCGAGCACTGCACAGCTCCAGCCAAGGACAAGCAGGCAAACAAATATGCAAATGCCAACGCCACTAATTATACCACAAATGACACCATTGAGGCAAACAAAAAAAATGTGTGCTTGCCACAAAACGTTGCCTGCCGAAATGCCCAAATGGCTGACACAAACATCGCCAGTGTGACCAAGCGATATTCAAAGTGCAGGCAAGGCTAACTGCCATTCAGGCAAAATGCAGAGGGCAGAATGCGGAATACTGAAAACAAGGTCTGGTCATCATTATGCAAGGCAACGTAAAATATGCAAAGAGCAGAAAACCGTATGAACAAAAAAAAAAAAAATCAAGTAAAAACTCGAGCTCGAACTCGAGTCTAATCAACTGTGTGATACTCTGCCAGCAATCAGAATGAGTAGCTCAGCTTTCTGAGTTGGTCTTGACTCGAATCATTCAATGTCTTTCCATTTGGCAGTGAAGAGCACGCATATCACCTCCCTTCTCCAACGTGGCAAGCATTTCGAGGATACGCCCACTTTGGCGCATAGCAGAGTATTCGAAAAAAAGGAAAAGAGAGCTAGATGATATGGTAGTAGAACTGCCCATAGAAATCTCGTAGACAACTGGGCAGGCACACAAAGGCACATTATCTCAAGCAGAGAGTTGGGCGAATGTCAAACGTTTTGCCCCAGCGCAGAAAATTTGCATGCATAGCCGTTGCACAGTGAATAGTCTTCTCATGGCCACGCCCCGAATAGTGTAACGCCCATCCGCACTGACTGCGTTTGCTTTGTGTGCGATTTGAACAAATGCAAACACTTTGATTTTCGTCTTTTTTTTTTTTTGTTTGCATGCCGACCAGAGGATCAACTGGCAGCCAACACACCCACACCCACCCACACCCACACACACAGCCAAAGTGTGTGTGCGTGTGTGAGTATTATTTATGTTCTGTGCTAGAAATCTACTTGCACCGCACCACAAATCTGAGCATCAGCGAATGCAACGCGTGCAGAACGAACGAAGGAAAAAAACGAAGCAAATAAAAAAGAATAAATAAAATTCTGGCCCGATGGATAACCGGCAAGGATATTCGAGCAGGGGCCCAACCAAAGGGCAATGCATTGCATTCGCATTAAATCGAAGTCGTACCCGTGACTGCGCCGCTGCACCACTTCAACCCACACCACAAACACCGCCCACCCAAACTCGTGTCAACTTCTGCCATTTGGCAGCTGAATTGTTTGCGGCCAGTCGCTTGGACTAGAGATGCTCGCGTGAGTGTTAAAACAGGGCTCAAGATGGTTTACTAAGCTATTAAAGCTGCTTGTATTCTTAAGAACATAAACTTTGATAAGCATGTCGAGTTTTTACTGCCCAAATTACGGTCGATGTATGTTTACTTTGTGTACTTCAAATGATAAATAGGAATACAAATGAAATCCTTACCCGAGATTGTCTACAAAATAAAAACTGCAATACGTAGAAGATTATTTTAGGTAGACCCTATAATTATTCATTTTTATTTGCTAATTATTTTTCAGTATACTTAAAAGTATATTCAATATTATAAAAGCTTTCAAAATAAGAAAAATGTCAGCTATAAAATAATATGAGTTTTTTTATACCCTGATCGCATTAAAAATGGGAAATCAGGGTATAATGGTTTTGTGAAAAGTATGTAACAGGCAGAAGGAAGCATCGCAGACCCCATAAAGTATAGTCTCGACTAGGGTTTTCTTATTTGTTTCTTTATAAGATAGAAATGAAATTTGTATAATTTGATTTTATTCTTAATTATAAAATTACTATAATTTTAAGTATATTTTTGTATAAAAAATAAACAATTAATAATATATTTTAAAATTTAATAAACAAGTGAAAATGTTTTTAATTGCAAAACATAATTAAATTTTTATTTATATTATTATTTATACACTTTTCTTATATGAATTTATTTTTAGTAATAATAAAACTATATATATTTTTTTTTATATATTTTTAATTAGCGTTAATTAAGAAATATTTAAAAATATTTTAATTTACTACAAAATGGAAAATAATGATTACATTTAGTATAATAATAATTTTGATTATCCTCATTATTTTCTGTATTATTATTATCATAGCATTATTATTGTTTTAAAATATATTTGTATTTTAAGGCATTATTTTCATATTTGAATTTCTCTCTTTGTAGTTTACCCCACTTTTTCCACTCCTTTCGAATTTCTTTTGAGAAGACGGAAAACCTGATCATCTCTAAGCTTAAATCGCACTGGCTGCGATTTCCATGAGATTTTCTATTTGGAATCTGCACTTTTTCCTTTGCAACTGGGTCTGTTTGTGTCTCCTTGTTGTAGGTTAGTTGGTTAGGATGGGTTAAAGTGGTAACACACGCACACACAAACTCTGCCCACTGAGCCACCCACGCACACTTACACCCACAGAGCGGGGCACTTGCATATCTGTGTAAATTTATGATTGTCCCATTTCCGTTTTTTATAGCCAGCCGCTGCTATTGACTGTCTTGGTGTCCGCTTGTACCTCAGCTCGCATTGCCCCATCCCGCGCTGCTCTTGGCCCACCCATTTCATCTGCCAGCCATCAGCCAGGCTTTCTGTCTGACTGGAACGGCTTGCTTATCCAGAGACCAGCATTACTCTGTTGCCCCCTTGGGCGGCTGCTGCAGTTTTCTGGCTCGGCTCGGCGCCCGTCTGAGTTGCTTTGGCATTTCTTTTTCACTCCACTTATTTATTTCTTTTTTTGTATTTTATTTTCCAAATCCATGCCGCCTGCAGCTGACTTGCGACTGGGTTATGTCCTGGACAGTGCTATGGCTGCCACGGGTATTGACTCGTCGTGGCTCAGTGCGCCTGCTCCCGGGCCCTGTTGCCCAGGCATGGTTCTGGCCACGGCTCTGGGTCTCCGTATGGGGTTTTAATTTTGACAGCTGCAGATAAATTGTTAAATGCAGGCTCGTGCAGCTCTCTTTCTCTGAGTGCTTTATGTGGGCTTATGCCTGTAGGTGCATCTGTGTGTGTGTGTGTGTGTGTGTGTGTGTGGGAGTGAGTGTGGGTGGTTGTTTGTGTGTGTGTGTGCGGTTGCATATAAATTTATCTGACTCGTTTTTTGCTCAGCCATCAGAGCCTGCACACATTTTTCAACGTTTTTCTTTTGTTTGGTGGCATTGACAGGCGCCGATCAAATGCAAGTCCCAACTCCGCATGTCCCCCCATGGGCAGGCGTCGAAAAAACAGAATGGGCATACAAATACAAAGAGGGAGAGAGACAGAGAGAGCGAGCACAAAATCGAGGCCACTCGCAAATGCATTGTATCTATCAGTTTGTAGTTGTCATGAAATATGTGAAATCGTATTTACGTCATAAATAAAAACGGCGTTAACTATTTTACAGTTGCCGTTGAAGTTTTGTTCGAATTGTGCAAACAGTTTCTTATTGGGCGTCAACAATTTTGCGCAATTTAAAACTTTTTCTTTCGATATTTATGCATTTATCTGAGCCCCTGGCCGTTCATATTGCATAACAATGTGCGAGCCATTAATGCATCTATTAATTGTTTATTAAATGAAATAATAGCTGCATACAGTTCGACTGATTATTGCAAAGCGGAAAAAATAAATTTAAAATAATATTAATGTGAAGTTTGCATTGAAATGAAATTGAATAAAGGCGCATTTAAGTCAATAAATCAGTTATATTTTATTGAATATTTATATATATATATATATATCGGTATGTACATATTTGCCACGCCAAAGACGCCCTTCTCTGCGCTTCGCATGCAATCAAGTAATCCGTTATTATACAGATAATATTATGAATTAAGTGATTTATTGGCTTTTTTAAGACTCGTTAAGTATTGTCTCATTAAAGCCACTTCAAGCAAACCGCAGTACATTAGCAGTTTTCTTAAGCTGCAGCAGTTGTAGCTGCAGCCAACTTTTGTCACTTCCGGCACTCACACACACACACACACACACATACACAGTCGTACAGCAGCACAAACACACACAAATACACAGACAGTTAAAGTAACTGCAACGAGCTGCCGAAAGCAGCGTTGACATTTTCATTTAAATTATGCACATCACTTGAACTTCCTGGCCGCAGACAATGGTAGACGCAGGACGCAGCTGATGAAGCCGAAGACAGTGCCGGCAGAAGATGCAGATATGCAGCAATGCGAGTGCAGTGCGAGAGAGATAGAGAGGGCGAGTGAGTGAGAGAGCGCTCTATATGCATGATAAGACTTTACTAGCCCGCGTCCACCGTCTTCTGCTGTAAGAGCAGCATCGTCTCCTTACGCCACGTACATACTGCTGCTCTCGAGGAAACTTTGTGTCAAGGCGCATTTTACAGTTATGGCTGGCAATGGGCAACTTTTGCCATTCGGCCCGGACGCTTTGGGCCCATTGTCTGGGGCCCATGCAGAGATCCAGTTGCTGAATACAGAATCCGGGACTCGCGCGCGCCCTCTGCCGCAGCCGACTAATTAAAACGGAAATCCACAATGACTCGCCCCCTGCCCCTACCCCTACCTCAGCCCTGCTCCATGTTCGGCAACTTCCGCTTAAGAAGCAAATCCAAAGTAAAAGAAAATTTCATGTTTTATGTCTCCATTTTTACGTTTTCTGCTTTTTTTTCTTATTTTTATTTTTTGTTTTTTGGCTTCAAAGTTTTTATTATAATTTTGGACAACGCCAAGCGCTTGTAAGCAGCCGCTAAGCCAAAACAAAAGTTGGGAGAGCAGGAAAAAAAAGTTTGGCGTAAAATTAATAAAAATTACGAGTGTCGAGCGCAAAAAGTTTAACGCGTGCCGCTTTGAATAATTGTCAGGCATTGCCTTCATTTAGATTGCTGCTGCTACTCCTGCTGCCGCCGCTGTTGTTGCCCCAAAAACCTGCCACATTGAGGCTTATCGGTAATTTTTGCGCCCATTGGCAGTTGTTGGCTGGCTGCATTGTATTCGACGTAATTAGAGACGCGCGTTTTACGGTTATTGTCGTTACGCGTGCGTATCTCTTTTATGCTAAACCGGATGCGCCCGGTCGCCCAGTACCCCGAGGACACATTCGCTCGTTTCTGATATGACTAATGTATGCGCATTACGTTTAGCTAAGCACGGCCCGTTTCGCTGCTTTCATCCTTCTCCACCTATCCATGCGACATATCCCTCTCTCCCCCTCTCTCTTCATCTCTCGCTCAAGCAGTCCGTGCGGACGTGCAGATAATGACAGCTGCAGAGCCCTGCGGCATCTGAGCGAAACCTGCCACCAGCCGCTTGGCGGAGGAGGCGGCCATGGCGCAATTGCGTCTGCGGCTGTCGAGCAGCGGAAAAATGCTTTGACCATGTGGTCGGGTTAAGTGGGGTCACACACACGCAGCTCCATATATATTGTCTGTGCAAATATTAAAAATTTTATACACTGAATGGCAATTTGCGGCATTCATGAGTCCCATTAAATAAAGGTGTGGATCCACAGTTTATAATGTTTGTTTATTAAGGTATAGAAGTTTTCAAGTTATATTTTTGCTGATGATAAAATGATATTTATGAAGTTAATGAGCATGAACTTTGAAGTCATTAACGAGAAAATATTGCGAAAACAACTTAGAAAATTCAAAACTTCGATTTGAATTCTTAAAATATTGGAGGACAACAATCAGATTATTTCTTCAGCATTTGACATTGCAAGTCTGAAAATAAAATTCTGAAATAAATTAACTAATATTGAAAAAGCCATAGTAAATTATATAAATAAATTATATTATACCAGAGCTAATAATTCCGACTCGAATTCAGCAAACATTGAGGAAGTTCAGTCTGATGCTAAGTAACGATATTTTTACTCTATATTAACTTAAATATATATAAAAACTAATTATATAATAATTAATAATATGAAAAAAATTAATTAAATATTTTTTGCATTATTTGCGTAAAGTTTTGCTCTTCTTGACAGTCTTTGATTTGTTGTGCATTCAGGAAAAACAAACCACAGTTTAAAGCTTAGCCAGTCGACACATTAATTTAAATATGAAATGCAATGAAATAAATTGGCATTTAAAATGTGATAAATTATAATAATAATATTTAACATATATTTTACATAATATGTGTTGATGGCTCGATTTCAGCAGATGGTAAAGTGATATGAAATGCATTTAGCATACAAATTGATTGAGGCAGCAATTGAGTTGCAATTGAATTAGACAAAATTGAAATAAAATGCAAGCAATGCTACTAGAACACGCAACACAGAATATTGAGAAAGCAATTTGGGATACTGTAAATAGAAATTCGATATTCTTAATTAGTTGCCATTGACATGGAACTTGAACTTGCTGCAGCAAAGTAAATTATATAACACAGGGACAGCAGCAGAGCAGACAAGAGTCGAGCCGAGCTGAGTGTTGGCCATAAAATATGTGGTGTTGCATGCACAGCTGCCACATCAAGTGTAACATTGTTCGCTTCTGTGTGGTAGTCAATAAAAGAAATTGTGCCACAAACTGCTGCCATGGACTAACGAATAAATTGCCAATTTGCTATACAACAACAAATGGCAACAAATTTCTCTCTGCTTCGACAAAGAAATTTTGCCTTCGATTTGCGCCAAGGTGTGCAGCAAAAATGCATTTAATATACCATGTGTGTGTGTGTGTGTGCGTGCACTGCAAAGTTTATTTGCAGCTGTTGCTGCTGCAGCATCTACAAATTACGCATACGACCCATGAACGTGGCGTGAAGGATGCGGAGCGGAAGAGCCAAGGGCAGGAAACGGCGGAAGCAGAGCCAAGTGAGAAACAAGCAGCTGTCAGCTTTATATAAATAAGCAAAGCTCAAAAGCTGCAACATGCAATATGCAACATGCAACATGCCACTGCCAAAAGCAGCTAAAACACATTCTGTCTAAAGTTAACTTATGGCATAATTCTTTAAAAGTGCCAGCGCCTGGCATTGGCATAATGAATGAGCAGTCGAATGAACAGCCAGCTGCCACACCCATACTACCTCTCTCTCTCGCCCTGCCTCTATCTGCCTTTCTCTGTCTCGCTGGCAGCGAGAAATCCTTTCATCTCTGAATACGCATTTGCTTTCACATTGATTCATAGCGGCTGCTGACAGAGCCATTTGGCGCTGCTCGTGAATGAATGAGTGCATCATCAAGCGGCACGAAGCAAGCGGCAAAAAATTGAATATGCAGAAAATTTTTCTCTTGACATCATTGATAAGATAATTTGCTGTGCACACATGATGAATATAATAAATTTAACTGAAAGAAAATGCTGCATGTGACGTTTCAATTGTTTTTACCTCAATCGCAGCTGAAAATTTTTAATCACTGCAAAAAGGAATTCAACTTATTTCATTAAATATAAAGTAATTTGAATTCCACTCGAAATTTAATTCTTTGCTTGTAATAATTGACAGAAAGTTGTTAAAATATAAAATAAACTAAAGTAAATAAATGCATTGAAGCTTCCAAGTGAAGCTTAGTAGAAAGTACAAATTCCACATTGAAACCATAAATCAAATATGAAAAATTCAAAAGTTACTCATATGGAAATTCTACAAATATTCAAAAATATTATGAAAACTTGTTGTTTTTGGTCTCGCTTTAATATCTGCATTGGTGGCAGCCTGTGCGATAGGACTTGGACTCGGCTGACAGCTGAATAATTCTATTAAATCTCTTAACCACATTGGACAGGGTCACGTTTGGCAGCTGACACGTCGACGCCTCGCTGACATTCGCTGATGCAGCACAAAAATTTCAAATAAAATTGAAAATTCAGCGTGCTGCTGGCTGCCAAAATCAACATTCGTCTTCCTTCATCTGAGAGCCAAAGAGCCGAAGGCCCCGCAGTGGCTCCAAACTTCAGCTTATGCAGCACACGCAGTGCCACAAATGTCATGTGCTATATAAAATTGCGGTTGTCTATTTAATGTCACAGCCTACAACGTGAACAAAGTCCACAGGCTGCCAGTGAGTTCAAAAACAAAAAATGGAAAAAAAAAAAACAAATTGTCAAGGTGTCAGTAGTCAAGTTAATTTTAGCAGACTGTTGACTCCTGCTCCCTCCTCACGTCAGGCTGGCTGACTAACCGAACTGCGGTTGCGGACTGCGCCTAACCGCTCAGCTGTAAAAGAGCCAAAAGCCAAACGGTCAGGATATCGGACTGAACTCTGGACAGTGGACATGGGACACTAGTCTCAGCCTCATGTGTGTTCCCGCAAAATGAGTCTCATTGGAAATGAACGTGCAGCAGACAGAGCTCCTCTGATAGCTAGAAGGCATAAAAGCATTTTGGTTTCGGTTTGATGACTATGCGGCTGTGTGCATATATGCATTGGTGTGCCTCTGTGTGCATGTGTGTGAGTCCATTTTGGCTTTTAGCAATTCTGCTTTTTGACACTTTTCACACGCTTTCTGTTTGATGACTCTGACAGGCCGTAAAGCACAACTAGAAAAAGTGCCGAAACTCTGCTGCAGTTCGTTAAGCACGAGACCAGAATGCAACTTCATGAATGTGCGCACTCAATATTTATGCAAATTTCCGCTTTGCCGCAAAATTTCCATAATTAAATGTGAAATAAAACAAAATAAAATATGAAATGAGCGAAAAGTCTGGACCAGCACGAGAGCAAAAAAAAAAAAAAAAAAAAAAAAACAGTGCAGCAAGAAAATATGTGAAACCGAAGAAAAATCACAAAGGCAACTAGGAAGAAAAGTCAAGACTGACACAGCGAAGCCCAAATACTCTACCAATGATATGTAGTTGATGAGCTTTGGAGAAGCCAAAACTAATCAGGAGATAAGATTAAGGCTTTGTTTTAATTACTAAACTTGGCTTATTTTGAACTTTTCTTGAAAGTAGAGATTTTATGAATATAAATATAAGATAATTCGGATAACAAATACTCTGTCATAATATATCAAATATATTAAAGTAAAACTTTTAAGATGAAGAAGCATGATTGTGAAATATATATATTTCTCAATATATATTAATTTTGTATTAATTCAGGATTTAGTTTTGTTCAAGAGATCACAAAAGTCACTTAAGTTTTAAGCTTTGCAACATCTACAAATTAGCTTCGGCAATGCGAAAGAGTGTATGCAGTCGCATATGCTGAAAAGTACCAAAGTCATATCAACAACAGCTGACGCCTTGCAGAGCTGATGGAGCTGCAGTAAGCAGCAGCAGCAGCCTCAAGCATGCAGATGCCTTAAGCGGAACTTGGTCTGTTTCCTCAGCAACTTCATGTACCCGCTGCTTGCCGCATGCAGCCGGCTCGACTGCAGCCGGCCCACTTGTAAATTTCCTTTCTATTTTTTGTTTTTGCTATTTTTGCTCTGCAGTGCATCAGCAATCAGTTGAAGCAGCAGCGCCAGATCCCCTCAAACAATTAAGTGGGCGTGGCTGTGGTGTTGGCATAACTTTCAAAAACTAATTAAGGCAACTTAAGTGCAGCGTCGCCGCTGCTGCTGCTGCCATCGCTTTGGCCTACCAGGCATTTCAATCAAGAGGCGCTGCCGCAAGAGACGCCTTTTCCCCAAAACAAAAAATAGAGAAGCAAAAACCAAAATACAAAAAAAAAATCAGGGTATAAAAAATCAAAAGAAAAAGTTGAAAACAGCTGCCAAAAAATGCGAATACTGAGCATCTTGCTGCAAGAAAGCGTGTGGGCAATGCGTCTGTGTTGGTGTTGATTTAGGTTCACTTTAGCGTAAAATGAATGTTCCCACTTCAAATAAAAGTCGCAGGCTGTAAATCACGCAGCGCCAACTGCTAGTAGACCGTCTCTATTTGTGTTAGTGACACTTTGCAGGGCAGCGGAACAACACTTGAGTGTGCACAGCCCAAAAACTCGCTTGCACTTGAGTGTCAGCTGAAGAGCACCGAGAACTGAGCACCGACCAACGAACACCGAGCACTGTAGCTGTAGATGTAGCAGTAGCTGTAGCCAGTTGCTCAGCTCAGCTGTAGCTGAAGCAATCCCAAAAATGTCCAACGGCGACGACATTGTTGACGTTGTTGATGACGATGCTGCACCGGAAGTGGCCGCAGCCGCAAGTGTCAGCGGTCTGTGCCGTCCAGCACTTCATAATTTCTTGACAGTGCTCCTGCTGGTGGCTGCTCTAGCAACGCCTTTGGGGCTCCCTGTGCTAAATGACACTTTATAATTGTGCGCCTCAGTGCAAAAGTTTAACAATAAATTGAAAAGTTTTCACAGTTCTGCTCCTGCTGCTGCTGCTGCTGCTGCTGTTGAAGTCAAGGCGTTTCTTATTATCCTTTTGGGCTGCCAATGCTACAAAGCCACTGTTAGTGCCCGCCTTCTGTGTATATGTGTCCTCGACTTTTGTTGAGTTTTAAATGTGCATTTTACAAATGTTACTTGTGGTCTTAGCACTGCCCCGGGGCTAACAGCACCAACACCAACAACCAGCAACAACTTTGCCCAAACTTTTTGTCTTAGCTTTCAGCTTTCCAGCTTTGTAATTGTTGTTGTTGTAGCTGTTGCCACTGCCGCTGGCACTGCCACTGCTGCTTATAGTGTAGATTATTAAAGCAAGCACTTTAAATGCCCCAAAGCCACTCGTTGAATGTGGCTAACGAGCTGGAAATGCAAAGGCAGCCCCAAACATTGCCTACTTCTAGGCGCTAGTTTAAAATAACTTTTGAAAAATATTGTTGCCTACTTTTGTGCGCGGCAAAACTTCTGCTAATTGTATTTGAAAATGGATTTGATGAGCAAATTGAATTTATTAGTTATTAAAGTTTTACAAATAGAAACTATTGAAACTTGCCTAGGCGATGAAGGGTTTATCTTTGATAATGTATATATATGTATATCATGAGCAGACCTAAAAATACATATGTGATGGTGTTGCTTTATGTAATAATTACAGCTATGGCGTGTATTATTTAAGAGACGATTAAACAATATTTTATAAATAATATTTAATGCATATATTTATTAATATTAATATGAAAACTATTTTTAAAATTTGTGTTAGGCAAAAATCAAATAGATCCAAGCTTTCTCTTTTGGCAATTTGTAATAAGCCGCATTGAAGTGTTTGGCGCTGACACCCATTTGACATTTGGCAAAGTTCATTAGGTTCATTAGACGGAAATTGCAATACCAATTACACGCATAATACGCACCATTACATAATGCAGAGGCGCCCAGCTCGGCATTTGATGTCAGCAAGTTGGCAACTAAAGTTGCCGCCCTCACACAAAGACACTCACATGCACGCAGCAGAAGGCAATGCCAAAAAAGTTGCAATTGCGAGTTAAAGTTGCTCACGCTAAGCCAAGCCAGCAGCTGCCACACGCACACACACAATGAAGGCAAGTGCCAAGCATCAAACGGGGATAATGCAACGGGCCAAAACCATTGGGCGTGGGCCATTTGCAGGAAAACAATGTCCCGCAAAAGTTTTCGGGCAACGCACGGACTGCGCGAAAATGCATGCAATGCGCATTCGGTGCCCAAGCTGCACCCCTCCGGACACCTATAGCGACTCTACCCCACGCGCACGAGGACAAAGTTCTGTAATAAAAAATATAAAAAACAAACTTTTCGTCGTGACACTTGCCACGTTGCGTTTGGGGCTGCTTTTGTGGCCATGTTGTGCCTTTCTTTCGCATCTTTTTTCTTTTTGTTTTATTCTGTTTTATTTTAGCATATATTTACACCCTAAAATTGCAGAAGAAAGGTATATTGGCTTTGTGGCAGTACATGAGACGTGGGATATATTGGCGATTTTGATCAAAAAGCCATTCAATTTTTTTTCCAAAAAAGCTCTACGAATCAATAAAATAAACCTACACAACCTTCTCTCTCTCTCTCTCTCTCTCTTTATCTCTCTCACTCTGTCTCTCTCCTTGGCCTAAAGCTTTATTAGAACCACTTTAAGATTCTATAATCCTAATTTTTTTAAATCTACATTACCTTTAAGATCCAGTTTTAGCTCTAGTGAGGGTATTTGTAAGTCAGGCACTCTCTATACAGCTCTTACATACTTCTTTTTCTTTTGTTTTGTTGCAACTTAATTTTTTGCCATGCATTTTGCGGTCTTGCAACTTCAGCGAGGTGGCAGCGTAATGCCACTTATTTTTATTGCATGCCATAAACACAGCAACAACAGCAACAACATCAGCAACAGCAGCAGCAACAGTAACAACAACAATGCACACTTTGGCTTGTTGCTTAAATTCTTAAATATTTGGTTTTAGTTGCAGTTTTCAAGTTTGGGCTACTTGTCTTGACCGCCTGACCACATAATTACGCCGTACGCTTGGCCCAAAGACCAACAGTCGGCACTTCAGTTAGCTGCATTGCTTTGCGGTTTCCCCAATGCCAATTAAAAGCCATGGAATTTTACAAATTAAGCCTCATTACGCACACACACACACATACGTATGTACACACACTCGTGTGCACACACACATGAACACAACCGCAATCCTGTGCAACTGGCCAGCTGTTGACACATTACCTCCAGCCGAAAATCCATTTGCTGGCTTGCGGCTGGCCTAATTGCCCATAATTTTGGCCGACGGCTAAGCTTAGCAGCTTGAGGCCATTTACACCGTTTGTATGTGAGTTTTAATGTCCATAAGCAAGAAAGAAATGAAATGCATTCATATGCGTTATACAATAAGAAACTAATAAGTCTTATAATAACTAGCATGAATTCACGGATCGCTTTGAACATTGCAATTGAAATAATTAATATGGAGTAATCAGATGTGACAATAAAATTTATTAGGTACAAAATTGAAGTTTGCCAATATCCTCCTATAAAGTTCCCCTCCCAATATGGATATTTTTGCTAGGCTCTATTGACTAATTATTTTGTACTATATGGCATGCAGGTGAGTGACAGGAAAAGCTGATCAAAAAATATATTCAAATAATATGGTCCTACGACACATCTGATCAAGCGTGGGATTTAAATTAATAGCTGAAACTTTTCCATAAATTAGGAACTTAATCAGCGTCAATTTTATATAAGCAATATATCCTATTACTAGTATACTAAAAAAAACTTCTCAGTTTTCATTTTTATAATTATACAAAAAATTCGATGTATATTTACACAAGTTTTTATTGCCTCAGCGCATAAAGCCAGCTGTCAATTGGTGTAAACTGTTTATGACTGCTCAATGTTGTCCCTGCCCCCTCAACCGCCTCGGTTGACGATGGCGATGGGGAGAGGTCGAGCAGTCGCTTTTTGCAGTCTCTTTGACTGTGCCGTGCTTTGGCTCTAATCGCTTCTAATAACGCACAAAATTGAAAAACTTATGCGATATCATTGGGGACTTAGGCAACGCGACAAGTGCAGCTGCTGGGGGACTGAACCGAACTAAACTGAACTCGACAACTTGAACAACTGTGACAACTTAAAGCAATGGAACCCGCAAAACAAAACAGAAAAAAAAACCTAGAAAAATGTGGATTGGGGGTAACTGTCATGATATGCCGTAAACATGGCCAGCTGTAGCTGGACCCCATGAGCTGCGTCTGTGACTGGGCTAGGATTCAAGTCACATGGACACATATTGAACTCGGGCGGCGCGTCAGTCCGTCGGGCGGTTGTTGCGTTGCTCTGTTGCTGTGTTTGTGTTTGTTTTTGCTTTTGCACTGTGTCACTTTGGAAATTGTACAGATTGTAGAACAGTTAGAGAGACAGAGACAGAGAGAGAATGCGGGAGAGAGAGCGTACAGAGTCTGTTTGTTTTAATTTCTCTTATCGGCAGGCAGCTGCCTCTACAAGAGATGCCCATCTGCCAACAGTCACCCAGCAGCTCCACACTTCGGCTTCGGCTAGTGCTGCTGCCCCATTCCCCATTTCGTATTCCCTATTCCCTGCTCCTGGCTCCCGACTCCCGACTCCCCAGTGCCATACAATTTTAATTGCACAATGGCAGTTCTTTTGTTTTGCAGCTACAATTTTAAAATGAATTCATGGCTTGTGCTCCGGAGCTCCGCAAGGAGTTGCCAGCAAATAGAACTTGGCTGAGCCCAAGGACCGACGAACTGGCTTCCACTCGCAGCAGCGAGCTATTTAATTGAAAGTTGCCTTGTGACTCCGTTGGGCCTGCCAATAAAATGTTTAACTTTGATTTAGTTAAGGGATTTTGCAGAAATTAGCTTAAAACATAATAGAGAACCAGTAAAGCATTAAACAATATACATTTATTAATGCTTTTTGCTATGAACATTTTTATTCACAATAAACATTGTTATTATTATTATGAAAAAATGGTGTATTAATTAATTGCAAAAATATAACAGAAATTATTGGGATCTGAAATTTCCATTACAGCAAAACCTATTAAATACTATGAGTATTTATATTATTATTAATATTCTCTTTATGTATGGATATTAAAATAAAGGAGAAAAAAGCTCTTTAGTTATTCCGCTTTAAAGAGGCTTCGTGGCATACATTATGCTCAAATGGGGGAGACGTGAAAGCCGGGCTAATAGTTCTCTATCAGCAACTTCATCAGTTAGACTCTTCTTCTTCTTCTTCTTCATCGTCTTATTCGCGTATCACTATCTAGCTGAGAGCTGTTGTTGCTCTTGTGCTCTGTGCTGGTCGTAAATTCTCACACATTCTGTTAGCCTCTTAATGAGCAGCTCTTAACATTTTGCTCTAATCCCAGGACAAATCTGCCCGAACTGCGTTTGCGTGTCGTAAACATGTTTTCTATCTCAGATGTTGCTGCTACTGCTGCTGCTGCTGCTGCTGGTGCCCACAAAAGCCCCACAAAAAAAAGAATAAAGGACCACAAAAATTAAACAGCTCGGCCAACAACTTGGCCGCAAAATGTCCAATAAACACATTTATCTGACCCCAGAACATAAAACCTGCGCCGTCGATAACATTTTATAACTGAGCCAAGTGCCATAACGCGCCGAAATGGCCAAGAGGCAGCTCCTGGGCGAAGACTTAGCCACATTTTACCCACTTTTACTAATGAATTAAAGCCGCAGTTAATAAAACTTAAGCAGCCAGCCACACAGACAGACATTCTATTAAAGATAGGAAAAATTTGCATAGAGCCAAAAAACTAAACCACAAAACAGCCAGCCATAAAAATAAACATGAAATAATTTTATATTTGCTCATAAATTCACATATATATATATTTAGGCGCATAAATCAAATCAACAAAAAACATCCACAAGAAAAAAAAAAGGAAAATCAAAAGGCGCATAATTTAGTATATGGCATCAGGACTTCTAGAACAATTATTATTGTGTGAAGTTTTAATGCTCTTGCAGGCAATAAAATTTTATGATAAGCTGTTAAATGTATGCTAGAGTTATGTGATCTTGTTTATCAAAGACTTTTTAAAAACTTTTATTAAAAAAAGTTATAATATCTTGAGCTCAAACTATATATTAAACAGTTAAAAGCAAAATCTCTAGAGAATTACTCCTTCTGGTCGCCGATCAATCTCAATAAAAACCAAAAGAGTTTAATCAAAAGTAAAAGCCGTCAGCAAATCAGCTGCTCATTCCAATCAAGTATAGATATATATGTGTTTATAATATAACAAGGCTCACTAATGATGCGAAATTATATTAGACACAGTTTCGTAAAAAGTTATAATGCCCGCTGCGCAGGGTATAAAAACCAAACGGAAAGTAACAAAAGCCAGAAACAAAAACAGAAACAGAAACAAAAAAGCAAAAAGTGTTAATGAACAAAATAATGAGTTCCAGTGCCCAGTTTTGTGCCACAAAACATTTTATGACACTAACAGCTAAACGCCACGGGGATAACTTCAACAGCAGCAGAACTAGAAAGGCCAACGGTGTGTGTGAGAGAGGGAAAGAGAGAGAGAGAGAGAGAGAGAGGGTGACTCCGAGAGAGCGAGAATCGGGCAATAGCAATAAATAATCAGCAAAAGTTTTCGTTGAATCGAATTATCACCCCCTGAGGTGCAGTTCCGTAATGAATTTGTTTTGGGGTTTTCTTCGGTACGGCATTTAGTTTCATTACGTTTTGCTTTGGCTCCATTGCGGCTGCGTGACCCAACACAGACAGACAGACAGATGGACAGCAGTCAGCCAGGAACTAACCCCAGCTGCCGCCCCTGCTCCTGCTCCCGCTCCTGCTCCATGTCCCTGTAGTGTGGCCAAGTCGGTTTTTTGATTCAGTTTGCTCAGTTGGTTTGTTTATTTGTTGATTTGTTCAGTTCAGTGTTCCGTTAGTTTGTTTGTTGTTTGGTTTTATGTTTTTTATGGTCACGTTTTTTGGCCCTGCATATACATACATATGCATAAACATATATGCATACATGTATTTGAGTCCATGTAAATCTGCGGGCGCATATTCATTTGATTTGATGCGCTCTCTGTTTCCCCACAATTATTTGCTGTCTGTGTGTGGCTGTTGGCATTGCGGCTTGTTTTGGCCTAGATTGGCAGCTGTGGCAACAGTCGATGCCAAGTTGACTAAATATGAAATTGAATTTGTAACTTGTTCGATTGACGATAAACCAACAAGCTTGCCTTTCATCTAAGAAAAATGTAAGTAATATTGATGCTAAAAATTAAATTAATAATAGTAATGAAGATGAAATATTGATGGAATATTATTTACCAAATATACATATATTCAAGTCTTCCGTTTACATACGTCAGCAATGAAAGTAAAGCCAGATTTTCTAAAAATTGAATTATTAAAAATGCAATTTTCCTCCAATTTTCATCTCGCTTTATTTGTATCAAAATATAAATTTGTAAATATCTAACTAAATTGCACATCAACATTTCATGAACACTAAATTTAAAATTTCTTTTCGTTTTACTCGTGGGGCACGATGTAAAAGTGGAATGTGCCGTGCTTGTTGGCAAAACAAGCGATGTATGGCGCCGAGAGCAGGAAACAGAGTTCAATGCGTGGATCGCCCATATTGGGAAATTTCTCGTCTGTTAGTTCCCTGTAGGCAGCTGTTGAGAGTTTTACTCTTACTTCATTCCAATAAGACACGGGGCGGCACAACTTACCACGTATTTGTGACAGCGTCATGGTGCACTCGGGAGAGGTACACTTGCCACTTGATAAGACACGTCTCACATTAGTCAGAATTCCGGGATAGTAATGTCTGACTTTGTGGAAATGATTGTCGAGCGACATTTCGTAAATGTTTCTATGTTAATATGAAATGTATGTTTGGCATTAAATGAAAACCCGTCTACACAGCAAACTCTCTCGAGATGCACTGATACAAACGTCAGAGCACTCTATGTAAACCGGTTCTCCATAGAATGCAGCTGCTATTTAAGTCAAACACCACCTTAACTCCCCCTCTACTCGCTCCCAATCATACTTCATTGTACTCTCTGTCTCTCTTTCGCTCTCTCCCACTCCCGCTCTCCTGCGCTCTCAATCTGTCTCTCTCTCTCTTTCTCACTCTGGCTTCGTGGTGGTGGTTCTCTTTCCAGCTCAGATCATTGACCGCTTTATCTAAATTTTTGGTGGTGATTTCAACTGTGTCTTGGCTAACCTAAGTAAAGACGCAAACCCCAAAGTGTTATACTGTGAAAACATCAAATGCTGACAATTGTAGAACACTGACCGCACATTCCGAAACAAAATTCTTTCCATTCATATATTTTTAGCATAGCAAGTGGCCCAAACGTTAACTTATGCAAACGCAAACAGAGCGCTACGACATAAGCAAAACTTTTGCCACCATTATTATTCAGCGTTAAGACATGAAAGAACAGAGGCGAATGAGATGGACAGATCGAGACAGAGAGAGAGAGAGAGAATCATTTGGGGGAAAATATGGAAAATGTCTTGAGTGGAAAAAACTGTGCTTATTTTCACACTTGCGGCAAAGGAAGATGGAAAATAATTACAAACTTGGGGCTGAAGTAGACGACGCACAGTGCCGCGAGTGCGTGGCAAAAATACGTAAAGTCATAATCACCGATACTTAATTTGTTTATTTAATTCGATGGGAAATTAAGCATAGGTACATTTTAAGGGTAGCTATGGACTCTTGAAGAATTCTTTATATACAATTTTTAATATATTACTTTTTCCAAACTTATGAGCAAAGGTCCCACTGTGCGACGTTCAAAATTCACAAATAGAAAGAAACACGAAAGGAAATAAACCAAAATTTAAGTATATTACTTTTAAGCTACCCTATAAGCAAATGACTCTTTCATATAAGAGTTTATAATCTTTACTAATTTCAAGGTAAATAGTTTGAAAATTATTTTCCCTTCGAAGAAAAAACTGGAAAGTTAATTGTCCATTTCGGTTAGGGCATTTGACGACGACTATCTGAAAGATATGACAAACAAGTCGACAAAGTCATTTTAATTTAAATTGTGCAACATTTCAACACTTTGGTAAATACATTTTCACAGCCTGCCTTTGGGCGCTTTCACTGCGTTAGTTGCGTCGTCCTCTACAATGGAAATGCTGCACCGCAATTCAACACAGCATAAGGTGTGTGTGTGTGTGTGTGTGTGTGTGTGTGTGTGTGTGTGTGTGTGTGTGTAGAGCAGGCAACGACTACTAGTTCGTGCAACGTTCTTAATTTGCATGTTTCCTCCTTTTGTGGCAACACATTCTGGCAATTCGCATATTTTGTAGCTTTTATTTGCCGCACTTAATATTATTTCTCAATTTAGTAGAATTATGTGCTTAGTTTATGGTCTAATCAAAATAAAAGCCTATCAATTTTCAATTGCCAAAATGCGAAAATCTGAATTTGCAAGTGCCGCAACCCTAATCTAGGCAAAAGTTTATTGCAAATTATGCGTATTAAGTGTGCCATTTATGAAGACCAATAGAGGGAGAGAGAAAGACAGAGAGAGAGAAAGAGAGAGGAGATTTAAAAAGAAATAATTCGCATTTATTGGTAGTAATTAAGAGCAACTGAAATGCAGACGACTGTGAAATGCTCTTTGATGGATGAATAAAAGAGATGATCATTTACTGCTTTAGATATGCATAATATTATAATATTAATGGGGAGATGCTTTTGCATAACATTCTAGCTACTTAACTCGATAACCAAAATGTAGGTTAAAGCCCTATTCAGTCTACGAAAGTAAAAACACATACTCCGTAAATTCCTCCAACCATCCAGCTGACATTTAATATAGAGCGTAGTGGGCTCTAATTCTGAAGCATCTACCATTCAGCTGGTTTATCCGCATCATAATTTGAAGCTCATTAAAACACATTCCCAGCTAACTGAATGGCAGAAAAGTATACATTAAAAAAACAGCACAAACAAGCGAACGCAGTCAGCAAAAACTAAACCATCCACACACACACACACACATGTTCGCATATGTGAGTCGTAGATGATGCCTGATACCCACTCACACACACGCACACAATACACCTACTCCTCCCACTCCCCCCATACACATACACACACTTAGTTATCTGCGCATTGTGCATTTTGTGAATAAAAATTTGCAACGAACATAAAATTCGCAACGGAAGTTATTTCACGCTTGGAGCGAAGTGTTGCCGCTGCCACAGCCGCTGCTGCTGTTGCTGCTGCTGCTTGGGGAGGCGGGGGAGACGTCAAAACTAGCTAACGAAGTAACAAACGCCCAAGTGTGGGCGAGGATGGGCGAGGATGGGGCAGAAGAATCGGAGAGTCAGAGGAATTAAGCAGCGTAACAAGCTGTCAGTATATGAGTCGCTGCATGTGTGTGCGCGTGTGCGTACCTCTGTGTATATGTATGTATATGATTGCAACGTAATTGGTTTCAAGTTGCGGCCACGGATACATGCACAAAAAGTCGTTGCAACAAGTTTAATTAACATAAAATATGCAAAAACAACAAATGCAACAAAAACTTGCATTTAAAATCAAATTACAGAGTGCAGGCGCCCCATCTGTGTGTATCTCCATACATGTATGTGTGTGCGAGCGTGCGTGCATTGCAATGCCATTTATTGTAGCATACTTTTTGGGGCGCGTGGCATTGGCAGCGCAAAAGCTCATGTACAATTTGTAATCCATATTTTTGTTCGGCTTTGCCAATGCTCTTTCTTTTATTTATTTCCATAATTACAACAACAAGCAACTATTCACAATTATTGTTGTGCCCTGCTGTTGCCACTGCTGTTGCTGCTGCTGCTACTTTTGCTGCTGCTCCGTCCAGACGCATTTATTAATTCCAATCCATTTGCACACTTGATTTACGCCGCACATAAATACAGTAATAAATGAAGCTCTCGTAGGCACTTCGAGGCCATAACTGCCTCTTGGCCACAAATACTCACAAGCACACACACCCATACACACAGACGCATGCACTCACACACTTATATCACCCATGTTAATTTAAGCAATTTGGCATTTTGCATTAATAGTTGCAATACTCTGCATATCGAGCACAGCATTTGGCATGATTTCTTGGATTATTACCCAGCATATATCGAAATTCAATTTAAGCTCTGGGCGAAGAAAACACAGCTTAAAAATTGGACATATAACAATACTGAGAAAATAATAATAATATTAGTAATATGTTTATTTAATATATAAATATTCCACACTTATTTTAATATGAATATTGATAGCTCTCATAAGTAACATAATTCACGCAAATTAGCAGAAATAGCGCTATCATCTATCTATACCTATCTGCACCTGTAACTTGACTGTCATATATATATCTTCGATAAATTATATATATATATAAATTATAAATATATAAATTGCATATATATATATATATATATATATATATATATATATATATATATATATATATGCAAAATACATGGCTTATACCATCTAATATTGAGCATGCTACGAGCTCAGCTTATCAAACAAAGTTTGTCAATTGACCAAAATGTTGCCAAGTGCAGAACTGAATTTTGGCTAACCTTGCACAATTTGTTCAACTGTCAAGCTGTCTAATTGAGTGTACGCCCAGCACGTAAACAGATACGCACACATGCAGAGCTCAACACCTGAATGCATCGAAGTTTAGCTTGACAAGTCTCTCTCCCTCCATCTCTCTCCCTCCTTCTGTAGAACTACGCTCCATATCTAAACCAATCGAGTGTATGTGTCGTGAGCAATCAATTTCAACTAAATACCGTCTTCATGCATAATTGCTTTCCCATGTGTGTGTAGCGTGTTCGTATATACATATATACACACATACATGTATAGGTATGTACATTCGCTGTGCGCACTTATAGAGTGTGCTTAATATGGCAATTAAAAGATGATTCCAATTATGAGTTTACTGCGTGCAGCGCACAATACACGTATTGTGCACAAATTGCATTAGCATGAGAGCGTAGAGCTCTATTAATTGCCATAATAAACAGGACATGCCCAGAAATTAGTTAAATCAAGTACACATTGTAATACAATTTAAACCTCAAACTCAGTTTAGCTCGCGTGCAATCACAAAATTACTTTCGAAACTAGCCAAGCCGAAATCGGGCACAATAAATTTCACTAAAAAATCGTTTGGGTTTACCTTTAAGATATGCTAGAATCGAGTGTAACATACGCTACATATGTATATATATAAAACAAAATTGGAAAATGTTTTTATATTTCCCCTAGATTATAATTACAATAATATTTGTATATACCATATATTCTTCCTCTTCCTTGCCATATAATATTCATATTTTTTCACCTGTGTATTCAAATGTTTTTGATTCGAAAAGAAATGACTTTGGCTATCGATGTCAGAATACCATACTTATCGATAGTCCGAGCTCGACTAGCTAAGCCAAATATATATGCCTATTCCTTGCTTTTACTGGCACTCCTTATACCCTTCCAGTTTACTTTGCTCGCAGGGTAGATAAATACTATAATATGGCAAGCCTAATCTATAATTAAATCGTGTAAACTGTCGTTTGTGTTTATACGAGCGCATTAATATTAATTGCGCTATTAAATAGCTTAATTAAATTTCCACTTAAATTACTGCGCACTTTGTGTGTTTACACATTTTTGTAGAAAAAAGCTGGAGAATAAAAAATAAAAAAATTAAAAAATGTGAAAAAATAAATAAATTGTTACAGCACCTACCACACACCCACACACAATTAATCAGACTGAAGGAAGAAGGACTTGGGCAGATAAACAATTTACATAAATTATACAAACTTTAAATTCTGTACACATAATTAGAAATATGATACTCGACTGCACTGCACAATTTTCAATTGATTTATGCAAATAGACAAACCGCAAAACAAAATGCAAATTTGTCAAACAATCGGCTAAGCATACTCAGCTAGTTTACATCAATATTTTATATATTAATTCACATATGATACTGTGGATAAATAAGATAAGATATATAGATAGAATATATATATATATATATATATATATATATATATATATATATATATATATATATATATATATATTTGTAGATTTTAGGCGTTTAATAGTCAAGTACGAGCCAGGAATTTTCTTGCTTCCCTATTCCATTACAGTCAGTATATAGTAAATTTGTACATAATTATATAATAATTATATTAGGGCTGAAATTATTTCTTTATTCCTATATGCATAAATTTCTGAACAAATAAATTAATACTCTAGTATACTCTATAAATTGCAATTTTTTGCATTTACAATGTTTTTGCATGTTCTGTTTCTGTCAAGTTGCTACAGTTGTTGCACGTTCCACAAAGCCGAATCAATGATCTGGCTTCTAATCCCACCCCTTTACACGTCCACTGTAATTTATGTTTTTGGACGTTGTCGAGTGCAACCAAGTGCAAAACCAAATCAACCACAAATTGCACAAAAAATATATTGAATTAAATTTATATAATGCTCTAAACATTTGATTTAGTTGTTATGCATATACATATACACATGTATAAACATTCATATTTATTAGTTTGCATACTTCTTTACAAATTCATTTCAAATGTAAGTGCATTGTCGTGTGTTGGAAGTGTTTTTGAAACTTGTATGTACATGTACTTAAAATGAATACTTCATTTATTGTACAATTATAAATAATAAGCTGATTAATGATTAGAAAATTCCATTTACCTACCAGCTAACTGTTTCTATATAAATATTATATATACTACTCAGATATACATAAGTATATATATTTTTGAATTCATTAAATTTATTTCAATTTTAAATACATCAAATCTAGTATAAGCTTATTTATTTATAATATTATTAAATATTTTTAATCGCAAAAGCCTCATTAAGACAGCTTTGTTACACTTCTCGAACTTAAAATACAAGTCCAAAAGCCCCTGAAGTTTAAGTAAATATGAGCGTGTCAAAAATTTGTAATTTATTCATTGCACAAACTTCAAATGAAAAATATCTCGCCACTCCGTCAATTAAAGTCAAGAGGATTGAAGGCACTGCATATAGATTCTAATGAGAAATGAGAACACTTTAAATTAATAACACAAAGCGCACACTTAATGCAAATTGCAGCCCAGGGACTGGGAGCCCGACTGGAGATGGGTTGCGGCTCGAGCGAGTCGGGCTGCTCTGGAGAGAGATTCTAATGTGCTGTCAACTCATTGGCCAGCGACATCCCTGCCCGCCACTTTGAGGCGTGTGTGCAGTAATTATGAGGGCATTATGTTGAGTCCACAATCGTTATTGCATGGACATGCTGGGATGCCAGGACGAGCACGATGACAAGGATGCTGTTGCTTCTTGCGGCGCTCGCTGTACATGCCCAACATTTGCGTTATGCATGAGCCCGGCATGGATGTGCGCACTATGTGGCCGCCTTGAGGGGCGGCCGCATGTTGTGCAAGACTCGTCTATTGGGTTGTGTCTAAACTGCGACAACATTATTTAATTGAAACTAATTTGCCATTTTGCGGGCGTCATCAAAATATTTAATGCTGTGCCCTGCTCAAAAGGGGGCGTGGCACTGACAGCAGCAGCCTCTGTCGAGGGGTCAGCGCTTGTGTCCGAAATGTGGGTCAATTTGTGCCCAAGCTCAGTTCACTTGCCACCAAATATTTGTCAACGGCTTTAAGCAGTCGTACCTCCAACAGTGCTGCATGTGTGTATGCATGTGTGTGTGTGAAGATGTGTATGTGTACGAGTGAGCCCTATAAATAGACTGCACAAAATCAAGCGAGCATGCCCGGCCACCTGTACAGCTCGCCATATTTCTCACCTTGTGGAAATTGCGCACACGTAAAAAAATTAAGCGCTTTATAGCATGCAACTCGTACGACGAGCAATACGAGAACTATGGGTACTACCCTTGCTCTCCGGGCACTGTGGCTACGCAACACATGCTCTGTTTACTTTTACGACTTGTCCCGCAACAACAACAACAACAACAGCATCAGCAGCACGGGCAGCACAAACTTATAACTGAATAGTCTAGAGCAGAACTGGGGCGACAGCTGGAGAGTTTAGCTGCAAAGCAGCTAAGTATTCACAGCTAAATAAACAAACTTCCGTTGAACAAATGTGAAAGGCTTTAGATGTTGTTTGCAAAGGCAAAGCAAGAAATAAAAGTCATGAATATTTTAAAACAAATCTAAAAAGATATTGACTGGAAGATGCTCTCTACGAAGTCGGAAACCTGGTTTTCGTCTATGTAAATAAAACTAGCAAAAAAGTTGTTCAATCGAATTGCGCTGATTGAGCAATACAGTATTTATTCTCAAGCTTCTGATGACCATTTATTCCTGCTCGGTTGTATAGTATTTTCTATGCGACTATTTTTTTCTTAGGTTTACAATATGTAAACAAAAAAAATAAAAATGAAAAGTTTTGCAGCTTACGAATTGAAACAAAAAGAAAGGCTAATATATATATAAGTACAGAAAGGCCATTTTCTTTCTTTTCGATATGTTTGAGCTACATTTTATATATATTTTATATCCCAGTTGAATAGCCATAGCTAACCTCTGTATAAAAATCATTTGTAGCATAAGCTTTATATGATTATTGAAAAATGTCGAAGGGAAATAAATCTCAATAACAATATAAATAATAAATAAAAATACAAGACATATATTTTAGCATATTCGCAAGTTTATAGTCCTGATAGACACTTTTGGATCAGCGGTCGTTATATTTGCACTCCAGAATAGTACGCCTTCATCTGCACTGATCTCAATTGAGATCAACTCTATAAAATTATTTTTAAAATGAATACTTACTTTCTAATGTTTCGTTTTTTATGAATTAAAGATTTCACACATTTGCCTAAGCTATAGCTATAAAAACAGCCGAAAAACAATTGAAGAAACCCGCCGAGCTGATAGCACTAACAGACACACACATGCCCCAGCCACACACACACTCGCCCGCACACACACACACATGGCGAATGACACCGCCAGCAGCAGGCGTGGCACAAAGTGAGCAAAACGCACGTGACGCTCATCAATTTGGCGCACTTTGCCTTCGCTGCGCTGTTTTTAATGCGCTCCACCGACTACAGCAGTAACGACGACGACGACGACGACGATGATGATGATGATGCTGATGGCTCCCACACCAAGAGCCACGCCCACGTCGTGCACTCCCACCGGCTGGATTCGTTACTGTTGCTGCACACGATCCTGAACCTGAACCTGGTTGACTGCATCGTTCCGCACATGCTGTGCACGTGTTCCTTACACTGCTATCCCACTCTCTCCCTCTCTCTCCCACACACTCTCTCTGTGTGTGTGTCACGATTTTGCATATTAATTGCATTAAGTTATAGCCACCGACTCCGCTGGATGGCGTCACATGCGCCGCATAGTCCTTAGCCAACGGCACCCAGCGATAATTTTAGCTGGCTAAATCCACTTTGCTGCACATGTTTGGAGCTTAGTTGTCCTGTGCTTAACTGCAATTCGAACTGGCTCGCGCCCGCAAAGCCATAAAAGCCCTGGATAAAACTTACTCACATACTCATTATTTATATAATATGTGCAGCAAACTTAACTAAACAACATTTTTGTTGCCATGCTCCACAAATGGTTCGTCCACTTGAATTTATTTTTAACAACATTTTCAATAGATACAACGAAACGCGATACGCGGCAAAATACAGCTACAGTAGCACCCACACATACATATACATATTTATATGTATATATATGTATATATTTATATATACCCAAATATTTTTTCACATATTTCAAAAATGTTTGCTGCTCGTTCGCTATTTTTAACATGAGTCATTCTATAGGCAAATATAAGTGCTACCATTTGGTAGATATTTTTGGTATTTGACTTTTTCGCTGTTGGCCTTGGTGAAAGGATATTCAAAATGTTGACGTACCAACAATTTTTTAGATATATAAAATCTACAGACAAGTCAGGGAAAGATCTCAAATTCTATTTATGAATAAGTATAAAACATAGAAAAATATGTGTGAGTATGTAAAATATAAAAACAAAATAATATAAAATATTTTTTTAGCCTCGAATAATATTTCAAGAATTACATTTAATATATTTTGTGATTACTATTATATAAATAAAAAAAAATATTGTGATACATTAATTTTTTCTGCAGAAATACAATTTTCTACATTATTGAGTTTTAATTAATGTACAAATAGTTTTAAAATAATATTTTTTTTTTTTTAGATTATTTATTAATTTGTTATTTATTTTTATTTTGCATTTTTATTATTTATTTATTTTTGTTTTCATTAATTTTTTTCACATAATTTGATATGATGCTTCGCCAGATTTCGCTCCATACTTCTTTACATTCCATATGCTTATATAAATACTATTGAATGCAAGGAAGCATGGAACTCTCAAAGGCCCAATGAACAATTTAAGACCCATTTGTGGGCCATACACTCTTGGCTTGAATGTTACTTACTGTGTCTTTACGCCGTCTGTTTTTCACTTAAATAATGACAATGCTGAATGTAATTGCAACAAAACATTTTACACAATACTCTAACTGCAATTTGCGGGGCAATTCATATCCAACTATTCAGTTGGTATTTTGCTGCGCTCTCCTATTTCCTTTTTTTTTTTTTTTTTTTTTTTGATTTTATTTCTTTTACTGTTTTAGAAGTAAATCCATGGGATCCTTGTGCTTCTTGCGCTCCGGCTGTGGCTTGCAAATTTTCCTGTTTCTCGTTGGCTTTGGTGGTTTTTACTTTTATTTTTATTTTTATTATTATTTTGTACTTTTTTTGGAAGGGGGATTGTGCTTAATACTTCTGCCGTGCGTTTTTATAGTCCAACTGCAATAAAGCAATTTTTAAGCGCACTGAAGTGTGTTTATATGTGACTGGGCGGTATGGAAGAGGAGGGCGTGGTTGTCGGAATACAACTTGAATACAACTCGCATTCGCGTAGTATCTGCTTTTGTTTTTACTTTACTTTTTACATTTTTTTTTTTTTTTTTGTGTTACATTTTTCACGCGCCTGCACAAAAAATTCATAAACTTTTTTCCAGCTGTTTGTTGTTTTTTTTTTGTTTTGTGTTTTTGTATGTGTGTATAGAGCATCGCGGCGCCCGCAATAAAATTGCGCCCTTTTTGTTTGGACTTTGTTTTTTATGCGCATATTTTGCGCCACATGGCCAGACCCGAACACTCCTCAGCACCCGCTGTGTCTCTGTATATGGCTTTGGCTTTGCGCTTAAACGATTTTTTCTTTACATTTTTTGTTTAATTCGTATCTTTTTTTTTTGGTTTCTGCTCACATTCCGGGCAAGAAATGTGCCACACAAAACAAAATCCGGGTTGCTCACTAACGAATGCAGTTTCGATTTAGGAACCAAACTTAAGTCGACAGAGATGGTAACGTTAACGTTGCGCCCTGGCAAATGCGACTGTCCTCTAAGCGCATTGTAAACAGACGTTTATATAGGTGCCTCTAAAATTAAAAATCTCGCCAGCCCTCGCCTCGTCTCAATTGGAGACCCACATGAAGCGTCGCAGTCGACCCGCTAGCAGGTCAAGTCCAACGCCCGTTGCGCACATGTGCCCCGTTTATAGATTTTACCTACTTGAAGAGCATCAACAAATGCATTGCTCTTTTGATGGCAATACCCACGCGGCGTCAATGTCTGCGTCAGCGTCAGCGTCTGCGTCTGCGTCGGCGTCGGCGTCAGCGTCATTGTTGTTACTGCAGGATGTGGCACATGGATGCAATCTGCAGACACTGCAGGCGTTTCCCAGGGCCTGCCTTAAGTGTAGCGGGACAGGCCACAGCAAGCCAGACCAGAGCATGTGGTGCACAATTCCACAACAAATCATCATCCCGAATGTCAAATGTTAATCATATGTTAAAGATTTCAATCGAGAGTAATTCGCATTCTAAACAGCCCATTAACCAGCTAAGTTAAATTAGCCCTAATTTCGCAATTGTAATGGATCAAAGAATAATTTCTCCAAGTTGATTTTCTTCTAAACCTAAAACCTCTTAAGACAATACCACCCCTTTTTTATTGTTCAAATCTTGATTATATATTTTTCGATAACTGCCAGAGGAATCATTAACAATTTTTTAAATACTATGATCAACCTTTTATTCTGCCTATAGTTGGCTGTATATGCAAGTCAAATGTTTGAAGTTTAATTTAATCATTGTGTGTTGTGTGTTATTTAAAAGCAGATATTCTCAACCTTGTTCCTCAGAGCTCGAAATTATTGTTCTTATTTGCTTTGCTGATAAATAATATGAGCAATTTGTATAAATCTTTGAAAGCGACTTTTAAGTCATTCATTTTGAAATTGAAGTCAATAAATTTCTCAACTACTCCGCCCCTCTTCAAGCACAAAAATAACGAAATGGAGCTAGATGTCTTGGTCTTTGGTTCATCGAATATTGACTATATTACGTAAGCTCGCCTCAATCCAAATGTCACTCAAACTATAGCAGTTATTTTAATTCCATGCAGCTATGTCAATGATCTGCCTAGATCGGGAGAAACTGTGTTTGCCATGCACCGTGAACGTTGCTATGGGGGCAAGGGGGCCAATCAGTGTGTGGCGGCTGCCAAGTTGGGAGCCAGATGCGCCCTAATCTCCAAGCTGGGTAATGATAAGTTAGGCGAAGAATACTTAGAATATCTGAAGGAATTGGAGATCAATGTGGATTACGTTGAAATGATGGACGGCCAGTCGACGGGCCTGACTGAAATAAATGTTGCTGAAAATGCCCAAAATATGAATATTGTACTATCTGGCGCAAATCTCATGCTAAGGGCCGCCGATGTCACAAACGCTAAAAAATTATTCAAACACTCGAAGGTTCTGCTTTGCCAGCTAGAAACAGACGAAAAGGCTGTCCTCTATGCACTAAAACATTTCAAGGGTGTGTCCATATTGAACGCCTCGCCCGCACACACTGACATGAATTTGGATCTGATCAAAGCACCAACAATTCTATGCTGTAATAGATTAGAAGCAGCGCAGCTAACCAATCGTGAGCAGATCGACACACTACAGGATGCCAAAGCAGCAGCTACTGATCTTATTGAAATGGGTGCTAACAGCGTGATCATCACCATGGGCGAAATGGGGGCCGTCTACTTGTCTAGTAGTGAGCCGGATTTGTGCACCCAGTGTCCGGCAGCGCCAGTGCGCTATTTGGCGGATACCTCGGGTGCGTGCGACGCCTTTCTGGGTAGTTTAGCCTATCACATATCAGTATATCCAAATTTAATACGAGAGAGTCACATTATTGCTGCCAATATCTGTGCCGCCTATGCTGTTGGCCATCGCGGCACTCAGCCCAGCTTCCCAGGCCCGGACCTGTTTCAGGAGCGTCTATGCCAGTACGATCCATTGTATTATATTATTGACGACGATACTGGTAAAGATTTGAAGGCGGAAGCACAAGCAGCGGCGCCTGTGCCAGCAGCTGAACCAGCGCCAATTGTAGCTCCAGTAGATGAGCCAGCAGCAACGACATCGCCAGAGGCAACGAAAACGGCAGACGAAATACCAGCGGCCCTGGCAGATCCAAGAGCAACGGGAGCGCCTGCAGCAATGATAGTGTCAGCAGGAGTGGCAGTGCCTGCGGTTGTGACAGCGACAAAGACAACGCCAGCGTCAAGCAAGAAAACAGCTGCCCAAATCTCAAATGTCAATCAAATGTTAAAAACATCAATCGAGAGCTCACATTCTAAACATTTCAGCCACCAGTAAAATTAGTCGTAATTCAATTTTCAAAGTGTTAACGCTCAAAATTACCAGTCTTCATTTCTCTTAAAACCTTTCTAATAAAAACCTCTTTAGAGATAACATATATGTTCTTTTTTTTACTCTGAACCCATTGAGAATGGAAAATCATAATATGAGATGCTGAAGGGCTGAGTTGAAGTTGCATTTTCCTGAAGACTGTCCATCGTTTGTCCGTCTGTCCGTTCGGCCTAGCTAGAGTCTCAGTTGTTCAGTTGCTAAAAAACCCAAAATGCCTAAATTATTGGGATTTATTCCACGGGTAGAGGCAAAGTTTCTTTTTAGGGTAGGTTCCAGACGAAGGCAGCGGGTGTTTTTATAAAGAACCATTTTTTCAGTGACAATCATGATATTTTTTTTAGTCTAAAATAGTAAAAGGCTTATATATTTGTATCTCTAAGTGCATATATCGACGTATACGTATACTAGGTTGATACTTATTCAAAAGCTGCCAGATTAGTCATTAACTAAATTTCTAATACTGTGATCAACCTCTTAGTCTGCCTCTAGTTGGCTGCAAATCAAAAACGTGAAGTTGAATGTATTCATTATGTATATTTTGTTGATTAATAAGACATATCCGCAACGCTGCTCCTCAGAAATCGGAATTTCGCTTATATGTATAAACCTCAAAAAATGAGTTTTAAGTCATTCATTTTTAAATTTGTAATCAGTTCGTTTTTTAAACACCCTGTCCCCATGCATGCACCATAAAGATGAAATGGAGCTAGATGTCTTGGTCTTTGGTTCATCAAATATTGACTATATTACGTAAGCTCGCCTCAATACAAATATCATTCAAACTATAGCCGTTATTTCAATGCCATGCAGCTATGTCAATGAGCTGCCTAGATCGGGAGAAACTGTGTTTGCCATGCACCGTGAACGTTGCTATGGGGGCAAGGGGGCCAATCAGTGTGTGGCGGCTGCCAAGTTGGGATCCAGATGCGCCCTAATCTCCAAGCTGGGTAATGATAAGTTAGGCGAAGAATACTTAGAATACTTGAAAGAATTAGAAATCAATATAGATCATGTTGAAATAGTTAATGGCCAGTCGACGGGTCTGACCGAAATCAATGTTGCTGGGAATGCCCGAAATATGAACATTGTACTATCTGGCGCGAATATGATGCTAAAATGCACTGATGTTTTGAACGCCAGAAAATTGTTCAGGCATGCTAAAGTTCTACTATGCCAACTGGAAACAGAAGAGAAGAATGTCCTCTATGCACTAAAACATTTCAAGGGTGTGTCCATATTGAACGTATCGCCAGCACATGCAAACATGAATTTAGAACTGATTAGAACGCCAACGATTCTATGCTGTAATAGATTAGAAGCAGCGCAGCTAACCAATCGTGAGCAGATCGACACACTACAGGATGCCAAAGCAGCAGCTACTGATCTTATTGAAATGGGTGCTAACGGCGTGATCATTACCATGGGCGATAGGGGCGCCGTTTACATGTCAAGCAGTGAACCGGATTTGTGCACCTATGTCCCCGCACCACGCGTCCGCTACTTGGTGGATACTTCGGGTGCGTCCGACGCCTTTCTGGGTAGTTTAGCCTATCACATATCAATCTATCCAAATTTGTTGCGAGAGAGTCACATTAGTGCTGCCAATATTTGTGCCGCCTATGCTGTTTGCCATCGCGGCACCCAACCCAGCTTCCCGGGCCCGGAATTGTTTCAGGAACGTCTATGCCAGTACGATCCATTGTATTATATTATTGACGACGATACTGGTAAAGATTTGAAGGCGGAAGCACAAGCAGCGGCGCCTGTGCCAGCAGCTAAACCAACGCCAATTGTAGCTCCAGCAGCAACGACATCGCCAGAAGCAACGAAAACGGCAGACGAAATACCAGCGGCCCTGGCAGATCCAAGAGCAACGGGAGCGCCAGCAGTAATGATAGTGTCAGCAGGAGTGGCAGAGCCTGCGGCTGTGACAGCAGCAAAGACAACGCCAGCGTCAACGGCAGCTCCTATGGAGTGTGAGTGTGTTTGTAATGTGCCAATGACAACGCCAGAGCCAACGACTGTGCCTGAGCCAACGATAGCGCCAGCGGCAATAATAGCACCAGTGGCAATGCCAGAGCCAGAGCTAGAGCCAATAGCAGTTGCGGAGCCAAAAGTAACGCCAGTACCGGCGCAAGAACCTGAAGCTGAGGAGCCAAAGCTTGAGCCGGTGCGAAGAAGTTTGCCATTTCCATGTTGTAAACCGCGAAAGTCGAAGCAAGAAAGTTCTAATTCTGGCAGTGATTTATCTGGACGGGTAACAAAAAAGAAAATATTGCAAAAAAAGGATCATTCCACTGATGATGAAAGTGATAAACGCTCGAAAAAACCCAAGACAAAAAGGAGAAGAGAGTCAAAGGTTGCACCGGTGCCAATAGCTGCACCAGTGCCCAAAGGAGTGCCGCGAAAGTCGAAGCAAGAACCTTGTGATTCTGGGAGTGAGCTATCTGGACCGATGTCTAGAAGCAGCCGTTTGCGGAGAGAGTATCATACCAGCGAAGATGAAGGTGAAAGGCGTTTGACAAGCTCCACTGCTAATAAGCCCATGGTTCTGGGCAGCAAAGAGGAAAAAGCTCCTAAAGAGAAGAAGGCTGCGTCGGTAGTAGCACCAATACCTCTGCCAATATGTGTACCAACTTGCAAGATCCCAAAGAAGTCTGTGGAACCATATGATTCGGGGAGTGACGTATCTAGAAAGAAGAAAACGCGAAAAGTGTATTACTCCACCGACGATGAAGACACAATAGGTGCAAAGGGCCCCAGGGCTATGAAAGCCAAGAGAGATCGCTGCAAATGGTTTTCGTCTGTAGCAGCACCTGTACCACTGGCAACATGTGATTCAGGAAGTGACCTCTCTAGAGAGAAGAAAGCGCGGAAAGCGTACATTTCCTCGGATGAAGAATGCGAAGGGCAGCTAACAAGCGCTACTGCTAATAAGCCCATGGTGGTGGGGAACATAGACGGAAAGCCACCGCCACTTTTCATGCCTCTGCCGATATGTGTACCTTCCAGCAAGACCCCCAAGAAGTCGGTACAAGCACGTATTTCGGAAAAGAAGCACCCAATATTACCTCTTCCCATCACTGATAAGGTTTTGAAAGATCCGAAAGCCCCAAGTGCTCAGAAATCCAAGCGAGATCGCTGCAAATGGTTTTCGCCTGTCACAGCACCTGTACCACTGGCAACATGTGATTCAGGAAGTGACCTCTCTAGAGAGAAGAAAGCACGGAAAGCGTATATTTCCTCGGATGATGAGGGTGAAAGACAGCTGACAAGCCCCACTGCTAATAAGCCCATGGTGCTTGGAAATATAGATACAAAGGCACCGCCAGCACTACCTCTACCGATATGTGTACCAACTTGCAATATCCCAAAGAAGTCTGTGGAACCATGTGATTCGGGGAGTGACGTATCTAGAGAGAAGAAAACGCGAAAAGTGTATTACTCCACCGACGATGAAGACACAATAGGTGCAAAGGCCCCCAGAGCTAAGAATTCCAAGAGAGATCGATGCAAATGCTTTTCGCCTGTAGCAGCACCTGTACCACTGGCAACATGTGATTCAGGAAGTGACCTCTCTAGAGAGAAGAAAGCGCGGAAAGCGTATATTTCCTCGGATGAAGAAGGCGAAGGACATCTGACAAGCCCCACAGCTAATAAACCCATGGTGCTTGGAAATATAGATACCAAGGCACCGCCAGTAATACCACTACCGATATGTGTACCAACTTGCAATATCCCAAAGAAGTCTGTGGAACCATGTGATTCGGGGAGTGACGTATCTAGAGATAAGAAAACGCGAAAAGTGTATTACTCCACCGACGATGAAGACACAATAGGTGCAAAGGCCCCCAGAGCTAAGAATTCCAAGAGAGATCGATGCAAATGCTTTTCGCCTGTAGCAGCACCAGTACCACTGGCAACATGTGATTCAGGAAGTGACCTCTCTAGAGAGAAGAAAGCGCGGAAAGCGTATATTTCCTCGGATGAAGAAGGCGAAGGACAGCTAACAAGCGCTACTGCTAATAAGCCCATGGTGGTGGGGAACATAGACGGAAAGCCACCGCCACTTTTCATGCCTCTGCCGATATGTGTACCTTCTAGCAAGACCCCCAAGAAGTCGGTACAAGCACGTATTTCGGAAAAGAAGCACCCAATATTACCTATTCCCATCACTGATAAGGTTTTGAAAGATCCGAAAGCCCCAAGTGCTCAGAAATCCAAGCGAGATCGCTGCAAATGGTTTTCGCCTGTCGCAGCACCTGTACCACTGGCAACATGTGATTCAGGAAGTGACCTCTCTAGAGAGAAGAAAGCGCGGAAAGCGTATATTTCCTCGGATGATGAGGGTGAAAGACAGCTGACAAGCCCCACTGCTAATAAACCCATGGTGCTTGGAAATATAGATACAAAGGCACCGCCAGCACTACCTCTACCGATATGTGTACCAACTTGCAATATCCCAAAGAAGTCTGTGGAACCATGTGATTCGGGGAGTGACGTATCTAGAGAGAAGAAAACGCGAAAAGTGTATTACTCCACCGACGATGAAGACACAATAGGTGCAAAGGCCCCCAGAGCTAAGAATTCCAAGAGAGATCGATGCAAATGCTTTTCGCCTGTAGCAGCACCTGTACCACTGGCAACATGTGATTCAGGAAGTGACCTCTCTAGAGAGAAGAAAGCGCGGAAAGCGTATATTTCCTCGGATGAAGAAGGCGAAGGACATCTGACAAGCCCCACAGCTAATAAACCCATGGTGCTTGGAAATATAGATACCAAGGCACCGCCAGTAATACCACTACCGATATGTGTACCAACTTGCAATATCCCAAAGAAGTCTGTGGAACCATGTGATTCGGGGAGTGACGTATCTAGAGAGAAGAAAACGCGAAAAGTGTATTACTCCACCGACGATGAAGACACAATAGGTGCAAAGGCCCCCAGATCTAAGAATTCCAAGAGAGATCGATGCAAATGCTTTTCGCCTGTAGCAGCACCTGTACCACTGGCAACATGTGATTCAGGAAGTGACCTCTCTAGAGAGAAGAAAGCGCGGAAAGCATATATTTCCTCGGATGAAGAAGGCGAAGGACATCTGACAAGCCCCACAGCTAATAAACCCATGGTGCTTGGAAATATAGATACCAAGGCACCGCCAGTAATACCACTACCGATATGTGTACCAACTTGCAATATCCCAAAGAAGTCTGTAGAACCATGTGATTCGGGGAGTGACGTATCTAGAGAGAAGAAAACGCGAAAAGTGTATTACTCCACCGACGATGAAGACACAATAGGTGCAAAGGCCCCCAGAGCTAAGAATTCCAAGAGAGATCGATGCAAATGCTTTTCGCCTGTAGCAGCACCTGTACCACTGGCAACATGTGATTCAGGAAGTGACCTCTCTAGAGAGAAGAAAGCGCGGAAAGCGTATATTTCCTCGGATGATGAGGGTGAAAGACAGCTGACAAGCCCCACTGCTAATAAACCCATGGTGCTTGGAAATATAGATACAAAGGCACCGCCAGCACTACCTCTACCGATATGTGTACCAACTTGCAATATCCCAAAGAAGTCTGTGGAACCATGTGATTCGGGGAGTGACGTATCTAGAGAGAAGAAAACGCGAAAAGTGTATTACTCCACCGAAGATGAAGACACAATAGGTGCAAAGGCCCCCAGAGCTAAGAATTCCAAGAGAGATCGATGCAAATGCTTTTCGCCTGTAGCAGCACCTGTACCACTGGCAACATGTGATTCAGGAAGTGACCTCTCAAGAGAGAAGAAAGCGCGGAAAGCGTATATTTCCTCGGATGATGAGGGTGAAAGGCAGCTGACAAGCCCCACAGCTAATAAACCCATGGTGCTTGGAAATATAGATACAAAGGCACCGCCAGCACTACCTCTACCGATATGTGTACCAACTTGCAATATCCCAAAGAAGTCTGTGGAACCATGCGATTCGGGGAGTGACGTATCTAGAGAGAAGAAAACGCGAAAAGTGTATTACTCCACCGACGATGAAGACACAATAGGTGCAAAGGCCCCCAGAGCTAAGAATTCCAAGAGAGATCGATGCAAATGCTTTTCGCCTGTAGCAGCACCTGTACCACTGGCAACATGTGATTCAGGAAGTGACCTCTCTAGAGAGAAGAAAGCGCGGAAAGCGTATATTTCCTCGGATGAAGAAGGTGAAGGACATCTGACAAGCCCCACTGCTAATAAGCCCATGGTGCTTGGAAATATAGATACAAAGGCACCGCCAGCACTACCTCTACCGATATGTGTACCAACTTGCAATATCCCAAAGAAGTCTGTGGAACCATGTGATTCGGGGAGTGACGTATCTAGAGAGAAGAAAACGCGAAAAGTGTATTACTCCACCGACGATGAAGACACAATAGGTGCAAAGGCCCCCAGAGCTAAGAATTCCAAAAGAGATCGATGCAAATGCTTTTCGCCTGTAGCAGCACCTGTACCACTGGCAACATGTGATTCAGGAAGTGACCTCTCAAGAGAGAAGAAAGCGCGGAAAGCATATATTTACTCGGATGAAGAAGGCGAAGGACAGCTGACAAGCCCCACTGCTAATAAGCCCATGGTACTAGGCAATATAGATGCTAAACACCGGCCAGTTCCACTTGCTCTGCCGGTATGCGTACCTACTTGCAAGAGGCCAAAAAAGGCGGTGGAGCCATGTGATTCAGGGAGTGATTTACCCGAACCAATATCTAGAAAGATAAATTATTCCACCGATGATGAAGACTACGATGGTCCAAGAAAAACCAATAAAATCAAAGGAAATGCTATGAAAGCAAGGCCACCGATAATTTGTGATTCGGGGAGTGACCTATCTGGACCGATACCGAGAAAGATAAGGTGTTCCAGCGAGGATGAAGAAGATGAGATTATAGTTCCAGTCATTCCTGGGAAATCTGAAATACGTTGCGCAAGTTGCCACAGCTGTAACAGAATTCGAAGCCGCGGTGAAAATCGACCGTGCAAAAGAAAGGGATGATGATAATGGTAACAGCTAGAATCAGTTAATATTTTTGCTAATGACAATAGTTATACCACTGTTCACAGCTGTGCCAGAAGCATCGACCGTGCGAAAGTTGAAGCAACAAATGCTTGATTCTGAGAGTGACTTATCTGGATCCGTATTTAAAGCGAACAATTCGACGGAGGATGAACACGATAACCATGTGAGGAGTCGCTCGGCTAATAAACCTATGGTACATGGTAGAGCCCAACAGAAGCCAATAGCTCCTTTCCTTTAGCTATAGACATCAATAGCACAAATTCAGGTTTTGACAAATGCTGACTACCATTTTTATTTTGTTTCATATTTCGATTCCTGTAAATGATCCCTGAAAAATTGGACATTTTCCAAAAATGTATCTAAACGTTTTACTTTTCTTGCAATGAGTATAATCGAATTCTATAGAAATTGTCAACTTTGCATGCTCTTACTATTAGTTAGTGTAGAAAGTAACATAACAGAAAAGGCAACATGAATATTTCAAATTTTATACTTTGAACGGATTTTAAAACAAAGTTAACCTCCAAATGAACCTAGTAGCGTTTTGAGGACTCTGAGGATTCCACTCGCCACTACCGCACTACCCGCACTTTTTTAATGCGTTGCTTTCGTATTTTATGCACTTTGATCTATATTAAAATGTCTGTTTAATGGCGGGCCAACTATATAAAATGCACGCAAACAAGGCTAAAGTAAGAGGGAGAGGAGTGTGTGGAGTTCTGAAAATTGTATACCAGCAGAATAATAATAGCTTTGCATCAGCAGCGACCATGTAAGTAATTATTTAAATGATATTGAAGCGCACATATTTTAATTCAAATTAATTAATGACCTGCATTCGTAGAACGGTTAATGTTAATATGTTGACAAGGAACTAAGTGATTAACGGCTTAACAAAAATGTATGTATATATACATAGATATGAAAATCATTAAAGTTGAGCATACATTTCTTATCTATTAAATAAAAATAGATTTTGTAATGGGCAAACTGTACTTGTTCATTATATAACCAAAAAATATATTTTTAGCCAAAAAGGAGAATTTAAAAAACAAAATTGTTTATAGCGAATTAAAAAGAAAAAAATTATGGATTCATAATTTTATATAATTTGCATGATCTATATCTATATAATATATGTTGTATGAACTTTTATATACGTATTTCATCAGCTATATATACGAAAATAGCGATGAGTATATTAGCCACATACCTCAGCCCAGAGGCTCGGACGCTCACACCCATATACTCACACACACACACACACACGTACACAAATACACACAGTCACATGCGCAATTCTCTGGCAATTTCTGTTGTATTTTTGTACAATTTATAGCATGCTCCATAAATAGCCATAGACTGTCTCAGCGAGGCACAGCGAATAGTTGAACTGAATTTTAGCAGATTGCAAAGACTTCGGATATTGTTGCCATCCATGAAATCCTTTCACTTTCGCGTTCAACAATTTCAGTTTTTGTTTGTATATGTATATACATAAATTTTTTAAAATATATTTTTAAATTTTTTAAAAATGTTTTAAAAAATAATTTTGTCATTTGAGCACAGGTTGTCAGCACTTGATCAGGTTTTTTTTTTTTTTTTTGCCTTTCTTTTCTTTTTTAAAATTTGCTTTTATTTATTTATTTATTTTTTTTAAATTTGTATATTATAAACAAAGCGGCGAGACCTGGCCGGAGTCAGGCGATCTGCACAGCTCGAGAACAGAATCGGTAATGCACTAAAGGATGCAAAAAATATTCTCAAATTAATTCTTGGCGCTGACTGTGCGGCCCCCAACGCGTTGCCCGGCTATAACTGTACCGGCTGCCCGAACGGCCGACCGAACGCTACCCCAAAAAGATCCGAGAACACAAGAATCAAAGAATCGAGAGTTGCCTCACCAACACCCACCGCCCCGCTCACCTACTCCGCTTACCAGAGTGTACCCGCAGCGATGAGAACTTTCATTCCGTTCATATATATGTATATATATATATATATATGTATATATGTATGTGTATATATACACATATGTATAGTTATACATATTTATAGCTTAGTCTCGTCTTCTTGTCTTGCTGCAGGCTTGTATATAAGGCGCACATATCTATTGATATATAGCTGGCTATATAGCTAAGATCGTACGCCAAAAATATACCAAAAGATTTCGACGTTGTCGTCTTCGTTGATGTTCTTGTTGTAGTTGCTGTTATTGTTGGGCTTTTTGCTTCCACATTCCGCCTCAAATGATCCACACCACTGATCCTCTTACGCAGGCGCATATCATCACACACACACACACGTACAGACACTTACACACAGGCACTGTCTATACTTAGCCGCCGCTTTGGTATATACGTAAGATCGGCCGATCGTCGAACTGCTGCCTCGTCGTGCCAATGCGAACAGCGCACAGCTATAAAAATAACATCCAAAAAACTAAACAACAACAATCGGTAGAGCTATAATTTTAGTATATATATGAGTGAGTCTAGCCGCCCGATCTAGCATTACGTTCCGATTGTGTTTCGGCTTTTTGGCAATATATAGCAACAGCAATTGCCATAGCTCAACTGGGCCTTAGGCATCAGCTTGCCATTTCTTTGCCTTTCAATTTTTATGCGTCGATTTTTTTTTTTCGCACACTCTCGAGTCACTCGCCTTTCGGGTTGACATATTTTTGGAAATGTCAAAAAGCGTTCGAATTGCTTAATTACTTTTTTTGTACACACACACTCATACTCATACACCTACACACAGACGACACTATAGAATATACACACATTTGGCCAGAATCCAAACGGTGAACGGTTTAGCTCTATTATTGGTACAGCTCCTCGTTAAGCTATTCTACAAATACATTATTAGTATTACAAGTTTTGGTTAAATTTTCTTCTTCGCAATTGCAACATATTTTTTTAACTGAAAATAGAGAGATCTAGAAGATGCGACATTTTATTAGCTTACATTTTTTTCTGGGTTTAAGTATTTATCTGCGGCCCTTAAACAAGATTAAAAGAAAATTATTTTTCAAAATTTATGCATGAATATTTCTTGGAAAAGTTTTCAGCTAAACATAGAAAATTCCTGTTACAATTTTTTTATATTTACCTAGTAAATTAAACTTAAAAAATATAATAATAATAAATATAATGGTAACTAAAATAATTCGAAAGCTCAAAATTCACAGTGTTTCAAGTTAAATGATTCACGAGCTTAATTTTTAGAAACATTATGGAATAGATTATTTTATTATGTATATTTCGAGGCATGTGTCCTCCAAAATTATATAATACATTTTTTGAAGTGAAGTACAGTAAATCGCAAGCTTATTTAATAATGCAATTTATTTTGTATTTAATGCTTTAAGAATATTTCGACTTGAATCCCTTTTAAGAGCTTAGTAACATTTGCAGTTGGGCTCTGCAAGAAATGCACAAAACGCTCAAACACAATTCGCCTTTTAATGTGCAAATGTAAAGCTTAACTAATGCATGCACTCACACTCACACAGAGGAAGAAAGAGAGAGAAAAGGAAACTTGCAGATGCACACACATAATAGATGCATCTGATAGATACAGCCAGCAAGAAAAAGGGAGGAGCAGAAGATGTCTCTGCTTACATGCGAGCGAAACATACAAATGCAATTTAATTTTTTCCTAGGTTTTTCAACGATTTCTACTTTACTTTTTTTTGTTTTTATTTTTTCTCAACTTTGGCGCGTATGAAATGTATTTTTGGGTGGCAATAATAGCTCCCAGAGACGATCGTCCTTGTCGTTAGGTTGATGAATTTGTCTGTGGCTGTTGTGCCATAAAAACATAGGCACCAACTGCTGTCTACAAATAAATCTCGTTAAGGAGTGCACAACAAGCACACCCACACACACACTAACACACACCACTTATGCAGAAGCAGATACTTTACTGCCAAAAATCATCGGCAACAGCATGACCATAAAAACGCATGCTTTGAGCGTTGAAGCAGGAGGCAAATCTTTAGGCGAACCATAAATACTCTAACAGATCAACTTCACTCCATTTAATAGACAAAAATATGCATATAAAATATATAAATGAAATATATAGATACAATAAGAAATTCATTTATAACAAAAAGTATTTTATTGTAAATGTTTCATTATACTTGCCTGCCTCTGTCTGCATCGCGGCCAAAATTACTGCCATATTCATCGAACTCTCAGCAAGGGCATGAGATTTTGAGTTTCAGTGAGTCTCGACAACTTGAATACGATTTTATGCGCGCACTGCACTTGGCTAATGTAACAAAATACAAAATAATAATAATAAAATATTAAAGAAAAAAATAAAGCTATTGCTCCAATATCGAATCTCTACACGTTTTTCTCTCTGCATGTCATAAGCATTTGGCTTGCCTCATTTTGTGGCACATTCGCATAATGTGTCTGCATAGCCACAAAAAAAATTCAAATCCTCAGCACTTTTTCTCTCTCGTTCTCTCTCTCTCTCTCTCTCTCTCTCTCTCTCTCCCCCCCCCCCTCTCTCTCTTTTCTTTGTTTTTACGACGGCAATTAAATTGCAGAATCCGATTTAATTTATTTTATTGATAATAAAAAGCGAAAAATCTCAAAATGCTGCCTTACTGGGCTGTTTTTTTTTTTTTTTTGGTCATGGCATTACATAAAATTTGATTTGATTTGCTTCGCATTTGGCTGTGCGCCCCTCCTGCATCATCGGTTACCCCCGCTGCGCGACTTCGACTCGACACATTTCAACTTCAGTATGCAAATGCGCGCTTGTCACATTGGAAAATTGAAAATCCTTTTATGTGCAAAACGTGACAAACGATTTTAGGTTTTATGCCCCTTGAGAAAGCATAAATCTATATGAAAAACTTTATGCGAGCCTTTAAGAGCAGCTCATATAGAAATGCATTAAAATTATCATTCAAGTGATAGCAACTTTGTTTAAGTTTACATTTCAATTCGCACTGAGGATAGTTTAAGGGTAATAATATTACTTTTCATTTGCAATCGATTTATATGGAATCCAATTAAATAGTTTACTTAACTTATGCTTAAAAAGTCGTCGGGTCTCCTCCACTCAGTCGCTGCCACTTTGGCATTGTCTGTAACGGTTTACATGTGTAACACACTCGTCGCTCCGATCTGGACACGAACAAAGCCCTTGCTGGGCTACCTACAGCTCTTATCCACAGTGCCACATGTGACGCAGCGGCTGTCTCAGGCCTCAGCCTCAGCCTCAGCCTCAGCCTCAGTCACAGCTACAGCCACAGCTACAGCCACAGCTACAGCCACTGGCCCCTTGCAACGCTTGTCTGCTGGCTGTTTCGTAATTACGTGGAAGTCAAGCCCAGCCAGCGGCAAGCGGACACATGTAGAACATGCCACATGCCTACACATGTACCGATAGCCGGTCCAATCCGTATGCCAGACAGCAACTCGCATCTACCCATACTGGCAAACACTCATTCGAATACTCGTATTCGTACTCGCATTCGTACTTATATTGTATTATTGCACATGGCTCTGGATATGAATGAACAAACTCAAGTGGCGGCGTTTTCATTAAAAAAATCGAGGTACATAAAATACATGAAAACAGTTTTAAAGACAATTCATAAAAACTTAAATTGAAGCAATGCATTTATGCCATTTATATATTATAAAACCTTTACAATTACATTTCCATTCACAATAAATTCGAGTAAACTAAAAACAATTAATCTATTTAAGAAATTAATATTTACTTTATTCAAATTTTCATAAAGCTTTCTCTTTAAATGTAATCAAACTTTAAACATAGCTATAATTTATAAAATCTGTAATGAAAAACTCTGAATAAATTTGACTTTTAAGTAATTTTTCTAAATAATATTTTGCTTGAATCAATTTAATCCAATGCAAACTGATTTAAGCTAATATAAATAGCTAAACTACTATTTCCATGAAAAATCTCTCACTCCATGATACAAATTTCTCACTCTGTTACAAATAAAATCTACAAATGTGAGCTATACAATATTTTTTATTCATTCCACTTAAATGCATTCAGCTAATAAATTAAATAGGATTATATTAGATTAGGCTCAATTAGCTAAGATGTTATAGAAATAGAATTGATATTTATTTAATTATATGTTTTTCCATTAGTTGGGGGACACTTATATGAAGGTAATTAGCTAAAAATAACTCATGACATGCGTTTCATAACAGTTTGAGGGTATAAAAGTAAAGTAAGTCCCATGCAAGTTTTGTGCATATTTCGTGTCCGATTTTCGAATTCGGCACAAGTTTTGTGGAAAATGTTTGCCAAAATATATATGACAGAGATATAGCAGGCAAGCCGCCAACGATTGCAGCATTAGCTTCGTGCCCCTGCGAATCCCTTCAGCGCAGCCTCCGTGCCTCACACAAACATGTCAGCAAAGCAAAAAGTTTACGCAATGTACCGTAAATTGTGTGTTAATTCAATTATGCCCAAGTTATCGCCTCCCCACAGCGTTGGCCCAGTCTCACACACATACACACTCACTCACTCACGCACACACATACACACACACACAGACAGCTCTGTAATTAAAATACCAAATGTTTATTCAGGTAAATAATTTCAAAGTGCAGGTGAAACAGCGCCGGCAACTGCAATAACAAAATTGATACCATTTACCAACGCGTACAGGCCATTGTGGTTGTTGTTGTTGTAGCTGTTGTTGTTTATGGGCAGGTTAGTAAGTCTCACTGACTTTTGGCAAGCGGCGCTGCAAAAACAATCTGATGTCAGGCACGATGCCACACACCAACTTTCTCTCTCTCTCTCCCTCGCTCTATCTCTCTCTCTTTCTCTTTCCGCCCACAAAACGCTGGCGGCGCCTTCATTCAAGCGTTGAAATTTCCAGCGCAAAAGTTCTTAACAAAACTTTTCATTAAAGTTTGGCCAAGAGGAAGACGGAGTCAAATGACGTGAAGGAGCTGGGAAAAGCGCGAATAACTTTGCCGCTGGCAGGCGCTGCTAAACGTCATTTGTGGGCATGGTCGAATGCAACAAAAAAATGCCTGCCTGCCTGCCCCGCACAAGTATTTGTTTTGCCTCACAGTGTGTGTGCGTCTCTGTGTGTGCGTGTATATGTGTGTGCGCTAAGGTTTTTCTCAAGTTTTTAGTCGCCATCCGCAAAATGTTTTTCTCGCATTTCAATTCACCACAAAAACGTTTTGAGAAATTATTGCAAAAGTTTTTCATAAAATGAAAGCGCATAAATTTAGTACAAAAAAAAGTGCGACGGAGTGAATGGAGGGCAGTTGGTGGGTTTAGATAGTTATAGAGCTGGTTAGAGTCAAATACCAAGCGGCTGCATTGCATGCGTCTGATATGAGCGCCAAAGCCCAGCTCACACACACACATACACACATCCACATACTTCATGTGCACCTTTGTGCGACACGTTAAGTTGTAAAAACAAAAAACAAAAAGTCGAAAAAATGAAACAGCAGTTGCTGCAACAAAAGCCGAACGAGTGTAAAAACTTTACGGGGATATTCAGAAAAATAAAAAATAAGACAGCAAACATTTCAGACAGCAACCAAAATAAGAACAATACGAGCTCTGAGCCGAAGGTATATCGGCAAGGCTTAAATCCGAGATGTAGCTCTAGCAACCTTAATAACTTTAGATTGAAATATACTTTGTTGAATTATATAAGATGAGTTCTGCGTTTAATTTAACTAGCATTATTTAGTACTCATAGAAAAAAGAGAATATATAAAGCTGCCCTCAACAACGAATTTATCTGTTTATTTTTTCAATGAATGATTAAAAAAAATATCTGATGAACAAAGTTTGAATGCTTGAAATCAAAAACATTTAATTTTTTGACAACTAGGAGAGGCCTTAGTTAAAAGACTCGATTTTACGAATAAGAAAGTATAGCTTTACATCTTACCACACGAGCTAAGTTCGCTGTAATAGCAAAATGGCAAAAGCATTGAAAATGAAATGATTCATTCATTGAAAGGAAATGAAAAAATTAATAAAGTTTACATTTATAAATGAACATGAAGACAGTTATTTTTAATAATTTAATAAGTAAATATATGCATAAAAACATTTTGCAGTTATATATAGCAAGTGAAAATTATCTAATATTGAAATTTGACTTCCACAAAGCGAATTTCCATCTTATTTTTGTAATTAAAAATGTCTTTGAAAATATAAATATTTTAAATATCTTATGTCTATGTAACACATGTATAATACTTGGCTATATTTGTCTTTTTTCACTACAAAATACAAGATATATTTATTTTATTTTTAGACATATTTTTAGATTAAAAATGTATATATATTTTTATAAAAACTCATAGTTATTTCATGTCTTGCTGGATTTTATGTTCCACCTAAGCAGAAAATAATTCTTAGGGTATACAATATTCGGTTAGATGACTATCGCACCTTGGACGTATTTCTCGTATAGTATAGCTTTCGTTCTATCTTGCTTTCACTTGCCTTCTCCCTCTCCCAGTGTGTCTCTCTCTCTCTCTCTCTCTCTCTCTCTCTCTTCCCTCCGTATTTTTGTCGACTTTTCAACTTGGACGCGACTGTGACGCATCGGCGTGCAGGAGGAGAAGGGTGGGCGATAGTCGGGAGCTTGGCGGCGGTCAGAGGAGGTCGGCGGTGTGCATTTGAAATATGGTCGCTTGTGCCACAAATAAATAACGCTTTCAAATCGCACGCAAGTGGATACAGGCAACATTTTGAGTGTGTGGGTGGGTAGCGGGCAGATGCAGCTGTTTCAGCTGCTGCTGCTGCTTTAGGTTTAGTTTCTGGCTAGGGCTCTGCTCTGCCAGTTAAGCACTTACATGCACACACATATATACACACACCCACATAAATAGGAATTAAAATATAAAATGCTCTCGACGGCAACAAACAGCGTCAGCAGTCAGCATCAGCAACGTGGGCAGCTAACAGAGCTAACACAGATACAGATACAGAAATACAGATACAGATACAGATGCAGATAGAAAGATACAACTGCTCAGAAAGAAACGCTCTCCCACATACTCATAGATTGCCCGCCAGTTGTATGCGTCTGCGTTAGCAACTAATATTTATTTTTATTCCACACACTACTCAGGGGAGGGGGCAATAGTGTTGGAACGTCGGGGGGACGCTCTATTTTATTTTATTTTCTTCTATACTCGACAAATCTTCGAAGGTTAAAAAGTTGCAGAAAAATGAGACAACATTTATTTTCGCCTAAAGCCGAAAAATTGAATCCTCTGCGAGGCATTTTTTGAAATATACAGAATAATACTTTTAATATAAAGTCACAAATTATTGTTAAGATCTGTGAACACATATATGAGATATACTAAAATATATATATATATATATATATATATATATATATATATATATATATATATTATTTATTTATTTATTTATACTTATATATATATATTTATGTAATCGAGCAGTAAACATCTGCGAATACGAAAATTTAGCAACAAAAATTTCATAAATATATTATATTTTGTTTGAAAATTAATATAAAATATTTTCATTATTGACCAGTACTGACTGCCTTCTTAATTGAGTAATGTTTTCCTCAATGTAAATTTTGAGTTCTTTTAGCTAAAAGACCGTTGGAGGGAAGAGCATTCAAACAATCTTTGTTCTCATTAACATATAGACTCATGTAGATAATATCACGCTGTAAGAAATTGCTTATTAAATAAATATTAGTGTTCAGAGTATCTCCTAGTCGGTTAGTCCCGAGTGGAGCACTCTTACTCATACTGACGTACTTTATTGTTGCATGTTATATTGAACATATTTAAATTACTTTATATTCAAAGTGATAATTCGAACTCTCCAATCTTTTTTAACTGTATTCAAGAAACGCTCAACAAGAACTTTATTTACTATTGCCTGTTATCTATATCTAACCGTCCAACAAGTGGACAATTTGAGTTACAGCTAATAGAGAGCTGCCTCCCACGTGAGTGGAGCGTGCCCGAGTGCAAGACGTCAATGTGCTTGGGCCACTTGACAGGCCACTGTGACAGGTTCATCAGTTTGTACAGCAGTTGGCACTTATTGAGCAATTAAATAATCGAAATGCACGTGCAACATGTTGGGCCTTTGAACTCGACAATTATAAATGGAAAATAAAACTGGCCGCCTAGCAACTAGAAAATGGAAAATAGAAAATGGAAAATAGAAAATATTTGTCAACGCGTTGGTAATTGAATGCCCCAGGCAGGCCGAGTGCAATAGCCTTTATCAACGTAGAAGAAAGACCAACCCCAAGGCGACATCTAATTACAGCTAGCAAGAGGGGCACGAGAGGGAAGGGGTGTGTGTGGTAGAAGAGATCAACACGTAACTGTAGCTGTGTGAAAGCAAGAAAACACAACGCACACACACGCACACGCAATCTGTGCCGGAAAATGCAGCGATCGAGCGAGCGTCTTATTATTTATAGAAACCAACGCGTTGCAAACGAGATGCAAACACAATTAGACAGAGATGGAAACAGTAGATCGCAAGAGAGCGCACAAAAACGGGCAGATACAATTTTTATGATATTTTTAAACGATAAAATCACAGCAGGCGAAGTCAAGTGCACACACTCCCAAGCACATTGCATGGGCATCAAGTAACCCGGGAACGTGTTCTGGGATTGGGCTGAGCGAGCGAAGCAAATGGAGCCATTAGCCAGGCAGCCAGGCAGCCAGCCAGCCAGCTAGCCATATACCCAAATTGTGGCCTAAATATAGTACAATTTGTCCAACACTCGAAATGGAGTTGCTATATTTGGACCTGGCCAACAGCGGCAGAGCACATGGCGCTCTCGAGTTACATTGACGCGACTGATTCTGACTCTTTCGAGGAGGATTCCAATGTTTAATATTTTTGGGTAAATTCAATTGGCAAAACATAGGCTCGGGCCATGTGTCCCCAGGGGGCTCTGTGTGTATGTGTGTGTGTGTGTGTGAGGCGTGGCTGGGTGCCCTTATACATAGTATATTCGAGTCACGATTTAGCATTTTTCATCAGCGCTGCGATTTTCATGTCACGTTCGCTGACAAACTTTTCTATCCCGTAACCTTTACCCGTGCCGAGGCGCGAACTTTTCAAGCATCGCGTCTTCTGCGGCCATGCAGTCGAGTATATACCGTACTTCATGTATGCCACATACACGCACACACACACACACATATATACATACTATCAACCATATAGGACATCTAGAACTCTATGCTCCTGCCTTCGGCTGGCGGTTGTTATGTATTTTGGGCTTGTTTGCTCGGCAAGAAACTTTGCCAGTTTCCCTGATGTTTAATTGTTATTTTGTGTGTCTCTTGTGAAGCATTCTAAGTACGTCTGATCTCATTTTGAAGTTGTTCCAAAGTTATCACAGGCCCGCCGGCTGTTGGCGTAACTAAAAAATTGCCAAATTGGGAATATTTAAAGGCACTTGCTGCAGATAGATAAAGTCGCATTCTTATTATAGCTACAAATGTTCTTTAAAACTTGTACAGTACAGGAGACTTTCATGTATTCTTTATGAAAAAACAAAACATAGAGTAACATCATCAAGCGCTTGGACTCAAAACTTTACTTGGAATATGAATTTCATCTGGAGTATTTAAAGTAGGATTATATGATTATTCGCTTTTTCAACGGCTGCTTCATTAAACTAAGATCTGCGCCAACTTTATTCACAATTTGTTTGCAATTTTGTGCTTGCACAGCAACAACAAAAACAACAACAACACAAAAACAAATGTAAACTTTTGCGAACCGCAACTCGGACGCTGGAAACTCTTGAAGTAGTTCGCTTTTTGCCACTTTATTAATTTCAAAATAAAATTGCACAACCATTAACAATGCGCACCAGTAACAAAAACAAATACACACACATACACACCCTCAACGCGAGACATGTAGAAGTGCTGTGGGCGTGTCCAGGCCTGAGATACCCTAAGTAAAAACACAACTGAGCGCTTGTATTTTTGGGTATAACAGATTGATATATGTAAATGATATATTTTTTTTTATTATGCAGTATTTTATCGTTTATAGTATAATATAAATTACGGTAAGCCTTTATCTATCTGAAGTATATTTAGCTAGTTTTGAGATAATATCAACTGTCGTCCCTTGCATATTTCACCAGGACATACATACGCTCTGATATACCTTGTTTGCTGTGCTCGCAGGGCATATGGAAAGCCCCAATAAACAAGCAAAGCGGCAGCAACAAATTGTGCAATGCAACTAAATGCAGCTGGAGAGAAAAACTATGCACACTGGCTGCAAACGTGTTCTTCATTTTACAGATTTAAGTACTTAGAATGGGATCGTATACTCACACTTTGGTAGCACAGTGTAAAAGCACAGCACAAGCTTCTGCTAGAGCTAGTACAGCTATTGCTGTTGTTGCTTCCTCTTCTTCTTCTTCTTCTTCCGCAACTGTTCTACGGTGTGCTTCTCCTTGTTCTTTGCACGCTCCATAGTCATTTGGAGCATATGTTTCGAACATTTTTCATAATCAAAAAGCTTTTAGCGGCGTACAGTGGCGATGATGGCCACGACGACAACGATGCGGCTGCCACACACACACACACACCTCTCTGCCCGCTTGCCACGCCCTCCGGGCCAACCCTGTCGCCGCACTAAAAAGCTGCAAAACTGACTAACTTATTGCAGCCAAGTGGAGCTTATTGTCCGTTTCATTTTCAAGTGCAGCAGCGTGTAAAATCGCAATAATGCACCACTTTCCCAATGCTGCGCAATGCTCACTCGCAGTGTTTGCTACCGATTTGTGGCATAACGAAAAATAAAACACAAAAAAAAACTTGACAAACAGCTGCAGTTAGCTTGACCAACTGTGAGTGAAGCCAAGCTAGCAGATACTCTAATAAGAATCCAATAGGATATATGTCAGGATAAGTAAACGATGACGTAAGTCTGTATTAAGTGCATATATAAAATGGATCTGCAGGTTAACTTCATATAAACTCGTTTGCTTGTCCATCTAGCTCTTTTTTGCTCTACTTGACTTTATTTTTCTGTTTGTAATATATATATTATCATATAAATATATATTATCATAGTAATATATAGTATCATATAAATATATACAATTAGAAAACGCTCATGTATTCAATTTAATAGTTATATATGCCCTTCGCCCACCTTAAAGTTACAGGGTATGAGCAGAAGAAATTTTGCAAAGGACAAACTGCATTTGTCATGCCAATTGATAGTCGACAACAAGTAGAATAACATCAGCTAACAACTGAAGACCGAGCGAAATAACAAATTCAATTTATCCAGCAAAACACACACGCACACACACACACATTGTCGAAAAAACAAGAGGAACAATTGAATGCAATTTCCATAGGCATTAACATGTTGCCAAACATTTATAACAAATTGCAGCGAGTGGCCCATTGTTCAGATGCATATTAAAGCGTACTTATTTGCCAAAGCAATTTAAAATTGTTTATTTATAGTTGACAGTTGTGCTGCGTATAATATTATATTTGCATTAAGCAAACAGCAACTCCCACATTTAATTGTTGTTGGCTTTTGCTGTGCGCATTACGCATTTTATTACATATCCGAATGCTTTTAATTGCCTTTCATTAATTTTTACGCAATGCCGGTCATTGTATGCAAATAAATTGCGCATACGCCTAGTTTGCCAGCTGCAGCAACATCAGCTAGTACAACAGCCAACACACATATGCATATAAACCATAAAGCACCAGCGTATCCACAAAATTTGTAGACTCAGCTGAGCCAAATTCCAGAGAAAACAGTTGACTCGCCTTTTAGTGTCCCAAACGAAACATATAGTAAATTTAATAAACATAAGTAAATATATCACATATACATATATTTAAATTCATTAAATTTCGATTATCGAATTTCCTGCTTATGACAGTCTTTGAAATTCTCAACTTTAGTTGGTTACAATCTGAGAAAGCACTGAAATAAATCACTTTATAGACTATTGTTTTTACTTAAATATATCTAATACACATATAAAATTTACATTTAAATATATATAAAATTTCCATAAATACATACAACTAAAATTTTAAAACACGAAAGTAAGAGAAAGTTTCACACCGCCTTTGGAACATAAATATATCTATTCTGCAGAATCAACGCCTCAATGTCATCAGTCTCGTTACCATTGCCTGATGCATCGTTGCTCTCCATGGGACTGTTCAGAGTATATAGAATCAGGGTCACAACGAGGAATATGCCAATTGTGGTAAATATTAAACAGGCAATCAACTTGACGCCGCATCTTTTCCAATGAAGAGTATAGAAGCTTACATGCTCGCCAGGGGGAGTAGGAGAAGATGCTCACCTGCATGGGGCGATAGACGCAGCTGACTTACACATGGTCGACAATTTTTATTTTATTTTTGACAAGTTCTCAATAGGCTGTTAGATAACAAAATAAATACATGCCAAAAAAATTAATACAATTGAAATATTTGTCGGAATGTCAACTAAAACAGTTGAGAGTGCTCTAGGAGATTCGCTGAAAGGTGCTATTAGCTGCTGTTCCCACCATCTACGACTGGCTATATCTGTTACGCCTCCTGCTGCATAGTACACACATTTATACAAAGCCATTATGACCTGGTCTCCCATCTTTAATGGGTGCCGTATGGCACAAGTAGACGACTGCTGAATGCTCATAGGCAGCCACGTCAATTTATCGACTGGCCACACCCCTCATAACGCCTATATTCCACAACTGATGCGCATCTTATGAGCATGACCCAAAGCATTCCGAATGTCAGGTCTTTAGACAGACTCAAAGACGTTCATTTTCCCCATTGCTTACAGGGTATTCAAATGATGCCCCAGCAGCATATTTTAGCTTTCAGCCAAATTATATACATATATTTTTATTTGTGCGCAATTTTGATAGCAATGCGATGGTAAATTCATAAATTCGATTAACTTAAGCCAGCAGCAGCGCATTCAATTGTTGTTAAGGGCCTGCAAAGCCAACTGCACAAATGAAATTTAAAAATAAATACAAATAAAACATAAAAAAGAAAGGAAAAGAAAAATAATCGGTATATATACATATATATACATGCCGCATAATCGAAATGTATTTTGGGTTTTTATTGCGACTGCGAAGTCAAGGTAGCACTTGAATAGCCAAGGGTGTGCGGGCTGCCAGGAAATTGTGGCAGGAGCGGTGGTGGCAATAACAGCATTTTAACGCCTTATGGTCCATTTAGGCAAAAGTGCCATTTGGGCTGTGGGTTTAACAAGAAATTATGACCTCTGGGCGGCCCAGCCACAAGACTCAAACCAAAAAGAAAGTACATAAAAAAGTGGCAAAAAAAGAAAGACATTTAGGATTAAAGATTTCGAGCGAAGGTGAGCGAAAACAGAACTGAAGAGCTTAAAGATAACAATGTTAATATCAATCACTAAATAGCTTGACTTTGTTGTTTGTAAGTAAGTTTGCGCTATTTAAATTATCGATAACTGGCAGTTATATTTGCTATTTATCATATGGGATTAATATAAGTATTTAATATAAATAATGAATCAGTATATAATTCACCCGTCCAGAAGTATACAAGTTTGTTAAAGCATACAGCTAAAGATAATAGCAAGGCATATAAATTGCAGCGTTCCAGAGAAACAAAAACAAAAGTTGAATCATCGAAATATTTCAACAGGCCATTTGATAAATGGTAAATATAATATGGCATAAATGTGCTTTCAACGTAAAATGACACAATGAACCATTGTAAAAATATAAAATTGATTATACAAATTCTCCACTATATAGTAATAAAAATATAAATTAAAAATACAAATAAAATAACAAGTCTCTATCTCCTATATCTTCTGACTGACGGGCAGGGCTAAATCGACTCAGCTCTTCTCCCTGTTCAAGAATATTCAAATACTTCTATCTCATTATTAAATTAAGTTATCATAATACAAATTATCAATAATAACCACCAATAATTGACCAAAATGACGAAAACATTCAACTCCGCACTTTCATTTTTCCCTTAAGTTAAATCTAACACTGAAACGAATTTGAATAAACTAAATTTAAAATTTAATTTTATGCAAATATGCAAACTTAAATGAACCCAATTAATATCAATATTAAAGTTCCTGCTAACTTTATATTTGTCATTCCAGCCATCTTAGTAACCATCGACTTTAATAAGTTTCTTGAAATTATTTTTTATAAAAAATAACTAACTCAAATTGTAGGCAAATTTTAAAATTTAATAATGACCTATCGAGATCCAAAACTATTTGTAGTCTTCATGACTATTGTGATCGTTGATTTTGTGTTTCTTCAGGCTATTGAAGCTATCAAAATTGATAAACCGAAGTCCGAAAGGAGCAAGTGAGACAGGTCGATGGCTGGGCCAGCTAAACATGATTGAAACTGAAGAAAGTGTAACAGGATTGCAATCAAGGGAGATCAAGTCAAGTTTGCTGTGAAGGAAGCCGTAAAGGTCTTTGGAAATCATTAATGAATACTCTTAAAGGTTTAGACCAATACTCTAAAGACCTTTAACTTCTGTAAGCCTAAACAAATGAAATCAATTGCGCAACAAATGTCATGGAGTCAATACGAATAGTAGTAATAAAGCTGATCGACAATATATATGTATATATATTTATGTATTTGTATTTAATTGGATAGAGAGTCGGGTAAATCGAGATTATACTTTAAATACTGATTCAATTTGCCATCCATGTGATCCTCTTTCATTTCCATCCATTGTCCAGACTGGAGTGCATCGCTTCAATGGCCTCCATTGGAACCTGAGGCTGGCCACCTTTACGGCCGCCAAATATTACGGCGGGGTGCGAGTGCTCCAATTGAGCGAACTGTTGAGCTGAAATCTGTGCCTGATAGCTTTCAGGCCCCGATGAATTTTCGTGTGGCAAGCATTCATCCGCCACATCCACACGCCCCATGAGCCCGCAACGTTTCAACTACTTTCGTGGCGTTACATTTCAATGAAATTTCCATAAGGAAACCATTTAAGAGCTGCCGAAATGCGGAACGAAGGAAATCTGTGAAAAACCGCAATGTCAGTGAAGTTGCCCTCCACCCGTGCCCCCACCCACTCCTGATTGTTGTGTGAGGCAAAACTGATGCTAGTAGTTAACGGTACTTTGTATGCAAAGTGCAAAAAACGGAAGTAAAGCGCCGAATAGTCGAAGCAACTAGCCCAAGCCCAAGCCCAACGTGTCGAAGAGGGCAAAGCGATGTCGAGGGCGTGGGCGAAGGCAGATGAGTGCCGGCCGCAAAGCGCTCAGCAACTTGTGTTTGATTATTTTCTTTTTTTTACGGCGGAGCGGCTGCTCCTAGCTACTTTTGGGTGCACTTTATTTTGCAGATTGTTAGCGTTTATATCCGAAGCAGAAAGGAGCAGCACTAGCAACAGCAGCAGGAGCATGAGCAGGAGCAGCCGCCACGCTGACAGCTGACTGAAATGTCGAAAGTATGTTCAAATCGCTTGGGTTCGGGCTCCATCCGTTTGGAAGTGCTCGACGTGTCTATGTATCTACATATCTACGTATCTATCGTGTGATTAAGAACGTTGCTTGTATTTAAGTGTTGGCCCTAAGCTCTTTGTTACTCTTTATGCTCCATTGAACGGCGATTGGCTGGTGTCGTGCGTTTGGTGCTGCTGCGATAAGTAGGAGTGGCAGTGGTGCGAGTGCCAGCGGCCAGCTGCCATGGATTGGATACTTGAGCATACCATTACCACAGCTGCGGCAGCTTTGTGCACGGCTTTAGATACAATTTATCGATAAGCACTTAGTTTGCCCACACAACTGGCTGTAATTTATGCACAAATCCTCAAATATTGAAACGTTTATAAGCAATTTACTTTGAAAGTTAAGAAAAATAATATAAAAATAAAAAAAAGTAAATAAAAAATAATAAAATTAAAAATTAAAAAATATATATATATTTAAAAAATAAAAACAAATATATAACAAAATTATAATAATATACTATAATCATACAAGTTATTATTTTAATATATTTAAAGTGATAATATAATATATTTGAACAAATATATGCTTGTACATATTTAGTTTAAAAAATATTAATAATTAGATAAAAATATTATTAAAAAAAACTTTTGGCAGTTGGAAGAAAAACATTATTTTAATCCCTAATTAGCTAATAATTAATTATTTCATATATTTTTCTAATCCTAAAAAAAATTTCTAAGCAAAACAAAATTCAGACAAATAAATATATCATTTTATTTAGTTATGTTTACATTTTTTATTTATTAACAAAAATTAAATAAAGTAAAGAAACCAAAAAAAAAAAAAAAACAAAATAAAAAATTAATCATTTAAAATATATATATAATATATAAACTATTTATTTCTTAAAAAAAAAAAACAGATAAAATAAATTTAAAAAAAAGCATATCAAAACAAAATAAAATTTGAATATTTAAAAAAATATACAAAATGAAAACGGTAATTTATTTTGTTAAAAAATATAAAAAATATAATATAATATATAAAATTATATATATATATAATTTTGTAAAAATACTATCAATTTACTCCCACTTTATAATAAAATTAACCAAAGACCAAAACCTCATTATATTAAAAATGTATATATCTAGCTGGAAGCCTCAGCCCAGCACTTTGATTATTGTAGATGAGATCTGAGCGCGCATTTCGGATGGCGAATCTAGTCGTAGTCGCAGTCGTGTAATTTCATTAATGCCCTTTAATATGGTGTGCGCAACGCATCAATGAATTTCATTTCATTGGATCTTGGGGCACTTTTATTCTTTCATTATGCCGATGGCTTCCGTCTTCGGCAACCTTCAATTTTTTTTTCTGCTTTAAATTTTGTTTCTGTTTTTTGTTCGGTATTGCCGTCACTTCTTTTTGATTGCCTTTTAGTACATTGAACATTTGGTATTTGCTATCTGCATGCTTCGTGGAGTGAATGGGGAGGGTGGGGGCACAGGGGAGGGGCGTGGAGCTTACCGTTACTTCGATTTGTTTCTTATTTAAATTTTGTATACGCTTCGAGCGACATAGTAGCAATGCCAGGGCGTGCGGCTGTTGGACAGGGCTGCATTAAGTGCTTCTGTGGGTGCAAACGCGAATTAATGGGAGCCAAAAAAAAAAAAAAAACAAAAAAAAAAGAAGGAAATCGTTGCGGTTGCCAGCTGTAACGCGTTTAATTTATACGCTCGCCCTGCCAGCAGAACAAAATAAAGAATGGCAAAAAGAGCAGAAATAAAAATATATATTTATTTTACAGCTGCTTCAGCACTTAGAGATATGTATGTATGAGTGTGGCAGTGGGTGCCTGTGTGTGTGTGTATGCGTATGTGGCAGAGTGTTGCGGGCAATAAAAAGCAGCCAGCGAGTGGCATTCAACACCTTTTTCTATTTTGGCCAAAAAGCTTAATAAACAAACGCTCCAAATGGGGTGCGGATGCGGATGCGAATCCGAATCCGAATGCCGCTCGGGCTGGCAATTGGCGGTGACTCTGGGTCCAAACCAGCGCTAAAACATTTAAGTCCACAATTTGCACAGCACGTAAAGAGGCAGAGCTCACACACGCACACACACACATACGACACCACACACCCAACCGAATGCTAGCCAAATGCAATTTTCACGTGCAACCGCAACGAAATTTATGCCACACCAGTAACTACAGCTACAGCTAAAGCTACAGCAGTAGCAGCTGCTGCTACTGCTGCTACTCCTGCTGTCCCCTCCCCACCCCCGCTCGCATTCACATGCCACTGACAATGGTTGACACCGTTCGCCCGCAGCCGCAGCTGCTGCACCTTTCACCACCAACGCATATGAGCCGAAGTCGAGGAGTCGACGTCGTCGTCGTCGTCACCATCGTCGCCGTTCCCGACATCGCGGCTTCATGCGTGCCCGGCTACGTTGTGGCAACATAAACATAAAACCAACAACAGCAACAACTGAAATAACAACGGCAGCAAGCAGCATCACAACAGACTTAAATGCATGCCCCATGGACAATCTGAGCCGTGAGCGAACCTTTTGGCCAGCCATAGTAATATGGCCTCAACTTGTTCCCAAACTAAAAGCTGCAATACGAGAAGTAAAAGCTCCTTTACAATGCTAACGTTAAGTTTTCAATGTCACCAGATTGCTGTACATAGTTTGGGGTAAGCTTTCAGCTTAAGTCACTCGATCAGCTAAAGCTGTAGAAGAATTTTGAAATCTTACAGCTTAATATAACTTAATTGAAGCTTTTAGATACTTTTATAATATTGGCTTTAGATATATCACAATATTGTCTATATAAAGAAGTGAGAGAAGCTTTTTGCTCTAAATATATTTATTTGTACATCTTTGGAGAATAAATTAAAGGAATTCATGAAGCTCAAAAGCTGTGAGTACCTTGAAGGACCTTTAAGGATATTTGCTGTTATCATTAAATATTAAGAGAAAAGAAGGAAAGATGAAGCCTTTAAGCCTTAACAAAATTGCTTATCAATTTATGAAGTCATCAAGCTAAGCAAACTTGCGTGCTTTGAAAATTTTAGACAAATCTCTTTGAGCCTGAGCTTAATGTTTTACTAAATATTTTATGTTTTTTGACTAAAAGAAATTTTAGCAAATTTAAGCTAAACTATAAGATATTGATAAACTTATGGAAGAATCAGAAAATGTTTAGTTGTATTCCATACTTTAAAATAAAATATAAAATGTGAATATAAATAAATAAAATAGCAACTGAAAATCATATATTAAAAGCTGTTACAAGCCAAGACACAGACTGCAAATTGGCCATGGGCTAGACGCGGCTATAGTTTCAAGTATTGGTCCGGATTCCTTTTGTTGTGCGTGTCTGTATGTGTGAGCAGCATTGTAATGCAGCGCTATCACCTGGCGCTGCATTTGTTCAGTAGCCAGCTTATTTATTGCTGTTGAATTAAAATGAAAAACGTTTTGTGCTGGCCGAGACTCGGGCTCAGTTCATGTTCATTTCGAGAGGGGCCACATGATGACGTAACCCAATGGAGAGCAAAGCGAGGCGCTTCCGCTTACTAACGACACTGAGCAGGTGGAATGGACTGGAATGGAATTGAATGGAATGGAGGGTTGGGGGGCACGGTCGGTGTCCACGGCTGGACGCACAGGCTGCTCAAGTAGTCATAAGCACGACTCATGGACAGCTGCAAGTGAGCTGACTTTGGGTTTCCGGTTCCGCTGCAATGTGTCGCCGCCATTATGCAAATGCCGGCAGAACACCTGCCCAGCCCCAGCCCCAGCCCAGCTGAGATCCTTGGCAGCCAGCACAGGTCGACGGCTCATTGCAATCTGCATTTAAATGACCCACAAGCATTGTGGAACGCGCGCGTTCACTGAGATTTTATCGAGCATCGTCTTGTCGCATCATTTGCAAAAATATTAAAGAAAATATATAGCTAGCACCTGGAATAATGCATAAAGCATAAAGCACCCCAAGGAGGCGACACCGCTAGCTGCGTGCCTGATGTCCTCAAATGAGATTTTTTGCATATTTCTTTCTCTTTTTCTCTTCGTAATTGAAATTCCTTTTAATGCTGTGATTCCTGCGGGCTTTGACCAACCAGCCAGAACCAGTCAACTAATGATTCTTGGCCGTTTTGATTGATTGCCTTTTTAGACATTTCCAAGGAAATGCAAATGAGTGTCGTAGCTAACATAAGAGGCTATCAATAAGCATGCCTAATAGATCGAATAGTCAATCAAAATTATTTTATATGCGCCGACATCTGACACAAATTTAAATCGATGCTGTGCACTGTGAGCCGACAGACAATTCATTGACAATGAAGTATCGAATATGGAATAGAAGGCAGTATCTCCAGTATTCAGTTATTTATCTGTTGTTATATATGATATGATTTATGATTTTAATGTACCGATATATTTTTAGGAATATGTTTCGTACGCTGCTTAGAAGCAATGGATAGACAATGATTGTAGTCGCAGGGAATGGGTTTTTCAACTAGACTTGGCAGTCTCTCAGCGAATTGGCAGTCTCATTTCGAACTCTCCAAACGGGAATCCACTGGATTTTTCTGCCTGGGCTATTTTAGATAAGGTAAGTTAGGTAAGTTTTTGTGGGCGAAAATTGCAACAAAACTCAATCGGGCAGTTTGCCATAGTCAATTTAGAATTTTTTAACATTTTCAGACATGGAATAGCTTGAAAAATAAAATCAGTTTCCAAACCGAATTTAAGTCCTTTTGAATTGTCTACATTTCGATTGCTCAGCCCTGTATGTGTGCAGCAGACCAAGAGACAGACGCAGAAATAAATTTCAGTATAGTATGTATAAAATTACAGAAAATATCAAGGACCGCAAATAAGGGTTAGGAATTTAATAAAATTGGGGCACATATACACATATACATACACATTATTTTTTCAAGGCAAATTAAAAAAAAAATAAACTTTTATTTGCAATTTTTTATTTAAAAATTATTTTTAATTATTATAAATCATTTATATGGTAAAAATCAAAAATAATTATTACAAATCAAGTTTTTTATAAAAATCAAATCATAACTCTTATATTCAATTTTTATACTAAAATTTAAAAATAAGAGTTATGGCTTAACTTTTATTATAAAAATTTAAAAATAAAAATTGAATTGAAATATCGTTTGAAGTAAAGGAGCTATGTCATATATAGGTTTATATTTTCAAAATTTATTATAGCATAAACTCTAATTTGCAGAAAACTCCATAAATCTATTATTACTTCGACTGGGATGTGGAAACATCAACAGATTAACTCACCTAACATAAACCAACAAAAATGGCAGCAATGGCATAATTATGCAACTAAGACAAAAAGCAAGTCTTATTCGTTTATTCACATGTGAAGCTGAGCTTGTAGCAATATTGTGTTAAAGAGTTAAAGTGGGCAAAGCTGTTGGCTCTGCTATTGTGCGACGTAGTCGAAAAATAATGTTCACGGCAAAGAGAAGAGGAAGACAGGGCAGGGCTGGGCACGGCAAGCGGCGTTAGTCCCCAGCCATTTTCATAACTTTGACAAGGTAACATGCAGAGTCGAAAGACTGCTAATAAAGTTACATGCAGACACACACACACACACATAAGAAGAGTAAGGGACAGAGAGCGAGAGAGGAAGGGAGAGAACGAAGCACTTAAATTGTGTGTAACTCGCGTTTTGTTATGAGCCAGCAAAGCGTTCCAAATGCACGCCGAAATACACACACACATAAACACCCATCCACACATACACATATCTACTCTCACACACGCACACACACACACATACACTCACATGCTTGCCCAAGAGAGTTGTTAACGTTTTTTCATCGCTGTGTTTACTCTTTTTCATCTTGGCGCCATGGCTCTAATGACAGGACCCCTGTTGCCGTCAGGTGGGTGGGCAGGGCAGGGCAGGGCAGGCAGGTAGGCAGCGATAAGCGACAATAAACATAAAAAATAAAAGTCAAGCCAGCTAACACCGCCCCAGCCCACCTGTCTGCGAGCTCGGCGAAAAATTTTAACAACCACACGAGATTTTTGTCGAGCTTTTTACGGCTCTCATGGATTTTCGCCGGATTTTCAACGCATCAAATTGTCCAATTCTTGTCGTTGTTGCTGTTGTTCTTTTTTTCGCGCTCATACGTAGCCAAAGCACGACTCACAGATGCGAGCCGACCTGGAACTCCCCGTTCGCTCCTTAGGGTACGCAAATTAGTTCGCAGCGCAAATCCATTAATTGAATTATAATTTACAAGCGCAATTCCGGCGTTGCTGGCGACGCTCCTCGTGGTGGCAATGTGGAGCAAGTAAACAATAAAGATGTCATATACACCAGTCTGCCGATGGGCTCGCGTGGGGCGTGGGGCGTGGCGGTCGTATACACCCGCAAACGTTATGCAAACGTTGAATTCGAAACAAAAAATTGTTTTACATATTCGCATACCCTTGTTTTATTCCTTTTTCAGTGCTGCTCAGTCGCAACCGACATTTCGCAATACCCTGTAGGCACTTGGGCAACGAAAAAAGGTAGCTCAAATTTAATCTACGGATTAATTAAAGTTGATCGAGCTTGAAATTTCTATTATATATAGATTTATAGTTCTATCTAGGGCAGCTTCAAATACGAGCTAGTATTACAGAGAAGAAAAAATAATAGAGGGTGTCTGACAGTCAGTCTTGTACTGAGAATTTCTCCTTGTTTACCAAGCATCACAAATATTTTGTATATATTATTATGAAATAAACCCAGTAAAAATTCCAATTTTTTAGTGCGTCTTTTTCTTTTTTATTATATTTGATTTTTTGCGTTGGATTTCATTAAAAATATGAAAAATTGTTAGCCACATATTTGGAAGAGGAAATATTTTTTAAATGCAATTGATTGCGCTTTTAACGAGCATATTGTAAAAGAGTTTGATTTAATTAAGCATATGAGAGATGTAAACAAATATTTTATGAGAAACCAGAAGTAACATGATACCCCAACAACAACAACAACAACAACAACAACGGAAAAAATTGATTTTTCATTTATTTGCATTAAATTAAAAATATAATTAATGAAAAAATATTATAGGAACAATTTGAAGGCAATATGAGTTATGCATGCAAATTTTCAAAGAAATTTCCAATTAATTTTCATACATTGTTTATTAAAACGAAGGGAAAGTTATTTAGGCACTCAAATCTACTCAACTTGCAGATACTCTGCTTATTTAGAAAGATATAGATAGGATATAGATAGGGACAGTTATCTGTATTCACAGAAATAGATCGTAGGAAATAACTAGTCTATATTCATAGGTAAATAAAAATGTGTGCACTCTAAGCCCTAAGCTCATTTCATCTCAAAAACACATCAAGACCATATTCACCGGAGCCATCGGGCAACCCTATATTTTTTGACAGAGACGGGCACAATACGCCGTACAAGCTCTAGGTGGCCAGTTAAGAGATTTCATATTGTAAAATTGACGTCAAGAAATCTACTTGAACCTAATAAAAAGATTAAGAATAGCAAAAATTGTGTTTTTCTTTGATTTAAAAAAATAAATTAAATATTCATGAATATGGGCAACCTTGTAGGGTTGCCAGATAGGTCCGTCGCATGTGTGACTAATAAAAATATTATTGTTAAAATGTTAACTAGGATCTGCCCTTTGATCATGTATGATCCGAAATTTCAGCTTGATCCGTTATACACTATATATATATATGTCGTTATACCCTCAAATCGGCGTATAATAGTTTTGTTTTCATCCTGCAATTAGTCATCAGTGAGTAAGCTGTCAGCTCTCAAGCAGCTTATACTCATTCAATCCGAATGGAAACTTATACACAATGAATTAAATGAAGCCAGCATTGGGGAAGGAAGAAAGAAATGCAATTGAATTGAGCACATTTGATAAGACGACAGTTGACGTTTGGACGTGGCTCATAAATTCGAATTATTAATAAGTTTGTCAGATCGATTGCGGGGCGTTTGTCAATTTGCCGCCTCGGCAAAAGAGACGACGCCAGACAATGCCACAAGCTGCAATCCCAATGGCAATGGCAACAGTGTCGAATGCATTGCAAATAGAAATTGGCAAACACGCACCACAGCTGCACAGATGTAGCAAGTGGAGCAAGAATGTGTTGCATGTCCTTGCTGATGTGTCCTGCCCGCCCTCGCACTCTGCTATCCTTGTCATGTCGAGCGTCAGCTTAACATGCGATCAGCGACAGTGAACGACAGGCTGAAGTGGCATGCCTTTGCAATAGAGCAGCAAGCCACCAGGCCACAGCACCACAGCACCACCACTCTGCATTGTGAACTGTGAACTGTGAAGGCGTTGACAGACAGCAATTTGCAATTGCTGAAATAATTTCGCTTTAGATTATTTGTCGCCCACTTTTGATGGGCGTTAACTGCCAAATCAATCGTGCCGAAAAACGAATCCAGCAAAAGCGCCATGTTCATCGGCCATTAAAAAGCAATTTAATTTACTCAAATTTAAACTCACTAACACACACACAGAGAGATATATATGTAT